>OX104111.1:38765186-39365186 GCA_944474755.1 Limnoperna fortunei | reverse complement strand
AGGTATGCAGGGTTGTTGTAGTACAAGTAAAACTATTAAAGAATTGACAACAACACTTCGTAGGATGCAACAGTCGATGTTTATTTTGTTAGACTAGTTTCGGCAGTTGCCTGCCGTCTTCAGGACAATTATTACACAAAATTAACAAGCTTAAGTACTTTTTCAGGTTCGCAAAAACGACGTAACAATGAACAATCGTAGTTATGACAACATCTAAATATAAATATAGATTATGAAGTTAAAAATAGAGCATAAATATTAAAACAAAGTACAAATATTGCTATATAAAATATATTGTTTTTATATTGTATTTTTCTTCTTTAGTTCTTGAATTTATGTTGAAACTGTAATTTATGTTCTCTCTCTGGTGGGCTCACTACCTTTTTAATTTTGTGTAATAATTGTCCTGAAGATGGCAGGCAACTGCCGAAACTAGTCGAACAAAATAAACATTGACTGATGCATCCTACGAAGTGTTGTTGTCAATTCTTTAATAGCTTTATATACATTGTAAAAATTATAACAAATACTGTAAAAATATTATTGTTCATTGGGAATCAATTTTCGTGGTTTTCGTGGTTTGACTAAACCACGAATTTAAATTTCCAACGAACAATAATTCTGAATAACCATTTGACAGTTCAATATGTTGCTTGGCGTCGTATGGTCTGGGACTGACCCATTTGACACATTCATCTCTGGGCTTGTTTTCACAAACATTGAGCGGCCATTTATACCTTCAGAGAAAATTAAATCCATGGTAAATGTTCAACGTATATGCATTTTGTTTAAATTATGTAAACTATTCTCATACAAGAAATAAATGTTGTTTTTTATTTTGCAGAAAAATTTACTTCCGGTAGAAAAATCACTGTTGAAGTAAAGTGTTAATTTTCTACGCAGATAGAAGTTGTAATAATTATTGCTACAGGCATCTTTAAATTAAAACCCTTGTAAAAGTGGTAAAATTATTTTGTAATCAGTAACATAATACGCTTTTGACATTGATAAATATATCATTATACAGAACACTAGGATCGTATACAATATTTCATTAATACAATATATTAGTCAAGCATAAATGTTTATAACAGACCAGCTTTTCTGAACCCGAGCTGAATAAGGTCCTTTCTTGTTTCCATTTTGCTGTGTGTTGCTATCAGCCACTTTGCATGGATAGGTTTAAGTACTGAGGTTTTCAGGCCAATTACCACATTTCCACTTTGTTCATCATCTTGTTAATTTATCTGCTGTATTACTTGAGTCGAATACCAATCGTGGAAATGTGATTTCAGCTCTTTCTTAAACTCCCGATTTACTGAAAGATCCAAAGGTTGGAGTTTATCAGTACATGCAGCTGGGACAAAGAGTGGTATGATGCCATTTTCTTTGAGCAAGTTTAGTAGTTTTTCTCCAGGGTGGGCTTTATACACTTCGAATATGGCTATAGACCTCTGGTTTTCTTAGAGAGTGGTAGATATTCCCGTATATCCTCCACATATGGAATGATGATTTTGTTTGTAGAATGTACATGTATCATCAACTCCTCATTACTGCAATTGGATTCAGTGTAGGCCACATCCCAGTTGCTGGGGAAGTCAACTCCTTTTGGTAAACACCTGTCTGTTTTTCTGGCATATATGACTTGTGGCAGTAATAAAGTTCCAGCTATAGTCACAGCAAGCAAGAGGGTAATCTGGCATTTCTCGTCAAGGCCTGAGTTAGAAATTTGCTGTGTTCCCTCTTTCTCCATTGTCTAGTCACCTCCTGGCACTAACTGACAGCTGGTCTGGTCCCAGTTGATAATTAAAGAATCGGGAACATTGTTGTCCTTAGTGACTTTAGCAACCTTTTCGGTGTTTGTCTAATATCCCCAAATCCTGTGGTAGATGTTTTACAGCTTTAATCCCCTTTCTCTTCATATACCCCATATGTCTCAGAATGGACTTGGCAAAAGCTTTGGTGATTGTGATATGACCTCCATAGCGTTCCAAATGATCTCTTGCAAACTTTGTCACAATAGCCTCGGCCACTGCAACTACAATTCCAGCATTTATATCTCCACCATTGATGCAGATCTTTTTAATCCAGTCTTGCACCTTAACATCCAACTCACCAAGAAGCAGTGGGTTTCCTCTGGATGAACGAGGGAGAGTAGAAACGTCTTAACCAACTCGAAAGAGATGAAAAAATTTTGTCAGGCTAAGGAAATATTCGATCAAATTATGTTTTTACGTGACAAATTAAGTTGAACCTTAAATTGATTGTAAACCGCTTTAAATTGCAATAAAAACACCTTCTGTCACCTTTTGTTAAACAACCGTTAAGTGTGAGAGACAGTGATTAAGAATTGTTTACACCTTCACGCGTAATTTAATGCATGCACCATATAATGACAATTCATGACCCTTTACAAATCGAACAAATTGGGGAAAACATAGGTTGATTAATCTTTATTAATTTGGAGGAGGGGGGGGGGCAGTGGGTACAATTTATTTCTTGTATTAATCAAAATATAAGAAAATGAAAATATTAAATAAAAAAATTGGCAGGGGAAATGAGTATGCACCTTTTCTCTATATCATGAGGTAGCTGTCTCTCATGCTGCGTCCAGTTGTCTGGAATCTTTACGGCCAAGGTCAGATGTTAATTTTCTAGATGCTCTGACAACACCGTTATCCACTGCATATCGGGCAATCTGAGCACTTGTCTCTTTGTCATACAAATTGTAGTCACCCCACTTATGTTTTTGTGAGGAAGATGCTGCATTGATGGTGTCAACTGCATCATTGGCAGTCTGAGTCATTAGAGCTTCCTGGTGTGATTTGCTGTCTGCTGGGTTTGGTAGATCAGTGTGACAGGTTCCTTTGTTTTAACCGAGCCAGTTTTCAACCACTGAGTTAAAGTCATGTGGAGAGTATGATGACCATTGTGTTTTCCATGTCAATTTATATCCCACTGATTAGATTGAGTAAATTTAAGCTTGGATGCTAAGCAGGTTCAAGCTTGCATCTGTTTTTATATAATAAAGTTCGGTATTATCTAATCATGTACTTTATACTTATTAATTACCATTAACAGGAAAGGTGATTGAAAGAAAATTAATAATTATTTAATTAACTATTTAATATCAATAATATTCTAGTGTAAACATTACTAATTAGCTTTCAAGTGAAATGTAAATGAACACTTTCATATGCCGCCAAACAAAAATATCTTTATAATCAAAACACAACAGATGTGTGATGGACAATGTCTTCTTATGACTTGCAAGAAGCTGTATGTTTTTCCTTAGATGTTTGTATTTTTTAATGTATTTTTGTGCAAATTTTTCTTATATCAATGAATTTAAAAATCCATGAACAAGTCATTTTTCCTAAAACCACTAAAATTGATACCCAGGAATAAAAGTTCTTTCACAGTACTTTATAAACTCAATGAGGAAATATTTTGTAATCTTCATTTCAGTTTGTTACAAATAAGATGAAATATAACAGCTGGCTAAATATGAGTAAAATAATTATGACATCAATGATGTATTTGATTCTTATAAGAATATGACTATACATATTACTAGAATGGTTTCAGTTTTTATAAAGATGATTCTTATACATGATTCATTCATTTAATCTCATTTATAGTTCATTTCACTGTTATAGTTGAAGCTACTCAATCCTTAATCATCTCATGTACATTGTTTAATATTTTTGATTTTTTTTCATAATACATGTGCATGTATGTCCTTGACTGCAATTGCTGAAATGTTGTTTGTTAAACATTAGCCAGTAATTAATCATGGTAATGACTGTTTGGATTTTTTACAGAAACAAAGTGGAATGCAGTTATTTATGTTATACAAGGCAACACAAACAGTAATAGAGAAAGGTCCAATAGATGCTGTTACAAACCACTGCAGAAACACATTGGCTGAAGAAAGATTGCTAAAGAACCGAGTGGAATGTGAAACGCTGGTATTGTATTTTGTAATTTGTTGGCTTTCATAGAAATATTAACATTTCCAATCTTAACGACCGAGAAGTTAGACATTTATATATGTACAAATTTGTTTTATAATTTAATAAGAATTTCTTTTAATTCTTTAGACATTAAACATAGATCTAAATGGGAATAGTGACAATCATTATCCAGTGACAGTCCTTGATTGTGACACCATCACGCAGGTTAAACACAAGTGTATTACAGCTATATATAAAAATAAACCAGCATCTGAAATACCAACTCCAAATGAACTGGAACTGGGTAAGGACTTAATTTCTGTAACATTGGGTTTATAACTCCATCTTGTATGTTGCTAATATAATTTGAATAATCATGAAAAGATTATAAACTAAATGTATATCATTGTAAAGTTTTGTGGGGTACACTGGTTCATTTATTTGTAAAAATAAATAAATGAAATCAGTATAGAAAATAAGAAAGGAACCAGTATATAAACCAATAATTTAATTTGCTTTGTAAGCTGAAATCTGATTGGTCAATTCAAATTGAGCAACCCAAAATTATAAGATATAAATTGTGTGACCTATGACCTATTCTTATGCTGTTAAAATTCAAATATTTCCATGATGTTATCAACATTTTTACCATAAAAAATTGTTAAGATTTATAGTTAAAATTAAATTATAAGGAATATTTCAAATTTCTGAACAGGTTATACGATATAATATGGTTTGGGTCTTTTTACACCTTTCACGGTTTATTAGGCGTAAACAGACCCAAACCATATTATATTGTATAACCTGTTCAGAAATTTGAAGTATTCCTTAAATAAACAAATAAAGCAACAAATATACATAAAAAAGAACTGACCACAGCTTTACCATTTTTTATTATTGATTAGCCTTCAAAGACACAGCCAATACAATTCATTAGTAAAATGTTAGCAGTAGCTGTAGTATAAAATATCAGAATTGTCCCATTTAATTTGCCTTTCTTTATGATAAAGAATGACCAATCAAACAGTTCTTAAAAAAAAACTGTTATTATCATTAAAAGTAAGATAAAGTTATTGTTCACATTATTCTGGAATGCATACATTATGTTGATAATGTTCCAGTTTTGTGGGATATCTATCATTTTAGAAAATAACTTCACTGTTCTTTTAGAATGGCATCATGGAAGAAGTGGAAAACTCATTTTACAAGATAAGGATAAAATAAGTGACCGCAGTAATGGTATGGTACGTCTGAATACCCTCAAGCATTATCTAGTAAAAAATGGTAGTGAGATGGCCCTGATGTACAAGGAATTATTAGAAGATGAACATGAACTTTATGGTGAGTTATAGCTAATCTTATGTTTATATACAGGGGTGAGTAAGTTTACTCTAAATTTTGACTTGGTTGACCTTACTATGTCTGGAAGTTTTCTTTTTATTAACAAATGTGCAATTTTTATGTCTGTTAAAATTTGCACACATTACTTGAAATTGCACGAATATGCTACTGTTTTAATATATATTTTTGGTTGGGTTATATGAATTTTGTTGTAATGAATCAATAATAATGGACATAAAAATTATTAAAGATAGAAAATAATTATCTAACCAATATTATAACAAAAAATGTGTGTAAAAAATAAATGATTATAAAAAAAAGGGTGGTTTCCAAAGTGTTAATTATGCAAATTAGGCTTTTTTCATAAATAAGGAAGAAAAGTCTTCTTATGGTAAACTTCTAGGCCAGTTTGAACCAAACTTGGTATATGAATGACCCTGAAAGGTCCATAACAAAATTGTATCAAAAAACCTCACCCTCAAACGCAAATTGCTGCAAAATATAACTAAAAATAAATACTACATTATTTTTGTAACAAAGTCCTTGTAAGAGATGACAGATTGCTGGTTTGTTTTACTAGCTTGCTTGAACCCTTGCTGAAAATTGTTTTTGTTTAGCTTTTCTAAGTAAGACTTATTATAAAATTAAAGATTCTAAATTCACATGATGTAAAATTAAAACACAGAAGGCTTTCATTTTATTCTTTAAAGTTAGAAACCTGTGACAGGTTCATCATATTTTTTGTTACGGCCTTTATGAGAGCATTTAGTCAAAGCTTCTGTAAGTAAAAATGTCATAGTGACCTATTTTTTTAATAGTTTTTCTTGAAATTTTCCTGTTGTTATTTCTTATGGAATTTATATGTTATCAGTAAAGCTTAGATAAAGATGGAATTTTGTAGATTCTTCATATTTGCTAGCCTAGCATATTTTCAGCAATTTTTGAAAATGTTTATCTGCATGGAGCAAATACTGTGATTAATGTACAATGGTTTCTGAATTTTGTATAAATGTTGTCATTTTATTAAGACTTTTTTTTCAAATTCAATGTGCTGTTAAATACTCGGTGAGTATAAAATGGAGGCTTTTAGTACTATTTAAGGAGATATTAATGTACAGTTGAAATCCATTCATCCACCGTCACTTAAGGCTGTCAGTAATTATGTGAGCATACCAAGGCACTTATGCCCTAGACTGACATTAATGATATAGAGAGTTTTTTATTATTTAATTAAGATTGCGGGTTTGATTCTCACTGCAGGCAGGGTGTACTCGACTCCAATCTTAATTGACAAGGATTTCCAGTTTTCCTGCCGCAGGTCGGGGGTTCTCTCTGGGTACTCTGGCTTCCTCCCCCAATAAAAACTGGACGCCATGAAATAGCTGAAAAATTGCTGAAAGTGGCGTTAAAACACCATTCAAACAAACAAACAATTATTTAATAATTTTCTATTTTATTTAGAAAATTTAAAAATTAATTGATGACAGTTTTTGGT
The DNA here is from genome assembly GCA_944474755.1 of Limnoperna fortunei. NCBI lineage: Eukaryota > Metazoa > Mollusca > Bivalvia > Mytilida > Modiolidae > Limnoperna > Limnoperna fortunei. Next base: position 39,358,394 of record OX104111.1, on the reverse strand, counting down.
TTGGAGATTTTAACACATATGAAGTTTTTATATCTCTAAAGATTTTTTATTTTATTCAGAAAATCAAATTGTAGCCAATGCCCAGTTCAGCAGTCCAGATTATGTAAAGCTTTTGATTCCAGACAGTTTAGATGAAAAGAACCAGGATCTCCACCAGTGGCATCTGGTTAGTAAATAATTACACCAATTTTTGTACAAGTTGCATTAGTGATAACACCTTTTATATCTATTTTGTTTGTTAACAAAACAAAGCAGACATACTGGGTAACAAAACAAAGCAGACATACTGGGTAAAAAAACAAAGCAGACATACTGGGTAAAAAAACAAAGAAGACATACTGGGTAACAAAACAAACAAAGAAGACATACTGGGTAACAAAACAAACAAAGCAGACATACTGGGTAACAAAACAAACAAAGAAGACATAATGGGTAACAAAACAAAGCAGACATACTGGGTAACAAAACAAAGAAGACATAATGGGTAACAAAACAAAGCAGACATAATGGGTAACAAAACAAACAAAGCAGACATACTGGGTAACAAAACAAAGAAGACATAATGGGTAACAAAACAAAGCAGATATAATGGGTAACAAAACAAAGCAGACATACTGGGTAACAAAACAAAGCAGACATACTGGGTAACAAAACAAAGCAGACATACTGGGTAACAAAACAAAGCAGACATACTGGGTAACAAAACAAACAAAGCAGACATACTGGGTAACAAAACAAAGCAGACATACTGGGTAAAAAAACAAAGAAGACATAATGGGTAACAAAACAAACAAAGAAGACATACTGGGTAACAAAACAAACAAAGCAGACATACTGGGTAAAAAAACAAAGAAGACATAGTGGGTAACAAAACAAAGCAGACATACTGGGTAACAAAACAAAGCTGACATACTGGGTAACAAAACAAAGCAGACATACTGGGTAAAAAAACAAAGAAGACATACCAGGTAACAAAACAAACAAAGCAGACATACTGGGTAACAAAACAAAGCAGACTTACTGGGTAACAAAACAAAGCAGACCTACTGGGTAAAAAAACAAAGAAGACATACTGGGTAACAAAACAAAGCAGACATACTGGGTAACAAAACAAAGCAGACATAATGGGTAAAAAAACAAAGCAGACATACTGGGTAAAAAAACAAAGCAGACATACTAGGTAACAAAACAAAGCAGACATACTGGGTAAAAAAACAAAGAAGACATACTGGGTAACAAAACAAAGAAGACATACTGGGTAACAAAACAAAGCAGACATACTAGGTAACAAAACAAAGCAGACATACTGGGTAAAAAAACAAAGAAGACATACTGGGTAACAAAACAAAGCAGACATACTGGGTAAAAAAACAAAGAAGACATACTGGGTAACAAAACAAACAAAGCAGACTTACTGGGTAACAAAACAAAGCAGACATACTGGGTAACAAAACAAAGCAGACATAATGGGTAACAAAACAAACAAAGCAGACATAATGGGTAACAAAACAAACAAAGCAGACATAATGGGTAACAAAACAAAGCAGACATAATGGGTAACAAAACAAAGCAGACATACTGGGTAACAAAACAAATAAAGCAGACATACTGGGTAACAAAACAAACAAAGCAGACATACTGGGTAACAAAACAAACAAAGCAGACATACTGGGTAACAAAACAAATAAAGCAGACATACTGGGTAACAAAACAAAGCAGACATAATGGGTAACAAAACAAACAAAGAAGACATAATGGGTAACAAAACAAAGCAGACATAATGGGTAACAAAACAAAGCAGACATACTGGGTAACAAAACAAAGAAGACATAATGGGTAACAAAACAAAGCAGACATAATGGGTAACAAAACAAACAAAGCAGACATACTGGGTAACAAAACAAAGAAGACATACTGGGTAACAAAACAAACAAAGCAGACATACTGGGTAAAAAAACAAAGAAGACATAGTGGGTAACAAAACAAAGCAGACATACTGGGTAACAAAACAAAGCTGACATACTGGGTAACAAAACAAAGCAGACATACTGGGTAAAAAAACAAAGAAGACATACCAGGTAACAAAACAAACAAAGCAGACATACTGGGTAACAAAACAAAGCAGACTTACTGGGTAACAAAACAAAGCAGACCTACTGGGTAAAAAAACAAAGAAGACATACTGGGTAACAAAACAAAGCAGACATACTGGGTAACAAAACAAAGCAGACATAATGGGTAAAAAAACAAAGCAGACATACTGGGTAAAAAAACAAAGCAGACATACTAGGTAACAAAACAAAGCAGACATACTGGGTAAAAAAACAAAGAAGACATACTGGGTAACAAAACAAAGAAGACATACTGGGTAACAAAACAAAGCAGACATACTAGGTAACAAAACAAAGCAGACATACTGGGTAAAAAAACAAAGAAGACATACTGGGTAACAAAACAAAGCAGACATACTGGGTAAAAATACAAAGAAGACATACTGGGTAACAAAACAAACAAAGCAGACTTACTGGGTAACAAAACAAAGCAGACATACTGGGTAACAAAACAAAGCAGACATAATGGGTAACAAAACAAACAAAGCAGACATAATGGGTAACAAAACAAACAAAGCAGACATAATGGGTAACAAAACAAAGCAGACATAATGGGTAACAAAACAAAGCAGACATACTGGGTAACAAAACAAATAAAGCAGACATACTGGGTAACAAAACAAACAAAGCAGACATACTGGGTAACAAAACAAACAAAGCAGACATACTGGGTAACAAAACAAATAAAGCAGACATACTGGGTAACAAAACAAAGCAGACATAATGGGTAACAAAACAAACAAAGAAGACATAATGGGTAACAAAACAAAGCAGACATAATGGGTAACAAAACAAAGCAGACATACTGGGTAACAAAACAAAGCAGACATAATGGGTAACAAAACAAAGCAGACATAATGGGTAACAAAACAAACAAAGCAGACATACTGGGTAACAAAACAAAGAAGACATAATGGGTAACAAAACAAAGCAGATATAATGGGTAATAAAACAAAGCAGACATACTGGGTAACAAAACAAAGCAGACATACTGGGTAACAAAACAAAGCAGACATACTGGGTAACAAAACAAACAAAGCAGACATACTGGGTAACAAAACAAAGCAGACATACTGGGTAAAAAAACAAAGAAGACATAATGGGTAACAAAACAAACAAAGAAGACATACTGGGTAACAAAACAAACAAAGCAGACATACTGGGTAAAAAAACAAAGAAGACATAGTGGGTAACAAAACAAAGCAGACATACTGGGTAACAAAACAAAGCTGACATACTGGGTAACAAAACAAAGCAGACATACTGGGTAAAAAAACAAAGAAGACATACCAGGTAACAAAACAAACAAAGCAGACATACTGGGTAACAAAACAAAGCAGACTTACTGGGTAACAAAACAAAGCAGTCCTACTGGGTAAAAAAACAAAGAAGACATACTGGGTAACAAAACAAAGCAGACATACTGGGTAACAAAACAAAGCAGACATAATGGGTAAAAAAACAAAGCAGACATACTGGGTAAAAAAACAAAGCAGACATACTAGGTAACAAAACAAAGCAGACATACTGGGTAAAAAAACAAAGAAGACATACTGGGTAACAAAACAAAGAAGACATACTGGGTAACAAAACAAAGCAGACATACTAGGTAACAAAACAAAGCAGACATACTGGGTAAAAAAACAAAGAAGACATACTGGGTAACAAAACAAACAAAGCAGACTTACTGGGTAACAAAACAAAGCAGACATACTGGGTAACAAAACAAAGCAGACATAATGGGTAACAAAACAAACAAAGCAGACATAATGGGTAACAAAACAAACAAAGCAGACATAATGGGTAACAAAACAAAGCAGACATAATGGGTAACAAAACAAAGCAGACATACTGGGTAACAAAACAAATAAAGCAGACATACTGGGTAACAAAACAAACAAAGCAGACATACTGGGTAACAAAACAAACAAAGCAGACATACTGGGTAACAAAACAAATAAAGCAGACATACTGGGTAACAAAACAAATAAAGCAGACATAATGGGTAACAAAACAAACAAAGAAGACATAATGGGTAACAAAACAAAGCAGACATAATGGGTAACAAAACAAAGCAGACATACTGGGTAACAAAACAAAGAAGACATAATGGGTAACAAAACAAAGCAGACATAATGGGTAACAAAACAAACAAAGCAGACATACTGGGTAACAAAACAAAGAAGACATAATGGGTAACAAAACAAAGCAGATATAATGGGTAATAAAACAAAGCAGACATACTGGGTAACAAAACAAAGCAGACATACTGGGTAACAAAACAAAGCAGACATACTGGGTAACAAAACAAAGCAGACATACTGGGTAACAAAACAAACAAAGCAGACATACTGGGTAACAAAACAAAGCAGACATACTGGGTAACAAAACAAAGCAGACATAATGGGTAACAAAACAAACAAAGAAGACATACTGGGTAACAAAACAAACAAAGCAGACATACTGGGTAAAAAAACAAAGAAGACATAGTGGGTAACAAAACAAAGCAGACATACTGGGTAACAAAACAAAGCTGACATACTGGGTAACAAAACAAAGCAGACATACTGGGTAAAAAACAAAGAAGACATACCAGGTAACAAAACAAACAAAGCAGACATACTGGGTAACAAAACAAAGCAGACTTACTGGGTAACAAAACAAAGCAGACCTACTGGGTAAAAAAAACAAAGAAGACATACTGGGTAACAAAACAAAGCAGACATACTGGGTAACAAAACAAAGCAGACATAATGGGTAAAAAAACAAAGCAGACATACTGGGTAAAAAAACAAAGCAGACATACTAGGTAACAAAACAAAGCAGACATACTGGGTAAAAAAACAAAGAAGACATACTGGGTAACAAAACAAAGAAGATATACTGGGTAACAAAACAAAGCAGACATACTAGGTAACAAAACAAAGCAGACATACTGGGTAAAAAAACAAAGAAGACATACTGGGTAACAAAACAAAGCAGACATACTGGGTTAAAAAACAAAGAAGACATACTGGGTAACAAAACAAACAAAGCAGACTTACTGGGTAACAAAACAAAGCAGACATACTGGGTAACAAAACAAAGCAGACATAATGGGTAACAAAACAAACAAAGCAGACATAATGGGTAACAAAACAAACAAAGCAGACATAATGGGTAACAAAACAAAGCAGACATAATGGGTAACAAAACAAAGCAGACATACTGGGTAACAAAACAAAGCAGACATACTAGGTAACAAAACAAAGCAGACATACTGGGTAACAAAAAAAACAAAGCAGACATACTGGGTAACAAAACAAAGCAGACATACTGGGTAACAAAACAAACAAAGCAGACATACCACGTAACAAAACAAACAAAGCAGACATAATGGGTTACAAAACAAAGCAGACATACTGGGTAACAAAACAAAGCAGACATACTGGGTAACAAAACAAAGCAGACATACTGGGTAACAAAACAAACAAAGCAGACATACTGGGTAACAAAACAAACAAAGCAGACATAATGGGTAACACAACAAAGCAGACATACTGGGTAACAAAACAAAGCAGATATACTGGGTAACAAAACAAACAAAGCAGACATACTGGGTAACAAAACAAAGCAGACATAATGGGTAACAAAACAAAGCAGACATACTGGGTAACAAAACAAAGCAGACATAATGGGTAACAAAACAAAGCAGACATACTGGGTAACAAAACAAAGCAGACATACTGGGTAACAAAACAAATAAAGCAGACATACTGGGTAACAAAACAAACAAAGCAGACATACTGGGTAACAAAACAAACAAAGCAGACATACTGGGTAACAAAACAAATAAAGCAGACATACTGGGTAACAAAACAAACAAAGCAGACATAATGGGTAACAAAACAAAGCAGACATACTAGGTAACAAAACAAAGCAGACATAATGGGTAACAAAACAAAGCAGACATACTGGGTAACAAAACAAAGCAGACATAATGGGTAACAAAACAAAGCAGACATACTGGGTAACAAAACAAAGCAGACATAATGGGTAACAAAACAAACAAAGCAGACATAATGGGTAACAAAACAAAGCAGACATACTGGGTAACAAAACAAAGCAGACATAATGGGTAACAAAACAAAGCAGACATACTGGGTAACAAAACAAATAAAGCAGACATATTGGGTAACAAAACAAACAAAGCAGCCATACTGGGTAACAAAACAAACAAAGCAGACATACTGGGTAACAAAACAAACAAAGCAGACATACTGGGTAACAAAACCAATAAAGCAGACATAATGGGTAACAAAACAAACAAAGCAGACATAATGGGTAACAAAACAAAGCAGACATACTGGGTAACAAAACAAAGCAGACATAATGGGTAACAAAACAAAGCAGACATACTGGGTAACAAAACAAATAAAGCAGACATATTGGGTAACAAAACAAACAAAGCAGCCATACTGGGTAACAAAACAAACAAAGCAGACATACTGGGTAACAAAACAAACAAAGCAGACATACTGGGTAACAAAACCAATAAAGCAGACATAATGGGTAACAAAACAAACAAAGCAGACATAATGGGTAACAAAACAAAGCAGACATAATGGGTAACAAAACAAAGCAGACATACTGGGTAACAAAACAAAGCAGACATACTGGGTAACAAAACAAAGCAGACATACCAGGTAACAAAACAAACAAAGCAGACATACTGGGTAACAAAACAAAGCAGACATACTGGGTAACAAAACAAACAAAGCAGACATGATGTGTAACAAAACAAAGCAGACATACTGGGTAACAAAACAAAGCAGACATACTGGGTAACAAAACAAAGCAGACATACTGGGTAACCAAACAAAGCAGACATACTGGGTAACAAAACAAACAAAGCAGACATACTGGGTAACAAAACAAAGCAGACATACTGGGTAACAAAACAAAGCAGACATAATGGGTAACAAAACAAAGCAGACATACTGGGTAACCAAACAAAGCAGCCATACTGGGTAACAAAACAAACAAAGCAGACATACTGGGTAAAAAAACAAAGCAGACATACTGGGTAACAAAACAAAACAGACATAATGGGTAACAAAACAAAGCAGACATAATGGGTAACAAAACAAAGCAGACATAATGAGTAACAAAACAAAGCAGACATAATGGGTAACAAAACAAAGCAGACATACTGGGTAACAAAACAAATAAAGCAGACATACTGGGTAACAAAACAAACAAAGCAGACATACTGGGTAACAAAACAAACAAAGCAGACATACTGGGTAACAAAACAAACAAAGCAGACATAATGGGTAACAAAACCAATAAAGCAGACATAATGGGTAACAAAACAAAGCAGACATAATGGGTAACAAAACAAAGCAGACATAATGGGTAACAAAACAAAGCAGACATACTGGGTAACAAAACAATGCAGACATACTGGGTAACAAAACAAAGCAGACATAATGAGTAACAAAACAAAGCAGACATAATGGGTAACAAAACAAAGCAGACATACTGGGTAACAAAACAAACAAAGCAGACATACTGGGTAACAAAACAAACAAAGCAGACATACCAGGTAACAAAACAAAGCAGACATACTGGGTAACAAAACAAATAAAGCAGACATACTGGGTAACAAAACAAACAAAGCAGACATAATGGGTAACAAAACAAAGCAGACATACTAGGTAACAAAACAAAGCAGACATAATGGGTAACAAAACAAAGCAGACATACTGGGTAACAAAACAAAGCAGACATAATGGGTAACAAAACAAAGCAGACATACTGGGTAACAAAACAAAGCAGACATAATGGGTAACAAAACAAAGCAGACATACTGGGTAACAAAACAAACAAAGCAGACATACTGGGTAACAAAACAAACAAAGCAGACATAATGGGTAACAAAACCAATAAAGCAGACATAATGGGTAACAAAACAAAGCAGACATAATGGGTAACAAAACAAAGCAGACATAATGGGTAACAAAACAAAGCAGACATACTGGGTAACAAAACAATGCAGACATACTGGGTAACAAAACAAAGCAGACATAATGAGTAACAAAACAAAGCAGACATAATGGGTAACAAAACAAAGCAGACATACTGGGTAACAAAACAAACAAAGCAGACATACTGGGTAACAAAACAAACAAAGCAGACATACCAGGTAACAAAACAAAGCAGACATACTGGGTAACAAAACAAATAAAGCAGACATACTGGGTAACAAAACAAACAAAGCAGACATAATGGGTAACAAAACAAAGCAGACATACTAGGTAACAAAACAAAGCAGACATAATGGGTAACAAAACAAAGCAGACATACTGGGTAACAAAACAAAGCAGACATAATGGGTAACAAAACAAAGCAGACATAATGGGTAACAAAACAAAGCAGACATAATGGGTAACAAAACAAAGCAGACATACTGGGTAACAAAACAATGCAGACATACTGGGTAACAAAACAAAGCAGACATAATGAGTAACAAAACAAAGCAGACATAATGGGTAACAAAACAAAGCAGACATACTGGGTAACAAAACAAACAAAGCAGACATACTGGGTAACAAAACAAACAAAGCAGACATACCAGGTAACAAAACAAAGCAGACATACTGGGTAACAAAACAAATAAAGCAGACATACTGGGTAACAAAACAAACAAAACAGACATAATGGGTAACAAAACAAAGCAGACATACTAGGTAACAAAACAAAGCAGACATAATGGGTAACAAAACAAAGCAGACATACTGGGTAACAAAACAAAGCAGACATAATGGGTAACAAAACAAAGCAGACATACTGGGCAACAAAACAAAGCAGACATAATGGGTAACAAAACAAACAAAGCAGACATAATGGGTAACAAAACAAAGCAGACATACTAGGTAACAAAACAAAGCAGACATAATGGGTAACAAAACAAAGCAGACATACTGGGTAACAAAACAAAGCAGACATAATGGGTAACAAAACAAAGCAGACATACTGGGCAACAAAACAAAGCAGACATACTGGGTAACAAAACAAACAAAGCAGACATAATGGGTAACAAAACAAAGCAGACATAATGGGTAACAAAACAAAGCAGACATACTGGGTAACAAAACAAATAAAGCAGACATACTGGGTAACAAAACAAACAAAGCAGCCATACTGGGTAACAAAACAAACAAAGCAGACATACTGGGTAACAAAACAAACAAAGCAGACATACTGGGTAACAAAACCAATAAAGCAGACATAATGGGTAACAAAACAAACAAAGCAGACATAATGGGTAACAAAACAAAGCAGACATAATGGGTAACAAAACAAAGCAGACATAATGGGTAACAAAACAAAGCAGACATACTGGGTAACAAAACAAAGCAGACATACCAGGTAACAAAACAAACAAAGCAGACATACTGGGTAACAAAACAAAGCAGACATACTGGGTAACAAAACAAAGCAGACATACTGGGTAACAAAACAAACAAAGCAGACATACTGGGTAACAAAACAAACAAAGCAGACATGCTGTGTAACAAAACAAAGCAGACATACTGGGTAACAAAACAAACAAAGCAGACATGCTGTGTAACAAAACAAAGCAGGCATACTGGGTAACAAAACAAAGCAGACATACTGGGTAACAAAACAAAGCAGACATACTGGGTAACCAAACAAAGCAGACATACTGGGTAACAAAACAAACAAAGCAGACATACTGGGTAACAAAACAAAGCAGACATACTGGGTAACAAAACAAAGCAGACATAATGGGTAACAAAACAAAGCAGACATACTGGGTAACCAAACAAAGCAGCCATACTGGGTAACAAAACAAACAAAGCAGACATACTGGGTAAAAAAACAAAGCAGACATACTGGGTAACAAAACAAAACAGACATAATGGGTAACAAAACAAAGCAGACATAATGGGTAACAAAACAAAGCAGACATAATGAGTAACAAAACAAAGCAGACATAATGGGTAACAAAACAAAGCAGACATACTGGGTAACAAAACAAATAAAGCAGACATACTGGGTAACAAAACAAACAAAGCAGACATACTGTAGTCCTAAGGTACTGGACAGGGCTGGCCTTCCAATGACTTTGCGTTGTGTGTTTCTTTGGTTGTAGGAACACGTAACCGTTATACTGGTATACCAACACTGGCCGTAATTGACTAACTCAGTTCGTTAATAAAATGTATTATCAGCAAAGCGTCAATACAGAACAATAAAGTTAATTTAACAATAAAAGGTTGCCAAATCCAAAATATAACTTCAACAGTTTTCCTAACAGGGTTTAAGAGCAGGCTCAGGAGGGTTGGAAATTGCGCTGCTTATATAGACTCAGTAAAAATACGACGCAATTTCCATCACTTGCAGCCAGGTCATACGAGGTTACAGTCGCAGAGACACAATGTCTGGCTCTGCACCTGCAGTCTCGAATACACAAAAGCAAATAACTATTTTGAAAAATAAAACAATAAGAAATGTGACAAATACATATCACTAACACTACCATGGTTGGCCCAAGTTACATTGTTTGTCAATCAATTGAATCGTCGTGCAAACACCCTCACCCAATATGGTAACAGTACTGATTGTACCCTACGGACCTACCACGATCGCTGGTTGACATTATTTATATTACAGATAGTTTTTGAATTAAAACTTGTCAATAAGGCTCTAATTAGATAATTTGTTCAAAATACTATCAAGCCAGAGTACAGACTTTTAACGCAATGCACTTTAAAGATGAACTTCATACAATTACAGATAAAATATGTTAAAATAGTTAAAATATAATATTTAATTAATGAATTAAATATTGAAAAATTATTTTAAAATGTTAATGACTTCCGGGTTGGAAACCCATAGTGTTACACACCTCCCATAACAAAAAGGAAATATGCAAATATTTCCTAAAGACTCTAAATATAAGTAGTAGCACTATTACAATCATAAAATAGTAGACAAATCATATGACATAAACCAATATATTTAACATGCAAGTTCAAAGTTTGATGAATACACATCTATGTACAGTACAAGTTTCTTTCCACGACGTTTCATCATGGGTTTGCACGGATATGTAACGCACACAACATCAGGTATAAAACGGAATATAGCAAATGTTAATGTTTATGTCCTCATTTCCTCACTTCTTCACAACTTCGGAACACCATAAACTTTATTGTGCTTGTCTTCTATATCACGTGTTCTATATACACAAAGCATTGTCATTGTCACAGGATTCAACTGACTATCATTATAACATGTAGAGTAACTTCTTCGTATATATCGAATGTCAATGTTCTGAGTTCATTCAGTGTTCGTTTATATACATGACGGCACTGTTTATCCACTGTTTTTATCTTCTTAACCAATTTGTAATCTCGGATAAAGTTGTTTTACAGTGAAATGTCCTTCTTCACTATTTGCTTTCCCATTCTTTGATGACAGAGCCGAGGCAGCGTTTTGCTCATCTCGGTTGACGGGTTCATCGTCATCCAGTTTTACTGGTATCATCACCATTTGGTAAACTGCTTGAAGTTCATGCTGACAGTTTTGGTCCCCTGATATAGGAGAAGATTCCATTTCCTCGTTCCCACTCTTGACTAACTTTATAATTTTGAAGTGACAACAGCAAATAATTAAATTTAAAAACAACAACAGCAGTGCTCAAATTAGATTGAATATAATATAGAAGTATTTAACATATGCTCTATCTCTGTATTTACCCACTGTGTATTTACCTAATTAAAATATTTAGTACACAAAGAATTTCTATTAACCTCCCGTACGTTGGGTAATAAATTTATTTCATTCATATTATGAAAGTATTATAAATAATTTATTTTATTCTCCCTTATCGTTGTTTTATTTTCTTATTATTTAAATATCAAATTTTAACCCATATGAAAGGTTATTAAAATTTCACTCACGCTAATTTTAGGCGTATGGAAATACCTTTCAGAATGAATTATAATTTGTTTTATTCCCACGCTAATTTCATTCATGTTTTACATGTTTACTACAAGGTCATCAAGGTTACTATCTGCCATAAAACTCCCGACAAAACAACAAAACTATTTGACCTTTACATACTGATAATGAGAACACTGCTGTAACTGCTGTGGCAATTACGCACCAAATTTATGCAATCGTTGACATAATTTATGTCTACACACATTTTGGAATAATTATGAGAGGATAAAACGAAATAAAAGATGTAAGTCACATTATTATTTATATTTTGTTTGAAATTGTGTTATAATGTTACACAGAATGACTAAATTAATTTCGCAATTGTTGCAAATAGTACTTTTAAACTATCGTTACTATTATTTTGTTCGTCAGTGAAGCCTTTCTTTTTATTTCTGTTCGGTGATACAAGAGCAGTATTAACAAGCATTTTATCGGAATCAGAATTTTCATTTAATTCATTTGTTAACTTCTCTTTTGGTTTTTTACTTGTTTCTTTAATTTCTTGTGCCTTTTGTCTTAACCTTTTCTTCAATTCAAACAAGGGTATGTCTTCTTCGGAAGACCAGTTGTCTCTTTCTTTTTTATAATGTTTAGTGATTCGAGACAGAGGGATATTGTCATCTGAAGACTCGTCTAATGAATCCTGTTCTTCAGATGATTCTTGAGGAACAACATAAGTAGTTTTTCTTAAAGGACGAGCTCATTTCTCCTTAGGGAGATCCCATTCAGGAATATTTGCTGGTCTTATGTGTCTAGCATGTGCCTTTGTAGACTCACCTGTTAATTGATTCTTAATAATAAAACTCACTGGTGACCTTTGTTCTACTATCCTGTAATAAGGTGTCCACTTACTATCTAATTTACCTGTTCTACGATGGTTTTTAAGGTAAACGGCATCACCTACCTTCAAATCAACTTCTTGACTATCCTTATTTGCATATTTATTTTGCCTTTTCTTTGCTTGTTTCAAATGCTTAAGAACCAAAGCAAAAGATCTATGCTGTTCTTGTAATGCAATCTTTTGAAATTCCTCACCTGTATATTTCCTCCTTGGTTTCAAAATATTGTCTAAGGGAAGGACTGGATCCCGGTTGTACAAGAGATAAAATGGCGAGAAACCTGTGGATTCATTGACATGAAACCTGTACACTGCTGTTTGATTGAGGAAAATGTCCCAAGACGATGTGTCTTGCTTTATTTTCTTAGAAATAATATCATGCATTGTCTTGTGAAACCTTTCAACCTTTCCATTTCCCTGGGGGCTGTAATATGAAGTAGTAACATGGTGAATGTTAAGTGATTCAAGAGTTTCTTTTACTGCCTTATTAACTTGTTCGCTTCCGTTGTCAGTTAAAATTTGTAATGGCGAACTATGTACTGGAAAAATCTCATCAATAAGTAATTGAACGATGTTTTCTGCCGATTTATCAGGTACAGCGAATGCTTCTGGCCAACCTGAGTACAAGTCAACGAAAGAGACAATATATTTATTACCCGACAATGTTACAGGGTAAGGGCCAGATAGGTCAAGTCCTATTTTAGCAAAAGGGTATGGTGGTATATCAGTCTCTTGTAGTGGTGGTTTCAATTTTCGTGCACTTCTGGTTTGACATGTAATGCATTTTTCTATGTATTCATTTTTCTCAATTTTTTTAAAATAATACTTCATTCTCATAGTGTCATATGTCTTGTCAAGCGCCATGTGACCTAAGTGATCATGATATTGTTTGATCACAACAGGTTTAAGCGTTTCAGGTACATACAGTCTTAATATGGGATCAGCGTCTGCATTTGACAAGAAATAAATAATGTCATCAAGAATAATAAATTTTTGATTCTCAGTTTTTGTTGCAGTTCCTCCTTTTAATCTTAGCTTTAGTTCATGTATAGCCTTATCTTCGTCTTGTTCTTTACTTAGATTTATTTTTTCAGGTAAATTTAACTCTGGTTTACAAAGGTCGTCGTAAGTGTCAATATCGCAGCTTGCAAATTTTCTGGGATTAAATAGATTTGAGTTCAACGTACTTATTTCAAAGGTTCTTTCATCTATGTCTACGTTTTTGTCAGAGGTCCCTTCGTCCAACTCCTTATTACTTTCCACATTCGGAATTCTAGACAATAAGTCTGCACAGGAGTTTGCTGTCCCTGCAATGTACTCGACTTTGCAGTTATAACCAGCAATTCCGAGGGCCCATAACTGGATTTTCTTGTTCTGCATCGGAGCGTCTAAAATATATTTCAGAGGCTTATGATCAGTTTTAATAACAAACTCTGCATTATGCAAGTAGTGATCTAACTTTTGTAGTGCATAATGTATTGCAAAAGCCTCTTTTTCAATCGTTGACCATTTGACCTGCGATTTACTCAACTTATGTGATAGAAAATAAATTGGTTTTTCTTCTGTTTCGACTGTCTGAGTTAAACAAGCTCCTATACATGTGTCACTGGCGTCAGTATAAAGGACGTACGGCTTGTTTGGGTCAGGATAGGACAACAATGGAACTACTGTTAAGCTATTCTTAAGAAAATCAAAAGCACTTTGACAAGCATCATTCCATTTGAACCGTGCATGCTTTCTTGTCAACAAAATCAGTGGTTCCGCTATTTTTTGAAAAGTTAGGGACAAATCGCCTGTAATAACTACACATTCCCATAAAACTTCTAACCTCCCCGACATTTTTGGGACTTGGTAATGTCTTAATTGCTTCTACTTTCTTAGGATCTGGTTTAACTCCGTCTTGATTAATAACAAATCCAAGATATTCAGTCTCACTTTGAAAGAAACTACATTTCTTTAATTTCGCTTTTAGGCCATGTTGCCTAAGCCTGTCAAAAACTTCTTGAATATGAATTAAATGTTCCTCATAAGTTTTTGAAAAAATGATAATATCATCAAGATAAGCTGTTGCAAAGTTACACCCTTCCAAAACAATATTTGCTAGTTCCTGAAAAATACTTGGTGCTGTACTTATTCCGAATGGCATAACATTAAAATGGAACAACCCCTTGTGACAGGCGAACGCTGTCTTTTCCTTATCTTTCTCATCAATCAATACCTGCCAATAACCGGACTTTAGATCGATCTTTCCAAAGAATTTTGAATTTCCTAACAAAGATAAAATATCATCAATCAGCGGGAGCGGAAAAGAAATTGGTTTTAGGATTTTGTTCAATGGTCGAAAGTCTACACAAATTCTCTTTGTTCCGTCCTTTTTGTCAACTACCACAAGACCAAAACTGTAGGGACTACGCGACCTTTCAATAATCTTTGCTGATAACATTTCATCTATTGCATCATCTACAATTTTACGTTTATTTAACGGAATTCTGTATGGTCTTCTTTTGATTGGGGGATGATCACCCGTGTCTATTGTAAGTTTAACAGTATCAGTATGACCCAATTCAGAATCTTTCTTAGCAAACACATCTTGATTTGTACTTAATAACCTATCTATGTCTGCCTTATATTCTTCAGGCACATTAGGATCTGATAAAAACTCTTGTTTATCTTCTATAGTAATTTCATTTACACTTTTAACATCATGACGTTTCAATTTCTCACCTTTTCCGATAACTGTGCCTCTCTTCAATCTAAAACATCTGTTGGTATGATTTATTACCATGACTTTTATTCGTCTAGGATTTCTTACCTTTGTAACTGACCTACATAAAATTACGCCTGGTTCTGCACTTAAATAACTATTTTCAAGGTCAGATATTTCTAATGCATCTAACTCATCAAGGTTGAAGCCTTTGTTTAATTTTACTGTACAAATTGTAGTAGTTTGGGGTTTCAATAATGTTTTCTTAGTTAATCTTAGAATTGAAGAAATATGAATATCCTCCTCTAGCCTAATATATGTTTTATTAATTCGTAAATAACCAAGATCAAAATATAATCGAATTCCATTTTGTTTTAACCAATCAAATCCTAAAATTAAATTTCTGTTTATGCCATTGACAATAAAAAATTTATGTTTTAACAATAAATTCCCCATTTTAAAGGAAATATCAGCACAACCCAGTACTGATAATGTTTTTCCTGAAACACCCTGAATTAAAGGACGCAAACGTGTCACTTTAGGTTTATCTTTCAAATTGTCAAATATTTTTCTGTGAATTAAAGATATTTCTGCTCCTGTATCAACCAATGCCCGAAATCGTTGTTTGCCAATTTGTAAAATACAAGAATTTGGTTTACCTGCCAAAGAAATTTTAAACTTTTTAAAATTAAATTGTTCATTATTTCTCTCTCCGACGGCTTCATTTCGAAAAGAGTTCCTTAGTTTCCCTGCCAGACATTAGACTTCATTGATTCACGATTGGGACATTCATTTTTCCAATGACCTTTTACACCACACCCCCAACACACACTTTCTGTTTTTTTATTGGTTTTGAAAGGAGTTTTATGTGTATCATGATTTGTACGCCCAAAACGTGGTTGTTGGAGTACTTCAATTTTATGTATAGGTTGAACTTTACAATCTTTTCCCCAATGACCTTTTCTTTTACATTTATAGCAACGTTTTGGTCCGAAATGATTGCACTCCATAGGAGATTCATCGCTAGGAGGAGTTTTCAGATTATGATTTTTATTATACTTTTTGGGCTCAATTTCCTGTCTTAGAGAAAAACGTTTCCTAATGTTTTGTTCATGGGCGGCAATTTGTACGGCCTCGTCAAAAGTTTGTGGGTCTTCCCTTAAAATTTTCATTTTTAAATAGTCATGAAATAACCCATCTAAAAATATGTTTATCATTTGTTGTTCTACAACTGGCCTATCGCCTGGTTGAGGGTAAGCATCTTCGGCAACATTTAATAATCGTTCAGCATACAACTGAACACTTTCATTTGGTCCCTGTTTGGTTTTTCTTAAAACAGCAAATGCCTGATGTGGATCAGTTATATCCGCGAATCTAGTTGTGAGGTTTCTTTTTAGTACTTCCCAACTGGGATTTTCCATTTTATTTTCTTGTTCTGTTAAGTACCTTCTCACAAAATCTGCTACAGGTCCCGAGCAACTTTGATACGCGACCCTGGGGATATCCTTATCATTTAAATTAGTTAATATAGCATATTTTTCTATGCTTTTCACCCATTCCTTAAACTGTTTTGGATCCCCTTCAAAAGTATTTACTATTTGAGAGACGCTTTGAGTATATACAGCAGATGTGAGCCCTGTTAACTGTGAAGAAATAGTTTCAAAATTTTGACCTAAAATTTGAGCCTGTTGTTCAGCAATTCGCTGTTGAAAAAGCAAAATGTTTTCGTCGAAGTAAGCCATAAAGAGAGGTACTTGAGAAAAACGAAACTCCTACCTTTGTTTTTGGTTTGAATGTCTGTAACTTCTCAATCTCTATGCTGTCCTAAGGTCGATCCTGGTCACGGCACCAAAACGAATCACGTGTAGTCCTACGGTACTGGACAGGGCTGGCCTTCCAATGACTTCGCGTTGTGTGTTTCTTTGGTTGTAGGAACACGTAACCGTTATACTGGTATACCAACACTGGCCGTAATTGACTAACTCAGTTCGTTAATAAAATGTATTATCAGCAAAGCGTCAATACAGAACAATAAAGTTAATTTAACAATAAAAGGTTGCCAAATCCAAAATATAACTTCAACAGTTTTCCTAACAGGGTTTAAGAGCAGGCTCAGGAGGGTTGGAAATTGCGCTGCTTATATAGACTCAGTAAAAATACGACACAATTTCCATCACTTGCAGCCAGGTCATACGAGGTTACAGTCGCAGAGACACAATGTCTGGCTCTGCACCTGCAGTCTCGAATACACAAAAGCAAATAACTATTTTGAAAAATAAAACAATAAGAAATGTGACAAATACATATCACTAACACTACCATGGTTGGCCCAAGTTACATTGTTTGTCAATCAATTGAATCGTCGTGCAAACACCCTCACCCAATATGGTAACAGTACTGATTGTACCCTACGGACCTACCACGATCGCTGGTTGACATTATTTATATTACAGATAGTTTTTGAATTAAAACTTGTCAATAAGGCTCTAATTAGATAATTTGTTCAAAATACTATCAAGCCAGAGTACAGACTTTTAACGCAATGCACTTTAAAGATGAACTTCATACAATTACAGATAAAATATGTTAAAATAGTTAAAATATAATATTTAATTAATGAATTAAATATTGAAAAATTATTTTAAAATGTTAATGACTTCCGGGTTGGAAACCCATAGTGTTACAATACAGGGTAACAAAACAAACAAAGCAGACATAATGGGTAACAAAACCAATAAAGCAGACATAATGGGTAACAAAACAAAGCAGACATAATGGGTAACAAAACAAAGCAGACATAATGGGTAACAAAACAAAGCAGACATACTGGGTAACAAAACAATGCAGACATACTGGGTAACAAAACAAAGCAGACATACCAGGTAACAAAACAAACAAAGCAGACATACTGGGTAACAAAACAAAGCAGACATACTGGGTAACAAAACAAAGCAGACATACTGGGTAACAAAACAAAGCAGACATACTGGGTAACAAAACAAAGCAGACATACTGGGTAACAAACAAAGCAGACATACTGGGTAACAAAACAAACAAAGCAGACATACCAGGTAACAAAACAAATAAAGCAGACATACTGGGTAACAAAACAAAGCAGACATACTGGGTAACAAAACAAAGCAGACATAATGGGTAACAAACAAAGCAGACATAATGGGTAACAAAACAAAGAAGACATACTGGGTAACAAAATAAAGCAGACATACTGGGTACAACAAAACAAACAAAGCAGACATACTGGGTAACAAAACAAAGCAAACATACTGGGTAACAAAACAAAGCAGACATACTGGGTAACAAAACAAACAAAGCAGACATACTGGGTAAAAAAACAAAGCAGACATACCACGTAACAAAACAAACAAAGCAGACATAATGGGTAACATAACAAAGCAGACATAATGGGTAACAAAACAAAGCAGACATACTGGGTAACAAAACAAAGCAGACATACTGGGTAACAAAACAAAGCAGACATACCAGGTAACAAAACAAACAAAGCAGACATACTGGGTAACAAAACAAAGCAGACATACTGGGTACAACAAAACAAACAAAGCAGACATACTGGGTAACAAAACCAATAAAGCAGACATACTGGGTAACAAACAAGGCAGACATACTAGGTAACAAAACCAATAAAGCAGACATACTGGGTAACAAAACAAACAAAGCAGACATACTGGGTAACAAAACAAACAAAGCAGACATACTGGGTAACAAAACCAATAAAGCAGACATACTGGGTAACAAAACAAACAAAGCAGACATACTGGGTACAACAAAACAAACAAAGCAGACATACTGGGTAACAAAACCAATAAAGCAGACATACTGGGTAACAAACAAAGCAGACATACTGGGTAACAAAACCAATAAAGCAGACATACTGGGTAACAAAACAAACAAAGCAGACATACTGGGTAACAAAACAAACAAAGTAGACCTACTTGGTAACAAAACAAAGCAGACATACTGGGTAACAAAACAAACAAAAGCAGAGATATCTGATACCAGAAACCAAGCAGACATATCAACTTGGCATTAGTTTTTGGATGAATATTTCACTTGGCATTCATAACCATACACACTTTGACTTTAAAGTTTTATGCTGTTTTACTGATCATATCGCTATTCTTCCTGTGTTGTATTTTATGCAGTCAAATCTAACAGATGAAGAAAAGTCTCAAGACTATGAAATTGGTGAACTGTTTCTTAACAGACTCTTTCATACCAAGGTATTATTAAATGACATAATTAACCCACCTTGAAAAACATAATAAGGTTTTTATACAGTTTGTCTTTTGAGAAAGTAGAAAAAAGCACACAAAGAATTGGTTGAAAATATCCTCTTATTTGTCCCAATAATGTTTCAGTATGTTTGTTTGTTTGTTTGATGGTGTTTAACGCCACTTTCAGCAATTTTTCAGCTATATCATGGCGTCCAGTTTTTATTGGGGGAGGAAGTCGGAGTACCCGGAGAAAACCCACGACCTGCGGTAGGAAAACTGGCAATCCTTGTCAATTAAGATTGGAGTCGAGTACACCCTGCCTGCATTGAGAATCGAACCAGCAATCTCAGTGTTGACAGACCACGTGATCAATAGTAGACGAACTACCTTGACCACTCGGCCACCGAGGCCCCTTGTTTCAGTATGAAAGTCCTGAAACATTTTCATGTGAAAATCTGTGTTTTTTTAAGTGGCTTTTTCTTCGAAAAATCAGATGCGTACTGTGAATAAAAAACAATAATAAAATAAACTGAATATTTTAAATCTGATTTTTTTTTGTCAGTCGGCAGATATTGACAGGAGTTTTGGACAGTCTATCTTTAATATGATGATATGTTTTTTTCTGCAGCAAAGATATTGAGACGAGATTTAAGCTATGCTACAATAACAAAGTTCTAATAAATTTCATTTTTGGAATATTTCAATAGCTAATCCTTAGAGATTATATAGATGTTGCCTTTGAAGGGATATTAGATCCCGAGTCACTGTCAGTCCCTGTACAATATTTCCTGTGCATGATTGACAAGCAAGCTAAAGCAGTAGGTGTGGATAGTACTGTTGTACAGTCCTGGAAAAGTGAATGGTAAGTTAAAGAGGACTGGTAATGCAAGTTAAATATTTTTAGGGCCCTATAGTGATATAGTCTCAATCTCAAACAGAGGCTACATATCTTCCTATGTCAGAATTCACCTCTGCTACACATGGAATTAAGCCCCTCCCATATTTATTGATTTTTTTATCCTCTTTCAAATACAAGAAAATAAAACAAATTAAACAATTGATTTCACATGTTAAATAGTATTTCATTCTTATTGAATGCTCTGATATAGGTAAACTAAACTATACTGTACATACTCTCACATAAGTTGGGAAATTAGGAGTTAAAATTTGGTTTTATAGAAGGGTTGCGACTTTCAAGCGGGAGCCATATCACGAGAGGAAGGAATTCTTGTCGAAGTTTGAAGGCCGTATATAGACAGACGAGAATAAGATGAACTGTTTTCATGTTTATTTCGAGATTATCTAAGTTGTTTATCTTCTGCAATTTCTGGAATAAATCAATCTTTTAACCTAATTTTCTTTTCAATTCATATTTAAATTTTGCTTCACTAACGTTAAAAATAAGTGCAATGTGAAGACTGAATTTTCTTGACATTTCTATAATTTGCACCAATTAGTTATGGGAGTTTATAGGAAAACCTCAACCTTGTGTGGCAGATGTGATTTCCTTAGCATAGTGTTATGTAGTATGGAATGGAGTGGATATGACCTCGACACCAGAGATTGGAACACTTTGACCTTACGTTCATCTGAAACTAATTATGTCTGGTCTGTAACTTTTTTTCTCACTAATGAGACAGTGTGGTACCTATTTTTAGCCAGTTGAGATATCCTTGTCTCGACCTGTGGGTGAGATAAGAATTTCATGCTCCGTATCCCATAAAAATATATTGTGACGTCAGCTGTAGGTTCAGCAATAAAAATAATAGAATATTTACTTTTGTTGTGTTTGCATGTTTACTATATGTCTTTTTAAATATTAACATGAAAACAATATGTGTGTCAATATGATAGCAGCTAGGCTGCAGTACACTTCAAAATGAACACATAACCTGGTCTCCTGATGCAATATGTTTCATTTACACAAGCTTTCCTTTCAAATATAACACCAGGTCATGACTCCATTTAATATCACATTTACATGTCAATCTTCTTTTTTTTTTTATCTTTATAAAATTTAAATATAAATAACATGTTAAATTTATGTTAAAATTATGAAATAAAATGTAAACTCAGCTAAGAAATGTAAACATTGAACGTCATAAGAGAAGGACATCATGATACAGTTGAACCTTGTTGTCGCGAACTTGGTTGACTTGATACCTCAGTTATGTGGATATAATTTTTAAGTTCGGCATTTTTCCCATATCAACAATGAATTTCTTCTTCGGATTTGATGATCTGGGTTGTTTCGATATTTTGCTTTACTCGATGGATTTTTGTAGTCCGGACAATGTTAATTAGTGTACTTTTAACCTCGTTGTCTCGAAGTTAATTTTGCTCTTGATAGCGTATGTCCAAACTAACAATTTCATTTGTATTGTTACTTAATTCACGTCTGTTTATTTTCAATACCTGTCATAAAGTAAACACAATTATTGATTGGCTATTACAATTTAAATTGGCAATTTAAAAAAAGGGATTGATAACCCATGCGCAGTACATGCATTACTAATGTTAATTAATGATCGTCTCATTACTGTCAGAATTCTTTTGTCATGTTAAATTAAAAATTATAATAATTGAAAATTTCTTTTGATCTGATCAATGATCGAGTTTCGTTTCTTTAGAGACAGCTGTTATTTTTGTTGACTTGTGTGTCAATTAAGTAAAAAACAATCTGTATTGTTTAATTAGTTCTTTCCAACTATAAGTTGATAATTGTTTTTCCATAACTTCATAATAAAGTTTATAAATGTGATGACACCATTTATTAATTATTGTTGATTTGTTTTAATGGATATATAGAAAAATACTTCATGTATTGCACGCTACAACTGCCAATGATGCTGAAGTTCGAAACCAGTATACATGAAATAAATACCCTTAGATTTTTTTAAATCACATAATACAAATGATGTCACACCCTAAACTCGGTTGACTCGAACTTTGGATAACTCAATATTTTTTTTTACGGTCCCACAAACTTCGACTTATCGAGGTTTGATTGTATGTAATTTCAAAATGATGTGTCGCATACCATGGTTGATAACCTTTGATTTTGCACTTTGACCTCTAGGTTAGTGGGGCCCACAGAGATGGATACCATCTCACTGATATCTGGCTTTGTTTATTCGAATGAGTTCTTTGCCACTTTCAGCAATTTTTTAATTACTAGTATATTATGGTGTCCTGTAATTATATCGAATTTAGACAAAGTAATTGATGAAAACCTTTGGCAAGAAAACTGGTATTGCCAAGTCAGACTCGACCTTTATCTGTTGACATGCTGGTGACCCATTGTAGTAAGCTAACTACCAAGACCACTCATGATCACTTAACATGGCCGCTAGTTCCTCTTCAAGTCAAGACTTAGAAAAAACTATAAACATGCCTCACTAAATATGATCTAAATTGTGTTCTTATTGAATAGACCAAAACAGGGTGTTTATATTGTCTATGCATTTAGAATGAATAAAAACAATTTTAACCAAACTTAATTTTCAGCTATGCTACAAGAGTATGGGCATCATTAATATCCAGACCCCAAATCCTGTTTGATGTGGATGTGCCGAGCCATGTTGAGCCATGCATGGACATTTTAAAACAAGTTTTCATAGATATCTTTACACAGGATGCACAAAATGTCAGTAAGGTAGGCATAAATCAGGATTATTATAAGAATAGAATCATACATATAAATCTGGATATTACACAATCCAGTGGGCATTCTTAAATGATAACATAATTCCTCTTGTCTTTTATACTTATTTAAGAAAATATGAAAATTGTGTTCAAATAAGCAGTGATACAGGTTAGTTTTGATGGGTTAATGCTTCTGATAAGGATGCACCATTTAGGGGTTAAAGTAAAATCATTGCATATTTAAAAGGGCCCAGCCACTTAGTGGCAGACGCTCTACAGTGATCAGTCCGTCCATCCAAAATCAGAACTTTTTCTCTTTTGAGTTAGGCTTTTGATATTTGGTATGTGGGTAGATTATATCAAGACTATGTGTCACATACCATGGTTGATGATGACCTTTGACCTTAAACTTTGACCTCAAGGTCAGCTGGGCCCAGAGGTGGATACCATCTCACTGATATGTGGTTATACAAACAAATTGATTGTAGTCAAATTTTCTATCGGTCTCTGCACATGTCTACCATCCTTTCTTTTTTTTTTAAGACAGTACCTATGTCAGTCTTAAATACTACTTTAAATATGCCATTATTGATCATGGTTTTGACATTTGAGGACATACTGTAGGCTTCAAGGAACAACTCAGTTTGAGATATTTATAAAACTTACGGTAAGCCTGCAAAATTCTGTGTTATGTTAGGCTTTATGTAATTTGCTACACATTTAGCTCTAGGATTTTTAGTGAGTAGATAACTCTGTGTGTTAACAAGATGTCTGTTTTATATACAGGATTCTTCAACTCAGAAGTTATTGTTTTTCAAAGATGTGCCTGAGTACAGAAAACATGTTGATTTATTCTTTTCAAGAGTTAAAGGTGTCAGTGATCAGGAGTTTTGGAGAGCTATAGATGAAATATCCAGTGTAAGTGTAAAAGGATTATCTCCCCTATCAAAAAAACAATACAAGATATGTTACATAGCTGATATAACATCACTAAATACTTGCCGTTAATGGCATTAAATAAAATGTCACAGATGTTTTTAACTATCATGTCATAACCGCTTTGACAGATTGTTTTCAACAATTTTTTTGTGATAAACATGGTACTGATATAGGCAACTGAGTCTTCAATGCATAGTTTTACTATTGTTGAAGAATTGTTCTTTTAAATTAATAGAAATTCCAGCAACCTGCTTCATCCCATGATTTCAAATATTGCTGAAATGACATTGAATTGTCTCACACACAGTTAAATTATATAATTTAAGTTTCTACTGCTAAGTTTTAATGTTGAAACCAGGTATATGAGTGCAAGATTCGTTTTGGTGCAATGAACTTGTGTTATTAAAAATCAAATTATTCCATTAGTTGTAGTCCAACTATATTTTGGTTTGTGCTTTTAAGTAGAGACTGTAGAAATGTATCTACATTAAATTGTTTATGACCTTACATTCTATTTTGTTAAAATTAAATTACATTTATGGGCTTTAGCACCAATGTAAAATACCCAGATTTTTTTAAACCAAATCTGGCTGTTTTTCAATTTAAATTCCAGTTGTATCTAATCAAAACTGATAATAAACAGATTTTGTGATGTAACTATGATAGCAAAGACATAACCTAAACATTAGTTCAACATTTGTCTTAAGTTTGTTTTTAAAGAAATCCAGGCCATGTGATGTAATGGGTATTTTGTTTATATTATTTCAGGTCCAGTCCAGAGAAATTAAGTTTAATAGACAGGCAACCTTACATCAGTTGTACAATATTATAGCCAAATACAAGGACGAGGTATGGATATTATACAATTATTAGACAGCGTCTTGGGACATAGTGTTTTTATTTTTCTTGAAACATTATTTCCCAACATGGCAGGGAAAAAATACAAAGACAAATTAAAATACTTTCTCCATAGGTGCTGTACGTTTTAATAACTGTTTTATTATACTGAATAAATTTATAAAAAGGATAATTAAAATATAATGGTATGTAAAAGTAAATATAAAGTGATCATTAATTTTATTCAAGTTGTATGGAAAACCAAGCAAAAAAACATAATCAGTTTCACACTTCCAATAAATTTAATCTCTAGTTTAGTTTAAACATATTTTATTTGAAAAAACAACTTCAGCCAACATCTGCGACCATCAATCGTTTAGAAAGCCGAAATATCACAAGCCGATCGTAAGGGAACATACTTGGAACAAACCTTCAGCGTTAAGTAAAAACCTATAATATATTTAACGTGACTTGTCCGATGTGAACAAAATTACAGATTAACGTGGAACCGTAAATTTTAGTCTTCCTCTTCACTCGAAACTATATTGAGAATAACAACCAAGTGATATTGATACAACTGACTCCAATATTGCGGCAACCTACTACCGTAAGATTTCCGACGCTATTGGAAGCAGAAGCTCTATGGTCAGGGTGTGAAGCCAATAGAAGTGGTAGGGAGCTTAGGTAGTGAGCCCACCAGAGAGAGAACATAATTACAGTTTCAACATATATTCAAGAACTAAAGAAGAAAAATACAATACAAAAACAATATATTTTATATAACAATATTTGTACTTTCGTTTTAATATTTATGCTCTATTTTTAACTTCATAATCTATATATCTATATTTATATGTCGTCATAACTACGATTGTTCATTGTTACGTCACTTTTGTGAACCTGAAAAAGCTTATAAGCTTGTTATTTTTGTGTAATAATTGTCCTGAAGATGGCAGGCAACTGCCGAAACTAGTAGAACAAAATAAATATCGACTGTTGCATCCTACGAAGTGTTGTTGTCAATTCCTTAATAATATTTTATTTGTGCTAAACAGCAAAAAGGATAAGACACAAGTAAATACATACATATGAAGTCTTGTCCAATTTACAATTTGTAACAAAAAATATTAAGGCATGTACATGGTATCTAACATAATAAATAAAGTAATATAAAATGTGTAAAAATGATACATATATTACAAAAGATTACACTGTGAATGTATGTATGCACCTGCACGTGTGTGTCTCATTTAATATCATGGCAAGAGGAATCTTTTTGTTTCCTTTATAAAAGTGTATACATTTTGTATAACAATTTCATATTGTTGATCTGTAATATTTGAGTTCAGCCCTGGCAATAGATGTAGATCTATATTATTATACTCTGTTACCCAGTTCAGGTTCTCTAATAGAGCACTTCTAGCATTCGTGTACAAAGGACATTCAAAGAAAAAATGGTAGCTGGTTTCTTAAGGATATCCACATGGACAAGATGCATTTTGAATTATATTAACTTTAAAAAGATCATTATTTAAAAAAAATGCACAGCATCTTAATTGTGTCAATACTATATTAAGTTTTCTAGAACCAATTGAGAAATGTCTAGGGACTTTAGTTTTAACTCCTTGTAATTTACTTTTAAAGCCAGAAGCGCTATTTATGTTCCGGACTGCCATGTCTAGACTGTTCCACTGGACGATAGACGATGGTAGAAACGATTCCTTGGTTAGGGACAATCTACAATAAGGGAATATTAAATTGTCACCATTTCTTAAGCAATATGTCGTTAGAGACTGAATGGGCGGGGGGACCAACGACAACAGGTACTCTGGGGCTTTTTTATAGTACATAGAATGAAACAGCTGTAATTTTCTTCGTTTTCACCTAACTTCTAACTTTTCCCATCCAATTTCCCTATAAATAAGTTCAGATTTCGCAAATACTGGTAATCCTGTTATTATTCTAGCCGCCTCAAGCTGAAGAGATTCAAGCTTGTTGGCATTGACAACACCACAGTTGTCCCACAGTTCACACGCATATTCAAATATGGGGCGAATATATACCAAATATAGTTTTTCAAGATTTCCTCTACTTAGCTTATATTTAAGCTTACGTAGGATGCTGAGATATTTAGTGACACTAGTTACTATGTTTTCTATATGCACATTCCACTTAGCATCATCACTAAAGGTTACACCTAGATGTTTGTGCGTATGAGTTGTGGAAATATTTTCCCCACCTAGCTGAAACATGATATCAGGCGTATTGATATTAGCAAACAATAAAATTTCCGTTTTATTTGCATTGAAACACATCATCCAAGTATTAGACCATTGGTTCGGTGTTTCTTAATCTTTACTAATTACACATTTCACTTCTATTGATTCTCTATTAGAATATCCAAAAGATGTATCATCAGCAAAAAATCAGCAAAAAGACGACAAAGAGATGATAAACGATCAGCTATGTCGTTGATATAAATAATAAATAATAAGGGTCCCAGTACAGACCCTTGAGGAACCCCAGCCGATATACTACACAACAAAGTAGACGATGCTGCCTTGATAACTACCCGCTGTTTCCTCTCACTTTAATAGCTCTCAAACCATTTTAGAATATTACCCGAGATTCCATACGACTTCATCTTATGCAATAACCGTCTATGCCAAACTTTATCAAATGCTTTAGAGAAGTCGCAAAATACAAAACAATTAATTTCCTTATTTTCAAGAGAGTTCAGTATGTCCTTATATATTTCTAAAAACTGATGAACGGTCGATCTTTTTGGTAAAAAACCAGTCTGATATTCATAAAGGAGATGGTTCATATTTAGGTGATTATATACGTGTTTGTAAACGATTCTTTCCATGACTTTACCCAGACAACTTATCAAAGAAATTGGCCTATAGTTTGATGGTAAAGAGGAATCACCCTTTTTAAATACTGGAATAATGTTTGCAAATTTCCAATCAGATGGAAAAATACACTCTTCTAATGATTTATTGAATAGAATCTCTAGGGGAATAGAGATTTTTTCAGGACATACCTTAAGCATCCTGTGACTAATTTGATCAGGACCAGATGCTTTATTTGGTTGAAGAATTTGAATAATATCAATAATGTCTAATATCTCTAAAAATAGAAATTCCAGCAAAATACATGTACCATCAACCTACATGTAATTTCTAAAATTTGCAATAGGAAATGCCTTTATCTCTAATATGGAAAAGGTAGTACCGGGTAAAATGTAATAAAATTTAAAATATTACCAGAGAATTTTAAGTGAAGTAATATAATGCAAAATACAATCTTAATGAAGGTAATAAAAAAAAAACAAACACCAAGGAAACTGTAAAAAGACCAACCACAAATCAAAGTCCAAGACACGAACATATTTGTTTAGTCAGTTTAATTCTGGAGTCAAATAAAAACATTTTAAAATAAATTTTGTTACATTGAAATATATGATTGCTGTCAGAAAAGCTTAAAATAAAATCTGTTTTACAAAATTACTTTGACAGTTCCATTCTTATAAGGCATATCAATTTGATGTTAATGTTTGTTTGTTTTTCTCTTATGAATAAAGTATAAATACCAGTATTTGTGCCTCACTGGATTCATTGCATTGATTTGCTACAAACACTTAAAACTATTAATTTGATGTTATGTTACAGATCATAGAAGGTTTTGGAGCAAACGATGAAACAAAAGATCTTGATTTTGGTAACAAATTAGAAAAAGTCAGTGAAAAGATGGAGGAGTAAATCTTGGTGTCCATTATTTGAACATTTTAGTATGAGTTACTGTCCTTTAGAGTTAAAATTTATGTAATTAAAAATTTTTGTACTTATTTTCATAGATATGTTTTGTACTGATTGTTAACTTTTTTTATTTTTATACATTTATACATTTGTTGATCAAAGAATTTTATTATATTTGTATAAAAGCAGTTCCAGAAAATGGTTCTTGGGTTTGTGGTGTGTGAGTTTTGTTTCTGTTTTTGGAAGGAGAATGTTTATTAGCTTTAGCACACCATCACAATTATATGTGCCTTACAAGTTCCACAGGTATATTTTCTGGAACAACCCTTACATTATTTTAAGTAGTTTTTTTTTCAAAAACTAAACTGCATGAACATGTGTATTATATATGGTGATATTTATATGCCAAAGACAATCATTGTTGTTGTCACGATTCCTTACAAGTGCTGTTTTATTTCTTTGTAAATAGTAGAAAGACATAGGTGAACCAACACTGTTTAAGTAGATCTGTAGGTAATGCTGCTAAGTAGTGGATACCTGAAGGAATGCAGGGTCATCGTAGCATAAGTATATCTCGTAGGAGAGTGACCACAACACTTTGTAGGACGCTTACGTTTACAATTTGTATTTCTCGATTAGTTTCTGGAGTTACCTACCATGAGCAGGACAAACTTCCAAACAGATAACTGCTGAAACTAGTCAACCAATAAAATTTTCAAACTTAAGCATCCTTTTAAGGGTTGTTGTTCCTTTCTCTCGGAATTTTTGTAAAATCAAATTTCACATAGCAAATGTTTCAAACTATTTTTAAATGACGACCAATACATGGATTTCTCCTTTGGTGTCCAATCCTGTTTGCATGGCTTCCACATGTAAACTCTTGCCTGTGAATAAATATCTGTGATAAATGTATTTTTATAGATGTATAATTTGATTATTCTTACTTATAATTCTAGTATCATTATTAATGAAGAATTCCTAGAATGTGAAATGTGCACTTCTTAGCAAGGAAATTCTGTGTATTTTTTATGAGGGGAAGTAATCTGTATTTTAAGACCTACATATTTCATCCTATAAAAATGACAAACTTCTGTACATAATGTAAAAAAAAAACATTTACTAAAACTTATCTCCAATCCAATCCGTTTTTTGGCCAAATATCCATGTTATTTATTAACATTACTTGTTGTCCCTATCTAATTTTCATCATCCATCATCTAGTGAACTTTATATGTTTTTATCTTAATTCTGAACAGGGTTTTATTAAACTTGCCAGAGATGTTCCTCCTATGGTCCTTTCTGAATATTGTAAATTTAGTGCTAATTCATTAAAAAACATGGCTGCTAAGACCAATTCTTGTTTCTGATTAGCTGAGTATGTAAAGTCCTCAATGAGGATTACTAATTTCATTTTGATTGGGCAAGAAACATGGTCGCAGTTAGCAAGACATGTTTCTGATTGACTGAATTTTACCATATCCTTATTAAATCTGCATGTACTAATGGATTGTGACTGATGGGTAGCAGTGTATTTTCTTTACAAAAGCCACCTTAAAAATGTTATTAGCTCTTTTCAGCTGGATTTTCAAGACTGTTAGTGTACAATTTTTATGTTTTATTATTATGAACTAGTGACACATTAGGTACAATAATTATAGGTTATTTACGTTTTTTTAAACTCGATGCGTTTTCTCATCGAAGGGCGTCAGCCCTGAGATGAGATGATGAGAAAATGCATCGAGTTTCATAAACGGTAAATAATCTGTTTATCACTGTTTTGTAACATTGTGACGTCACAGTGTTACTTAACGACGTCTTGACAGCGAGCTGAGATGGGCCCATCTCAAGCTAGTAGAGTGAGATGAAATAATATCGCACACAAAGATCAAAGAAAAATACTGCAAAATAGCGACAACACTGTATATCAATGAATGTGATAGCATGCAAACATCACTTTAGTGCTAGTAATTATATAATATAGTTTATTTTAGCATAGAACACAATTTCATTTCAGATACCAGTTACAAAAATTATCTTTAATTAAGTGTGTATTCTATCAAAATCTGAAAAATTAGTGATTGATGCAACCTGTATGATACAAAACCTTGTATCGTCTTTATAGGGGGTACAAAATGTACTTTTTTTAAAACTTATTTTTGACATAATTAATTGAATGCAGAAAATTTTCTTACATGTTTTAGTGACTATAAATGAAGTGTGGAGTCATTAGATGTGTGACGGTAAAGACCATATTTTATGTAAAAATGCTTCGTTGAATATAATATTTTAAACATTCTGTTTTGTTCTGCCTTTTTTACACTTCTTAATTTTAGATAAACTTATTACATAAAATTGAGTTTAGGTACAACTACTTGTATCATTGTTCAGCAGCTGCATATTTTCCTCATATCAATTTGAAGGTACAGGTCTCGTAGTGATACAAATGAACACAAATGTCTGGACATGATACATGTATAGTTGTACCTACACATAATGTATGTAATGTGTATATATATGGAACAGGTTTGGGTTGGATAAGAAGTTAAGATCTGAAAAAAGTAGTTGTTTCTGCATAATGGTTGTTTAAAACTTCTGTGTAATATTGTGTTGACCTCATATTCTGAAGTATTAATCAATAACTTTGTATTTACATTTTTCTATATCAACAAAAAATGATATATACCAGCATATTATATATTTTATAAATAGTTATATAGGTACAATATGATGTTATTCCAACATATAATACCAAACTGAACAAATTTGAACATCATAATAATGTGAAAACAGCCTGTTTAGAATTCATTGGTTAAGATGGGTTTTTTTTTTATTCTACCCACTTGTCTAACTAGTTGTATTTAAGTTTTAATTTAGCATGTTTAATTAACATCAACAATCATGAAACCTTTTGATCTTGAAAATTGCTGGTTGGCATAATAGGTTTCTTTACTAAATGTTTTTTTAGGGGGCGGGGGAGTTATGACAAATTCTCAAAATGAGAATGTTTATCTTTATCATACTTGTACTACAATCAGTTTTGTTAATATTTTTTTGTTTTCATATCCTCCATCTGTGCATTTGTTTTATTCATGTTTTTTTAATGTTAGAGACATTTGCTTATTCATCCATATCTTTAAAAAAATAATTATATTTGATTTTATAAACCAATATATTTTAGAACATGCATTGTCTTTGTTGCAAATTCCATTACAACTGCTTTAAGCTTTTGATATAAATAAAATATACTAAAATTTAAACTTGTTATCATCTAACTAATATAGTCAAAGATAGGAGTAAATGATAAATTTGCCATACATAACACTTATATATGAAAAACTATTAGTAGTTATATCTCCCAGACATAGTTTAAGTCTGATTTTGTCTTTTTATTCTCAATCTTATTCTTGTCCCGTATGTAACTGTTTTGTCTTTTGAACTAGGCCTTGTGTATTGTACATGTGGGATCATGTGGATGTATCACCAACAGATGTTTCTTATCGAAGGTCATGGGTTCTCTCCGGTAACTCTGTTTTGCACCCCAATTAAAAAAATTGGACGCCATGTTACAGCTGATAAATTGCTGAGTGACAAATATAACAAGAAAAGATATTGGTTAAACCCATATCTAGAGTTTTATATGTTATAGGTGTATCTGTTTTGGTTTAATTTTTTTTTTATTTAAAATTTCATCATATGCTGTAAAGGGTTGCAAATATAGACGATTGTGAATGGCAAGAAATTATCATCTTGATTATAATATATCAACTTTGAGAAGAGTACTATAATAAAGAAAGCAAAGTTTTGGAAAGACTAATGTTTACCAATAAAAATACATTGTCACTTGGTTCTGTGGGGGAAAAATGTGAATGTAAGATCGGCAGTTATCGCGTCCATGGAAAATCAAAGAAAACATACCGACAAGTTACAGTTTCTATTGATTTAATTTTACTGAGATCAAAATTGTTTCAAAAGATTTGCAATTAAATATATTTCAAAAGTCAAACAAGCATTCATGTGCATAAACATTGCTAAGAACTTTATAAAATTTTCAGAATTTAAAATAAAAACAAAAAACAATTAGAAGAAGAGTCTTATTTTGCAAAACAATTTATGAGATTATTAACTATTATTTTTTTAACAATGTAAACTGACCTTATTCGAACGTAACTAATTTTTTTTTTCTTTTGTATTATTATATATATAACTTGCTTCGTTAATATAGCTTAACATGAAAATTTTTAAATCTTGAATTAAATAAAAAATCTATATCCTTTGTGCTTTTTTTATATTGAGAAATTTCTTTTCCCTACTAATTTCGACATTTTTCACTGATTCAGACATACATTTTTTTTAAATAACATGCCTGTTTTACACCCCCTGAAACTTAAAACGTTCTCGTACGAACGTTAAACAGACGAACCAAAAACGACATACGAACGGACGAAGAACGAACGAACGCTCTTATCGTCCAGACGAACCATTTAAAAATTAACCAATCAGAGACAAACTATACGCTTTAATCGTTCGTATGTGGGAAAACGAACCTATATCGTGCTTTGTAAAAATTAAGAAACGTTCGGTCATTTTAAATAAAATCTTGAGAATCAAGCTGGTTTATAGTAAACAAATAAAAAATTGAAAAGGAATAAATAATAAAATAATTATACTTTTTTTTCATTAAATCATCATTTAAATGATTTGTGACAGCTCAAACAGGTAATACACACATTAAAAAAGTGACAACATAACAAGCCTACGAGAAAATTTGTGGGGTTGAGTATTTTTATTAAATATTCATGTTCGTGATTTGTGCTAAACATGGAAATGTTTTAATTATGGACCTATAAATATGTTTTATCACACTGTAAAAAGAAACGAGCTTAATCGTCCATTTTATTTTGATTACTAACAGTAATTATTACACATTCCCGAGGAAGCTTTTATAATTAATCTTTATTGCATATAATGAAATGTACTAATCCAACTGTATATTTATTATGTGTTATATATTTGTTAAACCTTATAGTTTCATATAAATTAAGGGGTAATTTATTACAAAAATTCTCTATTGGAAAATGTTCATCAAGGTGGTGTTCAAATAACACATTTAAAATCACATTTGTAATATCACTCCTGAGACCTTTGCAAGAATATTAAAAACCATATTTTACATAAAAAAACTACTGAGACCTTCAAGCTATAATTAAAAACTAAATTAAGCATATAAAATCACTCCTGATACATAAGAAATGCAATCAAAAACCATAATACAAATATAAAATAAATCCTGAGACCTTAGCTATGCAGTTAAAAACCATATAACACATACAATTTCACTACTGAGACCTTAGCAATACAATTAAAAACCATATTTCACATACAAAATCACTCCTGAGACCTTATCAATACAATTAAAAACCATATTACACATATAAAATCAGTCCTGAGACCCTAGCAATAAAATTAAAAACCATATTTCACAAACAAAATCACTCCTGAGACCCTAGCAATACAATTAAAAACTATATTTCTCATATAAAATCACCCCTGAGATCTTTGCGATACAATTAAAAACCATATTTCAAAAATAAAATCACTCCTGAGACATTTGCGATACAATTAAAAACCATATTTCACAAATAAAATCACTCCGAGACCTTTGCGATAGAATTAAAAACCATATTACAAAAATAAAATCACTCCTCAGACCTTTGCGATACAATTAAAAACCATATTACATATATAAAATCACTCCTAAGACCCTAGCATTACAATTAAAAACCATATTTCACATGCAAAATCACTCCTAAGACCTTTGCGATACAATTAAAACCAATATTTCACATACAAAATCACTCCTGAGACCTTTGTGATACAATTAAAAACAATATTACACATATAAAATCACTCCTCAGACCTTTGTGATACAATTAAAAACCATATTACATATATAAAATCACTCCTGAGATCCTAGCAATACAATTAAAAACCATATTTCACATACAAAATCATTTCTAAGACCCTAGCAATACAATTACAAACTATATTACACAAATAAAATCACTCCTGAGACCTTTGCGATAGAATTAAAAACCATATTACAAAAATAAAATCACTCCTCAGACCTTTGCGATACAATTAAAAACCATATTACATATATAAAATCACTCCTAAGACCCTAGCATTACAATTAAAAACCATATTTCACATGCAAAATCACTCCTGAGACATTTGCGATACAATTAAAAACCATATTTCACAAATAAAATCACTCCCGAGACCTTTGCGATAGAATTAAAAACCATATTACAAAAATAAAATCACTCCTCAGAACTTTGCGATACAATTAAAAACCATATTTCACATGCAAAATCACTCCTAAGACCTTTGCGATACAATTAAAACCAATATTTCACATACAAAATCACTCCTGAGACCTTTGTGATACAATTAAAAACAATATTACACATATAAAATCACTCCTCAGACCTTTGTG
Source organism: Limnoperna fortunei (assembly GCA_944474755.1). Taxonomy (NCBI): domain Eukaryota; kingdom Metazoa; phylum Mollusca; class Bivalvia; order Mytilida; family Modiolidae; genus Limnoperna; species Limnoperna fortunei. The sequence continues at coordinate 39,322,793 of OX104111.1, read as the reverse complement.
ATACAATTAAAAACCATATTACATATATAAAATCACTCCTGAGATCCTAGCAATACAATTAAAAACCATATTTCACATACAAAATCATTTCTAAGACCCTAGCAATACAATTACAAACTATATTACACATATAAAGCCACTCCTAACACCTTTGCGATACAATTAAAAACCATATTACATATATAAAATCACTCCTGAGACCATAGCAATACAATTAAAAACCATATTTCACATGCAAAATCACTCCTGAGACTTTTGCAATACAATTAAAAACCATATTTCACATATAAAATCACTCCTAAGACCCTAGCAATACAATTACAAACTATATTACACATATAAAGTCACTCCTGAGAACTTTGCGATACAATTAAAAACCATATTACACATATAAAATCACTCCTCAGACCTTTGCCATACAATTAAAAACCATATTACATATAGAAAATCACTCCTGAGACCCTAGCAATACAATTAAAAATGATATTTTACGTGCAAAATCACTCCTGTGACCTTTGCGATACAATTAAAACCAATATTTCACATACAAAATCACTCCTGAGACCCTAGCAAACCATATTTCACATACAAAATCACTCCTGAGACCCAGCTATACAATAAAAAACTTTATTACACATATAAAATCACTCCCGAGACCTTTGCGATACAATTAAAAACCATATTTCCCATACAAAATCACTCCTGAGACCTTACAAGATGCAATATTAAACCATAGCATACTATAATTATCTTCTTTGACCTAACTAAGAGATGCTAAATCAGTCGTGAGACATTATATATGCAATTTAAAACCTAGGGAATGAAATGTCTGTATTTCCAAACAAATATTGTGCCATCAAATTAAGATTTTATGCAAGATTATTCAGTTTTATTAAGTTTGATGTGTAAACCGATATTCAGTTTTTGTATCAAACGAAAACAATGTAGGGATGTTCAAAAACTTTAGGATAAAACATACATTTTTAAAAGGTTTTAGGTACTAAAATAGAAAAATTTCATATGTGTTTATAAAATTTGGAGAGTGTACAAATAAATCATATTTATTTGTACAACCTGAATATTGTAGATTTACATATAACAAAGTAGACGAAGAAAGTATTTCAAATTGTTTATATTTATATTTAATTTAAAACATGTTCATGGTTTTAATGAATTCATAGTTTTAAAATAAATACAATTTATTTGACATTTTAATGTTCAGGTTATTTTAATTTGATAACAGAATGTAGTATTTTCTATCAGACTAACAAAGTGTAAAATATTTTCTTTTGCGAATGCTGACGAACGAATGAACCTTTATTTTTACCTGTACTGCGCATGCGGACGAACGAACGAACGGGTTTTATTTACTTGTTTTGCGCATGCGGACGAACGAACGAACGAACGGACGTACGGATGGACGAACGGAAAACGATATACGAACGAACGGAAAACGAAATACGAACGCATAAATGGGAACGTTTTACGTTTCAGGGGGTGTAAAATCTAATTTTCGTATAAAAATCATAAATTCTATATTAGCATTTTAGCGGCTTATGGTGCGAGTCTAATTGGTCTTTCTTTTTTACCTTTCATCAAAGTATACAATTGCATCAAAGAAATATTTCTGCCACCCCCCCCCCCCCTAAAACCACCACTTCCACACACGAATCGTTCACGAGAATTTGGGATTTCGACACCGTCAATAAACAAAACCCAGGGAAATTAAATTTAATGTTCAAGATCTACGTAAAGGTTCCATTTTTACCTTATAAATTATGAAATAATCCAGAAATAAGATCAACCTTTCTGGATGAGTGGTCACAAGCGCATTAAACAAAATCTAAAAATGCACTTTTATAATCAAATTATCTGAGTAACTGATAAAAGAAAGAGAAAAAAACATTTTATCATGTTAAAATAAGAATGCATAAAAAAATTACGAAGCTTACTATATAAATCATGAAATAATCCAAGAAATACAATTGAAACGATGAAATACATTACGTAATTTAACATAACACAATTTTATAATTCTTTTTTCTTATCAAATTAAATAACTAATTAATAAAAGAAACGAAAGTATATATATTTTATTATGTCAAGAATAGAATGCATTAATAAAAATACTAGGCTTACCCAATAGATAGTAAAATAATCCAAAAATAAAAATTGAAGCGGTCTATTCATACTACCGAGATAGACACTGGTAAAGCGCGCATTAATATGCAATTTTGTACATCTTTACTTCTTCTTATTAGATCAGGACAAAAATGTATTTTAAAGCTTGAAGGATTAAACAAATACGAAAAACTGTAAATGAAATATTTTCTTAAAATATTAAATTAGACATTTTATCACTTACAACATGAACTATATTGTAGAGTATGGAAAGCGATAAATGGCCAATCCTACCCGAAAACAATTATATATCAGTAAGAGGAAATAAGAAGAGATCGAACATATGAAAAAAAATTTATGGCGAACCCTTCATGTGACCTTTGACTTTTAGGTCAGATTCATGTAATTTTCCAAGAGAAAGGGCTGTGACTTTTTCCTCGTCTGACATAGGCCTTAGATATTGTAGATATGTATATATCATGAGACAGTGTGTTACCTATCACCGTTTTAGCTGGCATTAAGTAGGGTATTTTTAATAACAATATTTGTCACCAATCAGTTGAGGAATTATTTGCGTTTTAGCCTCTGTGTTTGGGGACAAATATATCCGAACAGGAATCTCGAAATAATGAATAGTTATTTACAAATCATTATTATTACAAAAAAATACTGATATTGCAATTATTATTAAAGTTTGCAGACGATCGTCAAGCATCATATGAAAGTGTATAAAACAAAAACAAAAACATGAATGGTAGAAGTTACTCTGCGACCATACACGGTAGGTATCTTAATGCCTCAGTACATATCACCAGAATAAACATACTATCTAGAATACTTCCTAATGCTACGATCATACCATTGGTGACTGGAGATTAATACAATTGATTTAATGTCCTTTTGTACAATATTAAGTGCTTCCTTTCAAAACTGCAAAAATATACTGCTTTCATAAAAATGCTTGCATCCAAATTTTGATCAAAATTGCACGCACGTAATGAAATATTGTAATTTTTATCATTGAAAGCCTTTCTACAGTTTTATTACGAACTTCTTTTCAAATATTTTAGAATAATTTAATATTTGTGATCAAAAACTTTTATCGTTAATTTGCTATATATTCATGTTCATGTTCTTTAAATAATTTATATAATTATAGATTAATATATGGGCTTATTTATATGGTAGCTAGTCAAATCGCCCCACGGTAAAATCGCTCCCGTCAAAAACGCCCCACACCTAAAGCAAAATCGCCCCACTTAACAAAATCGCAACGTTAAAAACGCCCCCACTTTTTGCAAAATCGCCCCACTTAACAAAATCGCCCCCACCGCCCGAAACGGCCACATCTTCAAAAAAATCGCCCCACTTTTGAAAAGTACTATAGTATAAAATTGTCAAGTTGTTCAAATATTTTCTGCTTTTAGGAGTTAATTGTCGCTGATTAAAATTTAGACATGTTTGATTAATAATGATCTATTATGTCGTTATTTTGCTTTAATAATTATACTATTATGATACTTACTTTAATGAACTATATCAGTAATGATTCTTTTGTAATTACGTTAAAACACCATTCAAACAAACAAACATGAAACACATGTTATATTATAATTTTCAGCTTCAGTTGAGCAATATATGAAGTCATTCTGTCAAGAAAAAAATTACAATTTCTGTATGTTTAAATGGCATTCTCATGACACACACAAACGACATGTAGTCTTGCAGGTGAACATTTCTCCTGCAATAATTTTTTAATTAATTTTTTTATATTCATATAATACATTTTTATATTTCAATATTTCAAGTTGGGGCGATTTTTTTGAAGAAGTTGCCGTTTTGGACGGTGGGGGCGATTTTGTTAAGTGGGGCAATTTTGCAAAAATTGGTGTTGTTTTTGACGGGGGGCGATTTTGTCAAGTGGAGCGATTTTGCTTCAGGTGGGGGTGTTTTTACAGGGGGCGATTTTACAGTGGGGGGGGGGGGGCGATTTTGCAAAAAGTGCGGGCGTTTTTGAAGGGGGCGATATGACTTGTATTCGCCGATATAAATACAAGTCATATCGCCCCACTGAGTATTATCCCGAGACGGAGTCCAGAGCTTATATTGGTCGAGGGATGATACCCAGGAAGATATTGATTGACCATTATATTAAACTTTTTATTATATACTTCCGACAATAAGGAGAGTACAAATAACAATTTTACTATTTTTAACAAGTTATCAATGTAAGTTTTTTTTTAACAAGTTGTGTGTCTCCAACGTTCATACTAACCGTTCAAGATCGTCCATTGTAGATATTATATGATTCTGACGGAAGTACAGTGATACAATGTTTTCAATGCAATAAAGTAATTGCACTACTATTAATGGCTTTTTAAAACTTGAATATGCTGTAAATCTGTAAGAAATTCTCATAAAACACATGAAGGGCCTGGCTGACCGAGTGGTTAAGTTATTTCGTCTATTATTGATTAAGTGGTCTGTCAACACTGAGAATGCGGGTTCGATTCTCACTGCGGACAGTGTGTACTCGATTCCGATCTTAATTGACAAGGATTGCCAGTTTTCCTACCGAAGGTCGGGGTTTTCTCCGGGTACTCCGGCTTCCTCCCACAATAAAAACTGGCTGCCATGATATAGCTGAACAATTGCTTACAATGGCGTTAAAACACCATTCAAACAAACAAACAAACATGAAAGATCATGAAACACATGTTAGATTATAATTTTCAGCTACAGTTGAGCAATATATGAAGTCATTCTGTCAAGAAAAAATGACAATTTCTGTATGTTTAAAGGGAATTCTCATGACACACACAAACGACATGTAGTCTTGCAGGTGAAAATTTCTCCTGCAAAATATTTTTTTTAATTATTTTTTCATATTCATATAATACATATTTATATTTCAAGTTGACCATGTCTGTATGCTTCAGAGATTTTCAGGACACGACATGTAAGCCTTCATGTCAACATTTCTCCTACACAATTTTTTTAAATACATTTTTTTCATATTCATATAATATATGTTTATATTTCCAGCTAACCAATATTTGAAGTCAATCCATGGAGAAATTCAAAAGTTATGACCATTTCTGTATGTTTTCAAGATTATTAGAGGACGTATACATTATGTAAAATTTCTGTTATTTAGAAATTAACATACAACTACATGTAAGCATTTCTACGTAAAATATATTTTCTTCGCAGCCACCAATAACAAAAGGGGGGGGGAAGCAAGTGAAAGATTTAATTTTAATTAGAATGATTTCGTATGATTCTCCTATGTATTTCCCGCGTATGAATTTTTTTTAATGTTTTGAAAAATTCAAAACTCAATATATGTTCTCTTTTTAAATGTTACGTATCGTTATACTGTTATAGCCTGGATCCATCTTGCATATTACTCCTTGTTTACTCGATGCCCCGTTTCCGCGCTACAAAATAAGCCCAAAATTAAATCAATATTTTAGGATTAATAAAAGACAAAAGCATAAAGCTTTGGACCGTTCGAGATATGAATATATTTATATTATATTTATGGTTTAAACGAAATTTATTAACATTTGTCGGTGAAAAGCTGACCAGAATAATTACCACGAACCAAGGAAACATGACATGAAATAAAAAGAAACCTATCCATTACATATTTAATATATTTTTGCATTGTATATCGCTTGATACCATCTCTCATTTACTTTGTTTAGCTTAAATAAATCGAGATGATATAAACAAAGCCACCTGGGGTCATTTTAATTTTTATGGAATAAAATGTTCATGCAGTGTTAGTATTCACTCGTTTAGTAACCACTCTGACATGTTTCATTGAGAAATATTGCCCTCAGAAAATTCACAAATTTCTGTTTATTATGTTGCAGTTAATTATTTTTCTGAGGGCAATATTTTGCAATAAGACACGTCAGAATGGTTACTAAACGAGTGAATACTGACATAGACTGTCCATGCACTGTATGAACATTTTATTCATAAAAATGATACTGACACCAAGTGCCTGTTCTCACTCATTGTGAAAGCTTTAAGTCCCCAAGGAACACGTCAATATTTATTTGGGTTGGGACCCGTGTAAAATGCAATAGATTGCATAATTTTTTATGGCTGCATATACATGGGACTCAAAGTTATTTTCAGCACTGAAAGGACAACACTTTTTTCATAATAATATCATAAAAAAACAAAGAAAAACAGAAAAAATGTTTTCTTACGTTTTAAGTATCAGTCCACGTAAGAACTAGGCAAAATGCATACATGTGATGGCACATGAAAGAAAAAAAAAGCAAACATTTTTTTGATCATGGAATTTGACAAAACTGTCCAATATAACAACATTCTAATTTATTAAAGTTCTGAATTTTTTTGCCTTTTTAAGATATAATTATTTGAAATTTAGTTGAATTGTACAGTGAAAAATGCCGGGAAATTTTCCGCCAAATTTTTCTCTATGTAAGGGACCGGTCATTATTTATCTCCAGGGGGCCGGCAAATTGTAATTTTTAAATGATAAAATATTACTGACCCCCCCCCCATTTATATATTTGTTAAAATCACTGACCCCCCCTCTTAGAAGTGCCATAAAAAATCTGACCCCTCCCCCTCCTCTAGGATGCCTTTGTTGTTTGCCTTGAAATGTATACACACAGAATACTTAATTTATCCCTATGTCATACCACTATGGTAAAGTTGACTTTTTCAGGTGCATTGGTGGAGGCTATTTGAATTAAGACTTTTGTCTGTTTGACAGAGATGAACATAAACTGTAAATATGATAAATATATTGACCTTTGTTACTTTTCCAGTATACATCTTCATGACCTTTATAGGTATTAATCTTTGTTCAATCAAAATTTTTTACAAGCATACATAGCATAAGACAAATAAAATAATGATGCTTTAACTTCTGATTTACTTTCAAATTCTAAAACAGAATTGTATGACACGTATCATAAGAGAATATACAACTTTATATCAATATATTGTATAAAAGAAAATGCATTTCTAACATGCATCAATGATATATAATTTGGAGTAAATTTTCAAGGATAAAATAGATAAATATTGATATTTTAAAAACATAATTGCAGTACATGTATCATAAAAGAATATAAAACTTTATATCAATATATTGTATACAAGAAAATGCATTTCTAACATGCATCACTGATATATAATTTGGAGTAAATTTTCAAGGATAAAAATTGAGATTTTTAGGACAAAACATTATCGAATCAAACTATTTATAGGTCATACAAAATTGGTTCTCAGACATTAGATTTCTTAAACAGGGCAAAGTAGGTAGGGGTTTTTATTTATTTTTATTTCGTGTTTTTTACATTTAGTATTTTTACTCAATGTTACTGTTACATATTATTCTAATAATAAAGATATTTAAATGCAACTCATCATACTGTCATATAAATAATATTGGATTGAGAAATCATTTGATCTGTATTGGTCATGTTTTTGTTTCTAAAATATATGTGTAGCAAAACCACCACAAGTTTTCTACAAACTTGAACAGTTGTGATCATATCATTCTATACCTAAAAAAGGGGTCAAAGACCGAAAAACACAAATTTCGTTGAATAGGAAGTATATGTCAGACAGACCCGAAAAGGAATCTTAAGTACCATATTTGGACCACCCATTGGAATTTGCATACAAAATTTCAGAACCTTTCCATTAATAGTTCCTGAGAAATTGTTTATTGAAAATTACACCCCATCCCACCCATCTCACTATAACCAGATTTCATTTCTGTGAAATTCAGATCATTATTAATATTTTTGTTTTGTACACGCCGAGCGAAGCGAGGCTAGATAAATTTTTTTAATAGTTGAAAATATGATATTAAAAAATCATAACCTGGTTGAATTACCAAAAAAATAGTGACGACCCACCCTCTAATAGTCAGCTAAATTTTGATGACCCCCCTACTTTTTTGCCGCCCCCCCCCCCTGGAGATAAATAATGACCGGTCCCTAACCAGTCAAATTATCTAGGCAATTGACACTTTTAATGTAAAATCTTGTTAGAATTTGTTTTCAAAATGAATGCATCTAAGCCAAAAAAGCTAAAACAAAAAACAAAATTTTTGATGTGCCGCCCACTGCCTGACCCTTAGCTAGAACTATGCATTAGATAGGACACCAATTTTTTATAACACAGCTGATGCAGCGCATTTTTGCATTTTTATGAGATTTTGGACATTTTTAAAATTGGTAATTTGAAATGCACAGGTCCATATTGACCGGTAACTAAACGTCAGAATTATGGCGTAACATATCATTATTACTGTAAAACGGCGGTAGTTCCAATATAAGTACATTTTGTATCACACATACAAGGTTATAATCCAGGTTATATAAATACACATTTTTTTCCGATTTTGACAGAAAACATACTTATTTTTATCTAAAAAATATTATAGCTCTCGGACATTAATGTTTAATTGCATTCATTTTCACAATTACCGGTAGATTGTTTACACATTAATTAAACTCTTTGATCATTCGATACAAGTTTCTACAGTTGATTCCCAACTGATGGATGTTGTCATTTTCTTGAGGTATCCATTTTATTAGGTAATACCGTAGATAAATATACTCAGTTCCATACACCGATCAACCGACTTATATCATTTTGGTGAGAAGAAGTATGACACGATGAAAAAAGATATAAACAAGTAAAAACCTATACGTATACAGATGAGTTTTTCCAAATCGCTACGTTTAAAACTCACTGTATCAAATATAGTGTAGTAAAAAATTATTTGGCATATATTTGTCCATTAACATATTCAATCGTTTTAACTAATGTTTTCATTTGTTATCTGAAAATATGTTCCAAAGGTACTGGCATTACAAATTTGAACAAATAAATGCAAAATTTACGCTTCTGCACAATATATTTCTGTATCAAGTGTTTTTGTTCAAAAGCACATATATCCAACTTTTTTCTGACCCCAAAATTATTCTTCCAATTGCAATTTATTAGGGGTTTGAATCATTTTTCTTTACGCATTTACTGAAAAAATGATACGGAAAAAATCAGCTCATCTTTTTATAATGACACGATGAATAAACGTTTCTTGACACGATTGAAAACAGCCATGTATTTCTTAAGTGATTAGTTTTATACTTCCACATGGGGCATTTCAATAACTTTTTACAACTAATGTCTGTATATCATTGAATATTATACAAAAAGTCTACAATTGTTCATACAATAGGACTATGATGTATAAATTCTTGACACAAATCACTAGATATTAAAAAAGGTCACCAGCAGCGGAGCAGCTTTTTAATAAATCTTAAAGCCATAGTGAGGAATTAAACATAGAGTAAATGCTCTCATTGAGACAATCCCAGAGCAGGGCTTCAGCGGAAATCTGTGTTGTTTGTCGATAACGCTCTACATATGAGTTCGAATCTATCAACAAATAACAACATAACGAACACGATTTTTTACAAATATTTCCTACTATGTAACTATATAACTGTAACACGGATACTTCTTTTGTCTAATAATTTTTAACATTATCGGTTGCAAATATTTTGAGAATTCCACAGTTATCTTTTACAAAAAAAAAAAGAAAAGAAAAGGAAAACGTGTAAGACATGTAGTTACTAAGGAAAATATTATTTCATTCAAACAGACCGCGAGATTGACCTAAATTGACCGAATTATACACAATTTTCATCGAGTATTACACCTGTAGACACCCGAAGATACACAGAAAAGAATATACGAATCTAGTAAGAGTATACTTACACAAATGTACACCGTTTTATTACAAAATTATTTATATTTATGGTTTAATCAACCGTTTTCTTTCATTGTTAATTCTAATAAATGAATAATAAATAATAATAAACAATCAAACAAAAAAAAAACCCCCAGCTTTTAACGATGTCATATAATATTGTCTTTATTTTTATGCCAACGCCCCAAATGCGAAGGCCATGCACCTTTGCCTTTGGGCGGTGACATAAAAATTCAGTTTTGCAGACGGTACGAACGTCCACATAATTTTGTCACTCTTGGGTTTTCTACGAGACCCATTTTCTAGTAACTATCTAATCACAATCAAATATGAAAAGCTTAAACTATTAACGAATGTCGGGGTTTTCTCTGGGTACTCAGGCTTCCACTCCCAATAAAAACTGGATTTTATCAACTAGCTGAAAAATTGCTGAAAGTGGCATTAAACACCATTCATACAAGCAAAGAAACAGTCAAACAATTATTTTGAAAGTTATAACCCGCGATGCAATGACTTAAAAGGCATTGATGTGATCTGGGGGGGGGGGGTCAAATTTCGAAGTTAAATATTCCGGACACGAAGTAGTCACTAAAATTTCAAATTAAATGTCAACACCCATGGCATTCGACACATCGATTAGTTATAATTTACCCACATGCCAAATATCACAAAGCTTACCTAAAAGAATAAAAACTTATATCTTGGACACGATTTGATATGGATGCACGGACGGACAGACAACAGTATGTCGACCTTCTTTTGTCTCTTTTACCAAAACCCAATATAAACGTCCTAAAAATGAAAAGTGGAATATAACACTAGATAAAGTTATCTTGCATTAGTATGGGATGTGCAGTGTCAAATAAATTTGGCTGAAAATATCAGCCTTAAAGGAGAAGAAAAGAAAAAAGGAGATGAAGTAAATTACCAGACAAAAACAATTTGTCTCCATTGATCTTCGTTTGGTATACATAATAAAATAAGAATTGCATACAAATACAAAATATAGTTTGAAAGCTTTTCTGCAAATGTTATTGTGTGTCGCAATTTGTTAATTGTATATTGTATGCACCGTTATCAAAATTAATTTTCCCCATCCTCCTCTTCATGCTTCATATTGACAAGAAAATCAAAAAATTTACATATATTATTACTTTACGAACTCTTAAAGTGAATACTTATTCAATTGGTTAGCAGAATTTCATAGCTTATACAAAGTCATATTTCTTGTTTTAGTCGTATCATTGAACTGATTTATATCGTATCGTACTTTCTCTGACTCTGCAATTAAAATCAAATTAATATTGTTAATGCATTATGTTAAAGATACATTTTTGGCACCAAACGAAAGCTAAAGGATTATTCTTTACATTTAAACGGCCGATTTGAAATAAAATTATATCATAACAGGTCATTTTAGCATTTTAATAACTATATCTGCATTTTTTCGTTTATTTTGTAAGATAAGTTGGACAAAAATAAAAGCAAGAGCTTAAAGAACTGAATATATCTATTAACAAATCTAAGCTAAATCGTGTTTAAATATATTTTATTCGCTACAGTAAATTTAAAACATAAAAAAAATTGAAAAACTTACCTACGTTTTCATCGCTTCTAACTTGTTTATATCTTTTTTCATCGTGTCATACATCTTCTCACCAAAATGATATGAGTCGGTTGATCGGTGTGTTCCACCTTGCATCTTTTCACGAGATTGACCTTTTTTATTTAAAATTAAATGGACGGTAATTTGATAGATGTTAATATCTAACACTTTACCTAACTCAACTTATATCCATTAAAAATTATATATGTAATAGATAAGGTTTTTTTTAAATTTCATGTCATGTTTCATTGCTTCGTGGCAAATATTCTGGTCAATTTTTCACCGACAAATTAATAATTTTCTTTTATTGTTTGAATGGTGTTTTAACGCCACTTTCAGCAATTTTTCAGCTATTTCATGGCGTCCAGTTTTTATTGGGGGAGGAAGCCGGAGTACCCGGAGAGAACCCCCGACCTGCGGTAGGATAATTTTCTTTTAAACCATTAATATAATATAAATATATTCATATCTCGAACTGTCCAAAACTTTTTTTTGTTATTGTCTTTCATTAGTCCTAAAATATTGATTTATTTAATTTTGTCTTATATTTTATATTGTACGTTACTATTTCACTTACCAAAATTTGAATGTGTCATGACGAGTTATTTACGTTTGTTGGGGCATATTCAGGACACTTCATGTCATGTTTTTTTCAGGACATTTGTAACCCAGACGATCTGGAATAAACCAGAAGCATTAGGAAAGAACATCGTGGATTATGACATCTGTCAAATTGTGGGATCAAAATTAAGTTGTCTCTTGTCACCGAGTGTAGTCTATCTACAGACAAGTTATCCATCCATATTGGGTGGTATACTTTAAAAGAAGAACATAAATTGAATATGATAAGAACAAATTATGCAATTAAGTCAAATTTTGGTTTATAGGTTCTTAGAAAACTTCTAAAATAGCATAGACATTCAATAAGAAAATGTACAGGTACTGGACAGAAAATTATAATTTTTTGTATATATAGCAACAGTTATCATAAGCGTGAAAATATTAGTAACAGAAACAGGAACTGAAATATATTTTTAAAATTTTTGAATGAGAAAACACATAGACATAGACTGTGCCTGCTGTGTAATCTCTTTGACTGTTGTAAATGAAGGTGTTTTTTTCAATGAAAATTACTTAAATTTAATAATAAGGAAAAAACAAAATAATACAAAAAGCGGATATATTTAAGATGAAAAATAAATGTCAAGCCTGTAATTAGGATATACGTGATTAATAATTTGTTAGATTTTAGTAAAGTTTACAGAAAAGTTGAGTTTATTTACCGAGTTTTCTAAGGTACACATGTATTTCTATACATGTGATATTCATTTATTCCATGTGGTCCATTGAAGAGAAAAATTATGGACTAGAAACCAAATTGGAAATGAATGATATTATATAAGAAGATTAGTAGGACAGTATTTATCTTTTCGTTTTTCTAGTTCACCATTCAAAACGGAACGGAAAAGAACGGAAGGAACCGATATCCGTGCTACTAAAAATAGTTGTACAATTATTTGTTTTCTTAGCAGTTGTTCATTCTAATAATGCTTTAATGTTACGAACGCATTTTAGCTGTTGAGCAAGGGTGACACGAATTACCGGAATCCACAGTTTTGACCGGAATCCACCGGAATCCACTTTGATCTACCGGAATCCCTTCAAAAATAGTTATTTGTGTGATATTTAAATGTTTATTCACTTAAAATTGTTATTTTTTTATGTTTTCCAATGTTTCTCTTCAAAGAAGTAGAGGAAAAAGTTCAGATTAAGTAATTAAATTAAAGAATGTCTGTGTATGCTGACACTTTAAATCCAAACAGTGAACGCGATTAGATCCTGTATATAATATCTTTGGTTTTAAACCTAAAATATATAGAAGGATTTTACAGTAATATTTATGATTTTCTAAAATGATTTGTAGGCGATGTTTTACTAGATGATGGATATTGGTAAGATATCACTACACCAGTAGAAATTAATGGTGGTAAAAAAAGAAGGGAGAGCACTACAAAACAATAAAAGTATAGAAAGTGTATTCGGCCACAATTATACTGGTACAAAAAAAGTTGTAATGATACAACAAAGAAAAGTCAACAATCACGTATTATTTAATTTATTAAGATCGAAATAAATTTTTAATGTGTAATAAAGAATGACATGAAAAATAAAATTAACACCATACAATTGCACGTCGATCTGTAGTACGACAGCCCGATAGTCCGACAACCCATTAGTCCGACAGCCCAACAGTCCGAAAACCAAATAGTCCGACAGCACAACAGTCCAACTAACAAATTATCACATATTAGGTCGGACCGAAATCGATAATTAAATATATATATATAATTTCTATGCTCCACCTACGTACTGGAATACATGTATATATAGCGTTTGGGTCTGTTTATCCGTCCGTACGTTTGTTTCATATTTAATTTACGTTCAGGTTTAGCGGGTGTGTAAATTGGTCTTGTAAGCCCTGAAAAACGTTAAAAAAAATAAAGAAGAATGTGTTTATTGGACACGGGTGCCCCGTTGGCCCCAAACAAGAAGCAGAAGTCCGTCAGGTCTGAAAGTCGCTTAGGACGTACAGTTCGTCATACTGAACCATCCCAAGTTTTAAGTCATTCTCATGTACGATTATTACGTAATTATTGAAGTAGGACTAAAATTAAATCCCACGGTATAGGACTCCACGCTGATGCTGCATTCCAAATATCAAGAGGTCTTGATAGTTGTTGCTGAGAATACTGCTTCGAAAATATTTTCCGCGATCGCTCGCCCGACATTGACAATCCAGAAATTCGGCCAATGAACATGGAATGATGAGAAATATGAGGATGGAATAGAAAACAAAGGAACAGTAATTTTAAAGAGAACGAAGATCAACCTATTAGGCCAACTAGGGTACACTCCTTAATTGATCCGTGGTCTGGGAACCGCCATCAGATGCTAAAGCCCCACAGTCGACCTCTTACAATAGGCTGGACTGTGCGGACCACTATGGGCACGCACGAAGGAAAGAGTTAATGAAATCTTCACGAAACTTTATAAATGTATGCACCAACCTATAAACTAACATCATTTGCACATTTATACCTGTCCCACCAACTCTCCATGATGAAGAAAAAAATCAGCCCTAATTACACACATTCCCTGTAACATATACATGTAATACAACCAAATAATAGCTAGTATTCCTAATATTAAGAAATTCCAAACAAAACACCAACTTAGTTAGGTTTGCATTTATAGAACGTTTATTGTTCTTTGGATTGTGTCTGAAGGTTTATAGTATTGTATATGCAGGCATTGTCGGACTATTGGGCTGTCGGACTATTGGGTTGTCGGACCTATGGGCTGTCGGACTATTGGGCTGTCGAACTATTGATTGTCGGACTACCGGGATGTCACCGTTTTCAAATACATGTCATCCAAGTTTATCTTGTCCTCGTATGAATTTGTACAATGTCATTGTTTCACAAGGTTATATCTGTGGTCCTTGGTTTTTGAATTGAAACTGTAGTTGTCTTCGGCTTACGTTTCCTCTGATATGGTTTTGTACCTTTGGTTTTTGGTTCCAGAACTACGGTATGTCCGTCCTTCGATGTTACAAGACTGTTGTTTCGAACAATGTGACTACGAAATCTTCTGTAATGGTGTTGTTTTTGTTTGTTAGTCATAACTGTCCAGTCTGATTTTGTTTTCAGGTAGTCCACGTGACTGTCACTCACCCGGTAATCACCAGTCCCGACTACGGCACTTCGCAGGCCCTTGTATTGTGCTTTAGAAAACTTACACATATGTCTACTTTAGATATATAACAGCATATTGCAGTCTTAAGCTTATTAGTACTGATACGACCCATGAGGCAAAATGTGAACAAGGTTCAAAATGAACACAAATCAGACTTTGACATACACCCTTAACCAAATTTAATACATAATACTTCTAAATCAGTGTTCGTTTACTTTAGATAATTTGCATGGATATTTTTTTTTAAACAGTAATGACTTTATCTTAGGAACGGGAGACTATATGTAGCACGTTGTCTATACCAATTCTCTATAAGTACTTTACTAAAGGTGCATCAATTTCCGCGGTTTTTATGATAGATTCTGCGAAAATTTTCTTCCCTTTTTATTGTGGATTTTATTTTTAAAAATGTGGAAGAGCAGTTTTACTATTATACTATTATAGTGTTTGGGGAGATATGATGCCTGCGGCTCGTGCACTATGCTAACCAGATATCATTATTGGAAATAGTTAATTTATGAAGTCTATAATCCACCAAAACAAAAAACACTATACACTATAGTCACACTATGTCAGGTTAGAGTTATGCAACAAAAAACGAAAACCAAGAATGAAAAGAATTTTGTTGAGAAATAACAACTTTCACGTTCAAATTTGATATTTGAAGAGTAAAAAACAATTACCATACTAACGAGGATTCTAATATATAAAATATAGTGGTTAGTACAAAAAGCGAGTAAAAAGAATACTCAAAACAAACACATTTCGTTATCAACAGTTTTCGAGTGTGTTAAACGAAAGGAGGAATTGTCCGATTCCAATATTAAAGAACTATAACATGTAAAACGTGCTTTTTTCATGAATCTTGACTTTTTAAGCAGTTTTTATGTCGATTTAATGTCGTGTTCCTGTATAGTTGGTATAGCGGATGTGTTATCTTCAATAAATTTAACATTTATATTAAAAAAAACTACGCACAGAGCCTATGTGGTGGAAACAAATGAAATATTCTGTTCTAAAATGTTTGTGGCGTTAAGGTATCTGACCAATAATTGAAATCAGCGTTTAATTTTATTTTTCTTCCAAGAAATACAGCTTTATTAAATCAATGGATTGCTTATTAATGATACAATTTACATATATTGTTTCACTTTGAGTTAATGTCAACAGTTTTGAACAAAAAAGTTAGTTACTTAAAATAGTATTTCCGATGTTTGTTGAACTTACCGAGGTTTGCTGCATTGAAAAACCTAGGTCATCCAGGACACCAGATATGATCACGTGGTCAATTGTGGTCCGGATACCTTAAATCCAAATTCTTAAACCCCAATTTTGACTTATTTATTAACAGATGTAATATACTAATGCTGAATCAAACGAATACTGATGAACATGACGAGCTTACGTTCTCTTATCAATGAACTTAATTAAAAAAAAAACATTTTAAAAATCTTTGGTAGATATTTGTTGTATTAGAAATATTTGTGAAAATGTCATAGGTTTTGAAGCCTAATTCCGTTGTGTTTGAATTTCTTAACGATAACTCGGTCCAAATTAAGTATACTAAATATATTTTTGGTTTTGTGTACAACCCACCTGAATGATGAAAATTAAAGAGCTTTTACGGAAATAGAATAAGTAATGCAAATTGTTCTTTTACATGTAGGTACTACTTTTATAATAAAGAGATGAAATATCGAATTTTCCGAGTGACAGAAATCACCGTAAATCACATGTGAAAATTATCGTTTATTTTCACTCTCGGGTTTTTTTTCCCGCCAAAACGTCACAATGGTTTTGTACTATAAAGATATTCATCCACCGTTCATAAAATTTAGGATTAGGCATTAAAATTTTACGAAAACAATTTTGATCTATTTAATAAATAGGATAATCAATTGGGCATCGTGAATATCCAAAATATGATCACTCGTGCCGCATAAAGCATCAGATTAAACTCGTGCGCGGAACAAGTTCCGCGCACTCGTTTAATCAGATGCGTTATGCGGCACTCGTGATCATATTTTGGATATTCACTCCGCCCAATTAATTATCCTATAAATATTGCATCGATAGGTGATTTTAAATAACAAATAATTTACAGAGACTCCAATTTATTAGTACTTCATCACGGACTGGCCATTTAAGTCTTTTATAATACTTTTATCAACAATGCGTCAATTCATTTCGCCTTATTTTACGCCGAGCTACGCCTCTAAAGGACCTTATTCTTTATTTCTATTGAAACATTAATTTGCTGACTTTAATATATTAAGAGTTAGACATAGCATTACCATGGTGTTGGTCACCCGTTACAGACTTTTTTTATCATCGCACAGACAATGGCCAATAAAACTTGCTTTACCTAGTCCACATTATGGAAGCTTCGTCATAAAATAACATTGATCCATGCATTGATATATATCTACTGTTTAATTCAAGTTCCATTTAATTATTTTTTCTAGTATCAATGTGAAGATGACCCAAGCTGATCAATTAAAAGAATTGTGACACAAGTTCTTCAACATCTTTATTTTAAGCATCAGTTTGGTTGAGTACCAATAACGAGATTACGCAAGGCGCGTAGACAATTTAAAAACGTTACAAGATTACGCAGGCGCGCAGACAATTTAAAAACGTTATAATATTAATATATTTGGTGACTTATTTGCTTAGCATGGCGCTTTTTCAGGTTCAGATATATGTTGTAAACTAATGTTACATTTTCCTGCTTTACAATGTTGGGCTAATGCATATACTAACCAACAACTAAAATATTTGTTTCCGCTCTTTTGAATAGAAATATTATGAGCGAATATTTTATTATCTGTTGCAGAACAATAATATATGTGCATGCGGTAGTCTTGCGATTTGAAAACAAACCTTTTTATCCCAAGTTTACACTTCAGATTACCAATAACAGTGTTCAGTGCCTCATCAGAACCATATATTTTTATGTCAATTTTATTTGCTTTACATGTTGTTTTGGGATATATCTTATTCAGTTTCAAAATCAATGTGGTCATTGATTAAAGCGTCCTCTAAAAACCACCTCTGTATTTTTAAATTGAAATAGAATATTGCAATTTCTGCTGCTGTTGTTAGACTTGTTATACACTGTCAATTAAAGTCGATTATGACGTCATCATATAATTGGTTTTTTTACCGGGATTTTTTCCCTAACAGGACTGTTATGGATTTCTAACCTTTTGTCTGTATCACATATGCAGAATATCCAAAATTATTACAAATATGTTGAAATACATATTGTAAGATAATATCAGTCTCAGACTGCCTGTTTAGTACTGGTAAATATATCCGATTATAGTAACTTCATTCTAGTATAAATGAATTTACCTACAAAAGGCATTACAAAATTCTGGGTTACTGTCGTAAATACAAACACTAACTTAATGCTTATTGGTCGCGGCATAGTATGCATCTAAAATGTCAGCGTAAATACACGTTTTCTCTATTTTGTCCTTTAAAGAAGAAGTTTCAATGTAATTCCTCATATAATTGGTACAGTTTCCAAAAAGAACACTAACTCCTATTTCGTTAAATTCATATACTATTTGTGACAATATTTTCGCACCATTCAAATCAATATAGTTAACGGACGAACAATCAATTATTACATGGGTAAGCGGTGCGGTTGAATGGCGAGTGTCATTTATAATGGACCCTGATCTCTTTCGGATTGGATTTTCTTCGACAATTGCATCAGCATTTTCTTTCTTTTCGCGTGAAAGTTTAGCGCCAGCATTTCCGTTTACGTCAGAAATTTTGTCCTCTGTATTTGAATTGGAAAACGGCAGTTTTTCATTAGGAATTTTGTTGTCAACATTTGTATTTAAAGGTGACGTATTATCCCCTATAATATTGGCGCAATTAATCGTTACTACAATTTCTTTGTCGTCACGACGATTTCTGAAAGTCTTGGGGTTCAGTGTACAATTGTAAAGTTTTCGTTTAAACCTATCTGCCGTTGCAAAATAAATGGAAGATTCCATTTTGAAAATTACTATTTGTGGATTTCTTCCCGCAACATCGTAAACTTTCGAGTCGAGCAGACGATCCTCGTGTCCTACTTGCCCAAATGTGTATGTCGATGACTTCTGACTTTGGATAATTACTGTGAACAAGCTAATCAATACTCCAAAATATAATGCGTAAGGAATGTCAAGCAAGACGCCAGACAGCAGTGTACCTAAATATATAACAAAATCATAACGATTTACTCTCCAGTAACTTGGTAGTTCTTTAATCTGAGCAACCAGATTTTTGACAGCAGCAATAATCATTGCGGCTAAAAGGGATTTTGGTACTTCCTCTAGATACTTGCCGACAAACAAAATAATCACTAAAACTACCACTGCAGATACCAGTCCGTTTAATACTGTTTTTGCTCCCATGGTGCTCAAAAGGATCGTGCGAGGTGGCGATAGACTGGATGCAAAACAAGAGAAAAAAGATGAGCCCAAGTTTGCCATTCCATAAGCAATAAGTTCCTGATTGTCGTCAACGACGTAGTCATGCTTTGATTCGCAGATTCGTACCATTGAAATTGCAAGCACAAAGATGATAATGGCTGTGACTATGCTGTCGCCAATAATATCAGCTGTAACATGCGGAAGTGACGGAACTGGCAAACCCACAGGTATTTCTCCGACAACAGCAATACTAAAATTTTTGTTTAATTCCCCAAATTTAGAAATAATCGTTCCTGATATCACCAGTACAACATCAATTGGAATCGGCATTTTTAGTATGTGTTTACATTTGTCGTTTATTATATCCTTAACTATAATTAATATTATCATGCATACAGCAGAAACTATCAATGTAGGACCATGTATATTTGGAACCGCCTTACATATTTCAATATAATGATATATAAGTTTTCCAGGTTTGTCGAAAGAAGGTATCTTTATGCCCAAAAAATTTGGTATTTGACTTGAAATAATATGAATGGCACCAACAGCCGCGAAGGATGAAATAAATGTGTTTGACATGTATGACGTAATAAATCCCAGTCTACATAGTCCCATACCAATCAGAAAAATTCCAATAATCAAAGATGATCCTGCTGCCACCGACGCCTTGAATGCCGCTTTGTTAATAGTTTGTGCAGTAGCCATTGTGGTTAGGTTAGAGGCAAAATCTGCGCTAAGAGTTGTATTTATATATCCTGTGGTAGGAGTGGGATTCTGTGGTAATTTACTAAGCTCTGCATTAACCATATCTCTCACAAATATTGCTATCACGGCGTTTGTTCCGAAGGAACAGTGCTGTGACGTTCCGAAAATGACATAAAGCAAAACAGGAAAAAACGAAGTATATAGACCGTAAGCAGGTGATAATGATGCCAACATTCCGTAGGCAAGCCCTTGAGGAAAATGAAGACAAGCTGCCGATATTCCACTGATAATGTCGTCTCGTACATACTTCAACTTGTATGTTTTAATTGTATTAATTACTGGAAACAGTGACAGTATAAATGAAGCAATCAAAGACAATGAACAATTGTCCCGGATTTTATGTACGACTGTTTTAGGTGGAGGTTTTTCTTTGCCATATGATTCGTACAGTTCACTCTGCGTTTGCAGTGTCCTTGACAACTGTAAAACTGTGGACGCCATCACTCCTAACAGTTTATTACTTGGTTCTTACCTAAAAATGGAAGATATGAACTGTAAATAGCTACTTTTGAAATATATTGTATGTTTATTTGTTCGAACAATTAGTAACTTCAACAAAATAGATGGACAATCAAACACAACATCGTGCTGTTCTTAGTTTATTGTCTTATGTAGTTTTGCTTGTTTTATTAAGGCAAGCTCATTGTTTTCTTTATGTACAAACCCAGCAATCAAAAACAACAAAAACATCCGCCATTGGCTATTTAATCATAATGAGAACAACTAAAGTCACTCATTTGCCCGAACTATGTCCAGCTCTTTGGACCACGCGGTCCGCTATACAAAAATACAGCTTCATTTACCGAGGTGAATCTAGAGATGAGTATATTACATGTGTTGTAGCGAGTGTATGTATCTATATATAAAAGTTTAATTTAAAACATGCAAGACAATTAAAGTTCCAGTCTTTCTAAAAGCGATATATCCAACAAGGAATATTCAAATTTTAGTGACACAATCACTGTGCATGATTATTTAATCAG
This sequence comes from Limnoperna fortunei, assembly GCA_944474755.1. Classification (NCBI taxonomy): domain Eukaryota; kingdom Metazoa; phylum Mollusca; class Bivalvia; order Mytilida; family Modiolidae; genus Limnoperna; species Limnoperna fortunei. Next base: position 39,301,343 of record OX104111.1, on the reverse strand, counting down.
TGTGTTATTTTCAAATATAAAAACATATTTTCAATATATGTGCGATGTATAAACTATAATAACAAATGATCGTGTTTTTTTGTTTTTTGTGTTTTTTTATTAATTTATTTTTATTTTATTTTTATTTGTTAAAATATCGATTCTTACCAGACAGGTGTATCGTAATAAAGCTGATCTGGAAATCTTTTTAATGACCATTCAAATCCAAATGTGGACAACAATTACGTTCAAAAAATATTGTCTCTAAATGAGTGTAGCGTACAAGAAAGTCTGTGGTATCCACCATTTTAATCCTAAGTTAACGCTTTTTGAGCAAACTGGACGATTTTATCGATACCATAGAGTTCAGATGATTTGGTGTTGAAAGACTTCTAATACATCATCGGAATAGCTGTAGGCTATACAGCGTACTTGAATAAAGAATAGTCCTGTCTTCCGGATTAACATTGAACCATAGTGTTCAAATGTAAAAAAGACCATAACATCCGAAATTCAAATCTATATTTGATGCTTTTAATATAATATTTTGCCAAACTGGTTAATTTTAATTTTATTATATTGTTCCGAAGATTTTTATTTTAAATGTACATATCAAAAGACTTCTATTTAATCCTCGGGTTAGCTGTAGGCAATACACCGTACATGCTGACTCGCATAAATATGTAACTACCTTGTTTAAACCAGATACTATAATGTATTTTATTATGTCCTTAAATAAATATGACATATTTTGCATATGCAATATGACCAGAAGTAAAATAGCCATGTTTTCCCGACCAGTGCAATGATCCTTGTTTATCTTCCAGTGACAGATGACCCCGGAAAATATCCGTATTGAGCCTCTCGTGCTAAAGCAATTCCGATGTTTTTATGCAAAAAACCAAATACATGACCTTTATAATATTTGTCCCGGTTTTATCCCTCAACAAAATAGTAGCCATCGTTGTGTCTCGGGATAATATGAGGTCTCTTGATGACACCATGGCTAATATGAAAAGGTCATGCATTATTTCACTGTTGCAAACTGTGAATTAAGTTTTCCACTAAAAGTTTTCAAACTAATATTGCTGTTTAGTTTAGTTCTTAATTTTTCTTAACAAAATGTAGATTATAAAAATTTTATATCAGCTCAGAAAGATTCTGACAAAATAGAAAAATTATAAAATAGTTGAAAAGCATGCAAGTTTTTAGTAGATGGGTTGCAGTCAAACAGTTCCGTAAATAATATGTATTTTCGAACAAAACAGGCTAATAATGGTACTGTTAAACGCATATAAATGAAGGTAATAACAAAATACCGAATGCTGGTAAAAAATAAAATACAAAACACCACGGAAACTAAAAAAAGACAATCCACAAATTAAAGGCAATGAAACTGGCAAACTCTATAACGAACAACCAAAAATATAGGAAATACAGCAATGGTCCTGACTCGGTACAAGCATTTCAAAAGAAATGGTGGGTTAAACATTCCAAACCTTTCGCTTCCATTGCTGTAGTATGTGAGATTTGTTGATAAAATGGATGGGTATTATATACTACTAGTCATAAATGGGTGTATCCAATTATTACCGCATCACGATCTCTGCGTACTGATTTCACTTATCAGGAAAACCATCTGCGATCATATTTTCAAACGAGATAAAATATTTTTTCAATGAAATGGTAGTTATTAAAGAACCGGACGAGTTGTTTTTCCTTGTAGCCTTGGTTTATAAGTTTATCCAGAAGAATTGGTGGCGTTTGCAAAAATCAGAAATCAAAAACTCTTGCATAAATGATCAATTCAGATATACAGACACCGTATGCAGAAGAAACTGGAATATTGCGCATAAGTGAGGAAATTTATAATTTTGAAATTGAAATCGTCTCGTTTGTCATTAATTCTTGTGCCCAGATAACTGTTCGTGTCAAATTCGAGGGTTAAGTCGGAAAATGAAGCTGTTTATGTAGTTTCTTTAATTTCCAGTTCTAAAGGATGTATTAACTGAAGCCACTAGGCGAGTTGAGTGTTGTTAATTGAAAAGACATCATTAATATATCTTTCAGTTTCATATGAATAGAGGAACAGATCGGCAAGGAGTGGGGCACAATTTGTACAGACTGGAATCCGATTCCCTGCTATAACATACATCCTCCAAAGGTTACAAATATTGTATCGATCAGAAAATCTAGCAAACTATAAAAGGCATGTTCTCGCTGTAGCATAATTATCTCGAGGTCTTTAGTAGAAAACACGTAACCTAAAACTACATATTTGTAGGCATATGTGGAAGCGAAGGCTTTATGTATAACTTTAAGACAGAATTTTAGTTTCTCGGGAGGCAAGGTGGTATAAAGTGTTGAAAAAGCAAAGGTTCTAACAGATAAAATTTTATAAAATCAATCTTCATTTTAAACTTCCAAATGTTGTTTAGAATTTATTAAGAATCCACATATGATTAATATTACTTCGCGAATAATAAATTTGCAATTTTATCTTCTATCATTCTTTCACTTTATACAATATCTAAGCAACCGTTTTGACAAATATTTAGAAGAGCAGGTTGATGAGACGGCTATCGTTCCTCGTGAGGGGTTTTATGTAATTTTGGAATCCAATGCAAGTACTGTAAGTCTTCAGACTCTTTGTTGTAATAAATTTTAAAAAAAGTCATGAAGGATTTATGGTTAACCAGGATTTTATCTATGTCAAACATGGTACCTTTCTATGTGGAATTACCAGAGTTATCCTTAATGCCAAGGAAACTGTCAAAAGAAAATCCACAAATCAAAGTCCAAGAAACTGACAAACGTTAGAACCAGCAAACAAAAATATAGAAACTGCTGCAATTGTCCTGGCATGGTATATACAGACATAAATTAGAATCAAACGTAGATGTTCCAATCAAGATTTCCGTATAATGCATCTGAAAACCCGTTGACGGCTTGTCGAGATTAGTTTATGTCGATCTTATTTAATAATAGTACAACTTTGCCTGATATGTGTATGTGTTTTTTGTTTGTTTGAATGGTGTTTTAACGCCATTTTCAGCAATTTTTCAGCTATTTCATGGCGTCCAGTTTTTATTGGAGGAGGAAGCCGGAGTACCCAGAGAGAACCCCCGACCTGCGGTAGGAAAACTGGCAATCCTTGTCAATTAAAATTGGAGTCTAGTACACCCTGCCTGCAGTGAGTATCGAACCCGCAATCTCAGTGTTGACAGACCACGTGATCAATAGTAGACGAACTACCTTGACCAATCGGCCACCGAGGCCCCTATGTGTATGTGCATTATGTCTATAATATACATGTAGATTATGAATATCGACTTTTGAGCACATATATCTCTCACATATATATCCGCGTCATAAAAGGATAAAAATGCATTTTAAGTCCGTCATGTCCATCCTATTCAATCATAAGCCTTAAGTTTATAACCTTTGCAGCCCTTGTCTATTTTTGAATCAATTTCAAATCTAAGACTTACATTGCAGTACTTTGTACTACTTATTGCCTGTTCAGCATAAAGATTTGATCGCATAGTTAAAAAATTTAATTAAATTTATCCTCAACGTTCCTTGTATAAGCATATTCAGACTACGTTAACCAATTTGCGGATGCAAACTTCCGGACGACCAACCAAGCGAACATTACCCGTCCTCGAAATAGCACATTAGGAAATAATACAAACCCCAATGTTTGTCGCTGATTGTTGACAAAGTATTATTGGTAGACAAGAATCTTTAATCTTTACACAGAGCTGAGACCTACTTTAATATGGATTTGCAAAGCATTATACTTTCCTGAAGTAATGAACAAAAAAAAGACTGTAACCATCTTAGGCGATTCATTCGGGATCTTAAGGAAGATATGCTTAGGAAATTTGTCAGATTCTGCACAGGGTCAGGTTTATTAGAAGTTAATTAGAGTTGTCACAGAACTATGACTGTTTCATAGAGTTTAGTTCTGAATTCGCCAGAATCTAGCGTATGCGTTATGGAAATCGTATATAAACTTTTTTCTGTCGAACCCAAAGCTTGAAACAAAGTTTTCAGTAAGAAGAAATATTTAAAAAATATATATAATACTGTTAACGCAGTTCAAAGACGAATGGACAAAACATATAGTTACAAAGAAAAAGTCAACAGTAATTTTTGAACATTTGAACAACAATTTTTACACGCTATCTGTGTTAAGGTTGAAATAATACAGGAGATTTAAAATGTCCACCGAAATGAATTATCTACAATTAAATTTTCGGTCGTTTATTAACATAAAATATAGAATACTGGACATTTTATTTTTTATACAGACGTTTTTACGGCAAGTACCAGATGTGCCCGTAGTGCAGACCTGATACGTTAACCGGTGATAAAGTCTGTATCAAAAGCACATATATTTCTGTCCTACTGACCTGATAAATTCTGTGATAGCGTTACTTTGTTACTGACTATCAAATGTACACATTAAAGGCAAAACAATAACCGAAAATAGCCTTCATTGCAATACACGGGTATTCAGCCTTAATGAACACAATTTGATCGAAGTGGTTATATTTTATCCGTTTCAAGATATTTTTAATCCATAAATTGCAACTAAACTGATCTTTCAGGTTATTAAATAATATAAAGAAACTTCAGACAACAATGAAGTTATTACCGAATTCAATTTAAGAAGAAAAGGAGGGAAAGAACGTGTCAAAAAAAAATAAATTCGTACAACACGATCAACCAAAACCGTAAAATGACCTTTCCTGAGTGAAGGGTAAGTTATTGCTTCTCCACGTGTCTCTTGCCGATCAGGCAGTTGTCATCATAGTTGGAGATCTATCATGGCTCAATCTCCACATGTTTTTTAAAGCCTCAGTATTCGCTATAGAGGCAGTGTGTTGCGTATATTGACAGTCATTTCCATGTCCTATTGAATTGTGTTTATAAATGCTTATGTAATGTTATTATACCCACTTTGGGTACAGTAATGTAGTAGTGTCGTTTTCTGGTTTAAATAACAACAAGTAGGCTTGGATTCACGGGTTTATTATAGTAATAATATATTACCCTGTAATAACAATAAATTGAATATTACACAATTGTATAAAAATATAAACAATTACATATATACTTTAACTATTTATTGCTTTTTCTAAGTAAACCATATTGTGATTAATTAAAAAAATATATATGAACAAATACTAGTAATGTTAACTAATCTTTATTTTACCAAAAGAGATATATTGAGAATACTATTTAATACCATGAAAATATTTTTGCTTCTAAAAACCAGTTCAAATATATTTTCTCTTTTCCTTATTACATGTAAACTAACATTAAATTAAACTACTAATGTTATCATAGTAATGATTTTCGACACCTTATATTTACAAATTAGAGTTATCTTTCTTTGAATGTGTTCTCAGTATATGTATTCTATATCCAACATGTTGAACATCTGTATGTTGCCTTGTATGGAGAGGATTTATATAGGCTATGCCTGCTATCCAATCCATTTCAATTTTCTTGAATAAATATGTTTAAACTAAACTAAACTAACTATTTATCACATAGTTTAAGTCTAAAAATAATAACAATCTAGATACAAAAATTTTAACACTACAATCTTATTCGATGTAACTATCTTCTTTGCACAAAGATAATTTATGTATATGTGTATATAACATTTTTTATTCCGTCACACTTTTATACTAATAAACAAAATGTGATAGAGCAATTAAACATACACAAAACAAATGATAAAACATCTAGTACACACTGTTACAAATCTGTAAACAAAATATTCAATCTTACTACTATGTATTACAAAAATAATTAAAACATAACACATTATAGAACAATCCATAAGTCAGCGTCATGGGAATCTATGCAAAAGTATAAAATACAAAAAATGTATTAATTACTAATTTCACATCTAGTCCTTTAACGGTTTGATCTACAATTTGAGCTTTACAGGTAAATTAAAAGACACGTTAATGACCAACACACAAGCGAGTTCGAGTTTAACCAGAATTATCGATTTTACAGAATTTACTCGATACTATAGTGATATAATTAACAAAAAAGAATGAATAAAATGGAAAAAAATAAATAAAAAGAGTTATAGATTAGTTTTTTAAACATATTTCTTTGCTCAAATACAAGCAAATTTATAGATTTATTGCAATGTTTTGTGTAGTAGAGCTGGTCTGGGATAAATCTGGTCGTGAGACGATCCATAGACACAGCCGTGTCTTGTATTGTATCATGTGCCCCGCCTTGTCAATCGTTTGTACTCGTTCCCCTAACTCTACAGTCTTGTCTTGCATTACAATTCGTTTTGTCTTTTTAGCTGGTGTAGATCATGTAGACAGCTGATCCGAGGAAACGCCATATCATCTGTAGTCAATTTTATGAATAGTTGTCTTCATAGGAGGATTAATGATTTTTACTAACTTGCGATGTTTGTTCAGATATGTTGAAATAAAAGGGTATAAAGATTTAACAGAAACCTATTCAGAATCATTGCACGTTAGTAAAATAATTGAGGATATGTCAAGTTCTGAAATAATGGTGTTCCTTTTAGGTGGTATTTTTCACGGCTTGTATAACAATTTATAGAAAAAAATTTCCGCTTTTAGCTCATCACTTAATTCTATGATACTTAGAATTTCAAATAACGATTTTAGTTATTTTTCATTGCCGTGTTTTATACACCAAAGCATTTTTGGTGTCTTTAACAATTCAATTACGGAATATACAACAGCGGCATATACAAGTACAGTTCTACTACTAGTTGTGTATAGTCTGGCATAAAATATCGACCGTTTCATTACCGGCGTGTAAATAGTATTGCAAGTTCGAGCCTATTTAGGGCATGGTGTGCTCGACAAGAATTCCATGTATACTACAGGAGATCGGGAGTTCCTCCCAAGTATGAACCTGGGCCACGATTTAGATGAAAAATTATTATTGATAATGTATAATTCGTATTAACAGGATCATAATAATCGCGTAGTTAATATCTCGAGTTAATACGAGTTAATATCTCGTAATAACGCGATAATTATGTCGTAATAACAAGTTAATAGCTCTTAATAACGAGATAATTATCTCGCAATAACTATTTAATATATCGTTATTACGATATAACTATCTCTGTATAGCGAAATAACTATCTCCTTTTAACGAGGTAACCATCCCGTAATAACGAGTTAACTATCGCGTAATAACGAGATAATAATCGTATAACTAATAACGAAATAACTATCTTGTAATAACTAGTTAATATCTCTTTAAAACCAGATAATTATCTCGTTATTACTAGGTAACTATCTCTTTATAGCGAGATAACTATCTCCTTATAACCAGTTAACTATCGCGTATTAACGAGATAATTATCGCGTAATAAAAATTTATATCTCATTATAACGAGAAAAATATCTTATTATTACGAGAAAAAAATGTGTGAGCCTTTTAGGCTTTCGTAACTAGACCAAAGAACATTTTAAAGCATTTAAATTTTAAATGGTTATGTATTAACACAGAATAAATTATTAACAATATGTGTTTTTAATAAACTACATGTTTAGCAGTATGTGTTTTAACAAATAGTGTAGTATATTCACTCGTTCATAAATATATACATATCCCTAATGCTTATTGATCGCCGTATAGTAAGCATCTAAAATGTCGGCGAAAATGCATGTTTTCTCTATTTTGTTCTTTAAAGAAGAAATTTCGATGTAATTCCTCATATAATTGGTACAGTTTCCAAAAAGAATAGTAACTCCTATTTCCTTAAACTCGAATACAATTTGTGACAACACTTTTGCACCATTCAAATCAATATAGTTGACTGACGAACAATCGATTATTACATGGGTAAGCGGTGGGGTTGAACGATGAATATCTTGAACATTTATAATTGTCCCTGATTTCTTTATGCTTGGAATTCCTTCCAACATTGCATCAGCATTTTCTTTCTTTTCATGTGAAATTTTAGCGTCCGCATTTCCGTTTACATCACGAATTCTGTCCTCTTTATTTGCATTAGAAATAGACATTTGTTCGTTAGGATCTTTGACATTTGAATTTAAAGGTAACATGTTTTTCCCTAGAATGCTGGCGCAATTAATCGTAACAATTTCTTTATTGTCATGACCACTTTGGACTGTTTTGGGATTTACTGTACAATTGTAAAGTTTTCGTTTAAACCTATCTGCCGTAGCAAAATAAATTGAAGATTCCATTTTGAAAATAACTATTTTTGGATTTCTTCCTACTACATCGTATACTTTAGAGTCGAGTAAACGATCCTCATTTCCTACTTGTCCAAAGGTGTATGTCGATGACTTCTGACTTTGAATGATGACTGTGAATAAGCATAATAGCACTCCACAATATAATGCGTAAGGAATGTCAAGCAAGACGCCAGATAGTAGTGTTCCTAAATATATAACAAAATCATAACGATTTACTCTCCAGTAACTTGGTAGTTCTTTAATTTGAGCTACTAGATTTTTGACAGCAGCAATTATCATTGCGGCTAAAAGAGATTTTGGAACGTCCTCTAGATACTTGCCGACAAACAAAATAATCACTAAAACTACCACTGCAGATACCAGACCATTTAGTACTGTTTTAGCTCCCATGGTGCTTAAAAGGATCGTGCGAGGTGGCGATAGACTGGATGCAAAACAAGAGAAAAACGACGAGCCCAAGTTTGCCATTCCATAAGCAATAAGTTCCTGATTGTCGTCAACGATATAGTCATGCTTTGATTCACATATTCGTACCATTGAAATCGCAAGCACAAAGATGATGATGGCTGTGACTATGCTATCACCTATAATATCAGCTGTAACATGTGGAAGTGACGGAACTGGTAAACCCAGAGGTATTTCTCCGACAACAGCAATGCTAAAGGTTTTGTTTAATTCCCCAAATTTAGAAATGATCGTTCCTGATATCACCAATATAACGTCAATTGGAATCGGCATTTTTAGTCTGTGTTTACATTTGTGGTTTATTAAATCTTTTACTACTATTAATATAATCATACATACAACTGAAACTATCAATGTAGGACCATGTATATTTGGAACCGCCTTACAAATTTCAATATAATGATATATAAGTTTTCCAGGTTTGTCGAAAGAAGGTATCTTTATGCCCAAAAAATTTGGAAGTTGACTTGAAATAATGTGAATAGCACCAACAGTCGCGAAGGATGAAATAAATGTGTTTGACATGTAGGACGTAATAAATCCCAATCTAAATAGTCCCATAACAATCAGAAAAATTCCAATAATCAAAGATGATCCTGCTGCCACTGATGCTTTAAATGCCACATCGTTAAAAGTCTGTGTGGAAGCTATTGTAGTCAGGTTAGAGGCATAATCTGCGCTAAGAGTTGTATTTACATATCCTGTGGTAGGAATGGGATTCTGTTGTAATTTACTAAGCTCCGATTTAACCATTTTTCTCACGAAAAGTGCTATCACGGCGTCTGTTCCGAAAGAACAGTGCTGTGACGTTCCGAATATGACATAAAGCAACGCAGGAAAAAAAGAAGAATATAGTCCGTAAGCAGGTGATAATGATGCCAACATTCCGTAGGCAAGCCCTTGAGGAAAATGAAGACAAGCTGCCGATATTCCACTGATAATGTCGTTTCGAAGATACTTTAACTTGTATGTTTTAATTGTATTAATTACTGGAAACAGGGATATTATAAATGAAGCAATCAAAGAAAATGAACAGTTGTCCCGGATTTTATGTACGACTGTTTTAGGTGGAGGTTTTTCTTTACCATATGATTCGTACAGTTCACTCTGCGTTTTCAGTGTCCTTGACAACTGTAAAACTGTGGACGCCATCACTTGTAACAATCGATAACTTGGTTCTTACCTAAAAATGGAAGATATGAACTGTAAATTGAAGTTTTTACATATATTGCGTGTTTATTTTTTCAAACAATTAGTACTAGTACAAAATGGATAGATAAATTAACACAACATCGTACTGTGTACCTTTTTAAGTTTATATCCCGTTTGAAGTCTCCAACCGTTTATTAAGTAAAGCTAATTGTCCTTTTAATAAAAACCAGCACTGAAAGATTTGATAAGATGAAAACAACTGAAGATATCCTATAATAAATCATAACTATTAAGGCAAAGTTATCGTGGTATTATGTTACACGGGTAGAAGGCTTTTTCAAATCCTCAATTTTATAACATTAACAAAGATAACAACAAAAATTAAAGTTCCTGTCTTTCTGAATTCGATATAGGCAACAAGGTAATAGGAAAAAAATAATATTAGTGACATTATCATTGTGTCAGATTTATGAATAAATGCGTTATTTTTAGACTGTTAAGATATTTTCATTATATAAACCTTAATTTGTGTCAAATGTAAATATGATGTGCTTTAAACGCTTTTGAGTCCACACCTGTTGTAAAATGAGTATATATTCAACGTCAAAAACAATAAACACACTTTATCTTTATGACAAGAGTGTTCACATATCTTAAAAGCGTCTCAATCAATTTTGTGTCCTGAATGGCAGACAAGTCAAAAGCTAATATATATGTCCTATTAGAATCGAAATCATTCTTTAAGGGCACGAATATATACAGATTTTACCATACCACTGTTGGGCCCTTTATGCCCACATTTTACCACTTGCTAACGATCGGTGTGAACTATTTGGCATAAAGGGACAGCATTGTTAAAATTAACCATATATTTGTTCCCTGATAAATTATTCATTAAATAACAAATTATCGTTTCTTACCAGTTTGGTGTATCGTTGAAGATTAACATACCTAATAAAGCGAAAGCATTCAAATCCAAATGCGGACAATAATTTTGTTCAATAAATATTGTCTCTAAATGAGTGTGGCGCACAAGATAGACTGTGGTATACACAATTTTAATCCCTAGTTAACGCTTTTACTATTTTTTTAGCAAACCGAATGATGTCATCGATAATATAGAGTAATACATCATCAGAATAGCTGTAGGCCATGCAGCGTACATTCATAAAGAATAGTTCCTGTCTTCCTGAATAAGAATCACAAAAATCACATCCGTATTTAACGCCTTAAATGTAATATTTTAAAAACTTGCTGATTTCAACGATTTTATAGTGTTTTATTTACAAATCAAACGTCATTTTAATATTCATATCGAAAGTCATCGGAATAGCTATAGGCTATACACAGTACTTGCGTACTTGCATAAATATGCAACTACCTTGTTTAAACCGGAGAAAACTGTTTCTTATTATATACAGCCATAAATATGACCGGAAGTAAGACATGTAAATTCTTCCGAACAGTTCATTTATCCATATTCGCCCTCTCGTGACAGATGACTCCGGGAAAATATCCGTATTTAAGATTTTAGTGCTAAAACACTTCCGATATTATCTGTTTCGTGTTTTGCTTTTCTAAGCATATCCAGCCTAGGTTAAACAATATACAGATGCAAACTTTGGGAAAATGGGAATAAAATAATAAAGAATTCATTAAATAAATGTTAACCATGCACTTCTGCCTGAAATAATATTTTTAGTAGATGCTTTTAGCAAATACGAGAATAAACAGACAACGTTTTCGTATTTCTTATTAATGTACTTATTTTATAAGGAAATATTTTAAAAATTCATTATACGGTTAAAAACTCGTTTACAAACGGTCGATTACTATTATTATTTACGAAGATATTAATTAAGAAATAATTCAATGCGGCACAAAAATATACAGATTTTTTCACGGGTTTGCTGTTTATGCCAAATATTTTACACCGAGCGTTCGCAAGGTGTAAAATGTGGACATGGATGGCAAACCGTGTAAAATCAGTATATATTCGGGCCCACAATGAATTATTTCGATTTTCATAGGACTTGTCGGTCATCTAGGACACAAAGTTCATTATGACGTCATTAAATTATGTTAAAAAATCTTGCTATGGCGTCGCCATAAAGAGTTGTGATTGTTTATGTCGATTATGAGTATATACTCGTTTTACCACACGTGTAGGCTCAAGGCGTTTGAAGCACGTCATATAAGAATAAAACCTCATATCTTGAAACTTACTTGATCCACCTGCAAAAGACGTTGTGAATAACACCTGATGTAAGAAGTAAAACTTGATTACAGGATTGGATTAGAAACCTAATAGTAACAGATGCCAATTACAACTCCAGATCATATACAACGTTTGATTCTAGAAGGTCTTAGTTAACAGAACCAGATTTTCCACAATTTCCATCTGGTAAGTAAATTGCTTTAACATTTCTACAAGTGTCATGAGGTTATAACACCATGAGTGCCATCCGATATATTATACAATTGTAGCCTTTAAATTAGGTCGATAAGAAAAAACATCGACATGAGAACATATTGACCGACAGCGAAGTTGGAGGTCGATATGTTATCTGATGTTGATATTTTCATATCGACCGTATTTAAAGGTTACACTTGTTATATTACCAATTGATATCTATTCAAATGTGTATATACTAGCAATGTAAAGGAATTTAGTTCAATGTTTCTTTTGATTAGTTTAATGTTTTGATGTCTCATGTATGAAAATCTTACATTTTATTTCAATGTCAATAGAAATTATGAAAACTTTGAAATTTTTCAGAATGTACATACTTTTCTAACTTTCAAACCGGAAATAGATAAAGTGTTTTTTGAATTGATTTGACTGTTTAAAGGGGAATTCCAAATTCCAAAGAACCTTTCCAATGCAGCATGTCTTTTGTCAGGGTTTACACAAATCAAAAATTTTATCAAAAATATCAATCAATATTATATAATACATATATCTATACTAACACAACCAGAATCTTTGAAGGTTAACAACGCAATGGTCTCCACAACCTGATTTAATTTCGTCCAACATGTGTTTAAAAATTGTTTATAAGAAAAGCCACCCAATCCCGGTTTAGCTGAAATCCATTTCTCAAATACGAACGGCTAGGAACATACTGGGACGGTTCCCAGTGCTCGACCCATAGAGCAGCCTAGCGCGTCACTGGGTGGCGGATAGGGGAGACCCCCTCGGGGGGGGGGGGGGGGTGGCAGATTATTATACTGAAATCCTTGCCGCGGACCATAGTGGGTAACGCGTTTGGAGAATGCCACGCTCCTTGCACGATTAAGATACCTTTTGTAGATTTCAATATAGAGTAGGATCATTATAGCCGCTACAAAAGGCAAAATACTCCGACCATACCCAATACTTAGTACTTTCCCAGTGAGCAGTAAGTAAGTAAATGCTTTATTTGAAAAGGATAACTCAGTTAAAAACTAATCTTCCATGAGGCCCTCATAAAGTTCATCATACAGTTACATGAATACAAGACATAACATAATACATGTATTACACAATTACAAAAAAGAAAAGGAAAACAATATCAAATGATAGTTCACAATACATTTAAAATAATGAAGCAAACAAACACATATCATCAAAACAGATTAACAAGAAACATTAAACATGTACATGTTAAGGTCCATATTGTATACAAAATATAACATTATAAATTGTCTAAATTATCTCTTGATTTTGTGTATTCATTAAAAATGATTTTAATTTAATCTTAAAAGTAGCTAGAGATTTAGAGGAACGTACGGTGATTGGAAGTCTATTCCAGAGAAAAGGTCCAGAATAGAAAAAGGATTGTTTAAAAAGTTCTGCTTTTAGTTTTGAAATACACAAATCTCCATTTGTTGCATTTCGTAATTGATAAGAATTTTCATTAGAGATATAATTTATCTTTCTTGTAAGATATTGTGGGGCTTCATTATTAATGCATTTATGAACTAAAATACATTTATGATACAGAATTCTATTTTCAACTGTCAAAAATTCTAATTTTTTGAAAAGAGGAGCAGATGGGGCTAAAAAGTCAGCATCTAAAATAAGACTGACAACTCTTTTTGGAGTTTTGCAATACGATTCAAGTTTACTGCACTTCAATTTGCCCAAATACTGATACAATAGTCAATTAAAGGTAAAATATAAGCATTATAAAACAGTTTCATTAAATCGAGAGTTAGATATCTTTTAATCTTTGATAACAAATAGAAAATTTTGTTCCCCGTGTCCCATCCCACCCCTTTTTCAATTGATGTATTGTTTGTTAACTTGTTTCCGTCCTAAATGTAGCTGAAATACTGCTAACTGGACGTAAAGCAAACACCCAATCAATCAAATACTAGTACGATCGGATATTTATGCTCTCATAGGTAGTCTTTCCTCTATCTGTTTTGACTTTTTTCTGGATATCGCAATGAGTAGCTCGACGTGTGTCTAATTAAAGAATGGTATTGCTCACACGCCCGGAGACCTGAGCGCGCCAATGTTTTTGTTGGGTTCGGGTTACTCATTTTCTGTATTTGTGTTTTTTGTTTTATTTCTTGTTGTACATGTTTTTTCTAAATCAAGATTTCTTATTGTTCCTTGATTTTCGGTTCTTGCTTGGTTTCTTTGATTTTGTTTTCAATAGGTATTGGGGAACAACTACTTGCTATTGTATTAAAACTGAACATAGTGTTAAGGAATCCTCTGCGTGTTCAACAACCTCCATGTTTTGGGGTTAAAGGAAAAGAAATCTCGAAAAGTCATTGAGTGTCAATATAAAAAAATAACGTAAACAAGTCATGACCTATTGGTCTTGAATTTTCTCACTCCAATTGAACCCAAAACGTCAATATATATTGCTTCCCCGTCCGCCACTCACGGACGTGTGGTTACTTGGCTTTGCTCAAATATTCCAACAAGATGTAATAAAAATTACCAAGGTGACAAATTCATTACGCCAGACGCGCGTTTCGTCTATTCAAGACTCATCAGTGGCGTTTAACTCTAAATGTTTAAGATATTCTTCATTGGGAGATGGAATAATATTTGTGTTTTTGTTTTATTTTTTGTTGTATATGTTTTTCTAAATTAAGATTCCTTATTGTTCATTGATTTTCGTTCTTGTTTGGTTTCTTTGCCTTTGTTTTCAATAGGTATTTGGGACTTACTGATCAGAGAGGCCTTCAACTTTTTTTAGCTATACGAGAGCTCATTATTTAACCTACAGTGTTTATTAGGTGCGGTTTGGATTTGGTTTTTGTTAAGTTTTGTGCGTGTTTGTCTATATTCTAATTTATAAGCGTTCCGTAACATTTGGCTCTTGCTTTTCAGTCGTTTTTCTTTATCATTTTGCATAAAAGAGAAGATAATGACCATGCAATGATAATGATCCAAGGCGAAATAGTGAAATCGAAATTTGACGTAGTTGCCCTCATATTACTACCAAGAACAACTACTTGTTATTGTATTAAAACTAAACATAGTGTTAAGGAATCCTCTGCGTGTTCAACAATCTCCGTATTTGGGGGTTAAAGGAAAAGAAATCTCGAAATTTACAATACCACAATTCTATCTTTGCGTTTTATACACAAGATGTATTATTATATAAACAAAACTGTCATTTACAAAGATTCGATGTCTGGTAAACTACAAGCAGGTAATACATCATTGTATTTTTGCTTATGTATAGTAAAGTTTTTTAATTTAAAAATAATTATTTCATGATATAAAACATTATTTGGTAACGTTGATATATTCATTTGAACGATATCAAATTAATCACGTATTTATTCGCATGTTGAAGTTCAAAATAAAAGTCGCAACAAATTGATTGTGAGCCAAGTAGTTAATTTTATTTTGCACAATATTTTTCTAGTTCATAACAATAATTTGAAAGCATGCGTATTAAAGTTTGATTACATTACATTTCAAGTTTACAGAATACTATTGCATTTACAACGGTGTGATCTCAAAATATTTTTTTACATATTTATGGGCAAAGAATTTGCTGTATTGCAATATTCTCGTTATATAATAAAAATGTAAGAAATAATAAAAAAAGATATATGGTGCTAAAATTTATAAAACATATAAGAAAGTAGTACTTTAAACAAAATTGTCCTGTTTAACTTGCTGTGTGTTGCAAACTACCCAATAGATTATAATAATGGAAGACTTTTCTTAAAGGTGAATATATTTGGACAATTTTTAGTTCTAAATTGCTGTTTTTAATGGTGTTAAGATATTGTATGTAACATCCACTACATGACTTATAAACCAAAATTTTCTGAAATGAGAGTGTTGTTTTAGAGTGGGGTTAACCCTGAAAGCTGGTTTCTCTTATAAGTTTTTAAAGCCGGGACGACATGTTAAGATAATGTGGCCCCAGCATACAAGATTCTGTATATATATGGCGTTGGTCAAGTTAAACTTGAGGTGAACGAGCTGTACACATTAAAAAATGAACAAAATTGTTAGAAAATCTTAAAGAATTGGATAAGTGTTTTCTCCTTTATAGTATTAACCAAGTGCTTCTTAGTGACTTGATATATTGCAATCATCAAATAGATTTGTATAAATTCCGGCAATTAAAAAAAAATATTATCTATATTTGTACATGTAGGTAATCTAACTAAAACCAGAAAATCTGAGTAAACAACATCACTTATTTGGATCACAAATAAAAAAGAGCTGAACGTGTTTTAAACTTATACATTCACATTAATTGTTGTTCGTATCTGAAATACATTTCCAATAATTGTTATATAAAGCTAAAGAAAATCAACTGTATGCTTACGATGCGAAAGAACATATTAAAGATTTAAATTTGATTGTAAATATATATTAACACTCTTAACCTTACACCAATAAGTGTTTTAAATCAAACTGATTCTTGTTTTTTTCAGTTTTATTTCTCAACAAAAATTGTAGTATATTCACTCGTTTATACATTTTCTGTGGAATTCTCAATTAGGTCAACAACCTCTTCAAGCTTATTTGCGAATCCAAGATCCATACTCTCCGTCATCTCATTGAAATCACCTATTATCTGACAAGAAAACAAATATGAATAATAATGAAAATGTGCATTGTGCTATAGGCTGATTGAAAATACCTATAATTAAATTTAAATTACAAACTTACTGATTTCTGCAAAGCTTAAACAACATTACACCAAATATATATAACAAAATTCTTAAACTGATTAAAAGCGACAATAAACACTTGTATGAACACCAATGAAAAAACTTAAATACATGTAATAAGAAACACGTTTTTCAAAGCTTAACCAAAGTCATTTATTTAATTTACACATGATTGAATAATTAAAATATATTGAAAAAACAAACGTGTATGATTTTTGTTTTATTACTAAACATTGACAAGAATGATTTTGATTATTATTTACCTCATCTTTGTATTTACCAACATACAAATTATAAAGCTGGCTAATAGTGACCTCCCTGCTGAAGTTTAATTCCCTTTTCTGGTTCTAAAATTATATAACTACTTTTAAGATACAATGCTTCATTACTGACATTAAGCGATTGGACACATGGTTTAATTAATTACATAAGTAGATACGGAGGAGTAAATATGGGCAAATATCGTGTCTGTTTATTGCAGCTCAGTATGCTGTATGTTCTATGTTAGTTTCTGAAATCAATTTTATTTACAATTATAAGACAGTTTAAAACTACAGTCTATTCAAACATTAAATAAACAAATCGATCAGTGACAAAATATAAAAATGTTATGCGTAGGAAAAAACCTACTGTAACTAAATAAATGATTGTTAATGAAGATATCAGAACATTTATCCACAAAAGACAACAGCGTTCTACATTGCACAATGCTTCAATCAAATAGTCATTTTGAAGTGTATATCATATTTGCAATATGACTGTGATGTTTTTGCTACCTGGTGTCCATAAACGACATAGAAATGCATATATGATGCTGTAAAGACAATGGCAACTTTGCCTTTAAACCTCTGATTATTATCATTATGATTATAATGTTGTTGTTGATGTTGCTGTTTCAGGACAATACAAACTGTGATTACCTCTGATAAATTATCCATTGCGCTCCAGAATTCTTTATCAGTTACTGTTTCAATATTCATAAAAAATGGACTAATAAGTTTTCTGTATCTCGGTATATCTTTATGGAACAACAGTTTCTGTGGAGGCGAATCCTATAATGATAGACTATTATATAGCTTTATTATAAAACATGTATAATTGATTTCGACATATGGATTGCTTAAGTCAACTCATTCCTTCCTAAATACAGTCCCGAATTAATACATTAACACGAACTACAAAAAAAAAATTCTATATACCGGTACTGCCTTATCCTAATTGGTTTGATCTATAATATTCAATTTTTACTGCTAAATGTTACATCAGTTTTTTGCAAGCTAACATTGCAAATACACATTCTCGGGAGTTCTCAACAGCACTCCTTCGGTAACTACGGCTTCTTCTCGGAAAAAAAACAGGACGCAACGATATAGCTGAAAATTTCTAAAAGTGCCGTAAAATCACATTTGAAGATCAAACATATTTACATCTCAACAATATTATTAATAATTTAAAGCACCTTGGTACCTGTGAAATTTTATTACATTAAAGCTTTAAAGATGCTCTGGTATAAGTAAATATCAACTCATCATTTGTTTACCTTATTAACCTTGTGACGCGTTTGTGTGAAACTTTCCACAAAGACGTCCTTTAAAATGTCCATACATGGTTCAACATGGTTTGGAACATCTACGTCAAATATAATCTGAGGTTTGGCAATCAATGGAGCCCACATTCTAGTTGCGTAACTAAAATGTATGTCAAAACATTTGTTTTTCCAAAACGGACAATAATGGCAATCGAACGATTTCTAAACAATTCAGATTTAAATAACAAGAAATTTATTGTTTTCTTGTACAGATAATTGTTGGTGTTGATAACCCGTTGGCTATTTATGTTTAACCGATTGCTTCCAACCTGTCCAATGTTGAGGATCATTATAACTCGATTTACATCATAATGAACAAGCTAGCATCCTTTAAAATGGTCCCTTTGTAGAGTATATAGATTAATGCTTTTCATTTGTAATGTAGCCATTGTCTGATACAGATACACGGAAAGATTGTTAAATGCTTAGTATTTGCATTTCAACTTCTGAAGAGAGCTAATACTAATACCCAATGACATATAAACGTTGTGCAATAATTCCACACCATATAGTAGGTATTGTTGGGTTCCCATATTAATTACCTTCTATGCTTGATACAATCGCAAAACTTACCATTCACTTTTCCATGTTTGTAGTACATCTCCATCAACGTCTGCTTCTTTTCCCAATTTATCAAGCATACACAAAAAGTATCTAACAGGTAAAATAAGTGATTGTGGATCAATCAAGCCCTCAAATGTTGTGTCTATGTAATCTGTCAAAAGCAACTAAAACGAAAGAGTTAACTCTTTTATATATCAAAATTACACACACATACTAAATTACATGTTTCCTCCAATTCGTATTCTTTACATTAAATCAGACAAGCATGCCATAGAGTTTTCTTTTGCGGCATTTAGTCTAAAAATTTAGACTAATAACTTTCGTATACCATGTACCAGTAAACGCGGCACAATTAGCAATTAAAACGACACATACGTTAGTAGCAGAAACTGTATAAAATACAAACCTTGGTGTGAAAAAGTCTATTAAGGAATATTTCCCCAATGTCTTTTTCTCTGTTAGACTTAACATCGTCTGGAAGATTAGACTACAATATAATGGAAACAATTGTATAAACCACAGTCATGATATTCCTACTATATCAAGGGTTTAACGGGTACTGATGAGTTTTGTTTAAACGAAACGCGCGTCTGGCGTAGGTAATTGTATAGCCTTGGTATCTCTGACATTTTATTTATTCCAAGCTATAATTTTATTAGTAAGAGCTTCTTTAGCACAAACATATTATTAATAATGCATAATATAATTTAAAACTCAAGACACAATATTAAAACATGTTAATGTTGCAAAAAATCGCGGGTACGGATAATAAATAAATAAATATTATTACACAAATCTAAATAAATTGCTTTAGTCAAGAATTTTTTAAGAATGACTATTTAATTGAAAGTCAAATTGTACAATGATGTGTAGTTGAGGTTGATACATGTACAATCAGATTTCGACAATTGCTATTTTACAGTTAAGACAAAATTAAAATGAGTGCAAAGCAGTTATAGTAAAGCGTATATCAACAAAATATGTCACATATTAAATGCAATAAGCCACAATACATATAAACACAGAATCCGTTTAAGAATAAATATGGTTTCAAATGATGAATGCTCAAATAGATAAATGTTTTATTCTATAATTAGTAAATCTTATTCTATCGCATATTCACAGTGTTTTTCCGAATTGTTTACTACAAACAGAACGGAAATGTGTGTATTCAATATGATAAAGTAAGGCACGTACACTTAAAATGTATATATTTTTGAAATTGTATATGTTTTTCATAACATAGACTCACCTGCAATTAATAGGTTTTGTTTTTAGAGAAAATTAGAGTTAAGCATAATCAGGCAAAATGCATAATATATATGAAGTTTACTTACAGCACCACTTTCCTTTGAAAATTTAATACAACCAGATATAATCTCTATAAACTTGAATACTTAAATTATGTATAATTGTATGTGTTAAAAAGTATATTATTCCAGTAATATATTAAAGTTATTTAAGTAATTATTAATATTTTATAAATGCTATACAAAACGTGTTGGCGTAAATTTGTTTAAGTTGGTTTTCCGTTATTTTTAAATGAAAAGCTAGTTGACCATAATTTAAAAAAAAAATTATCTATTATGATACCAATACATACCAGGTGCCATTTTAGTATGTCGCTGTCAACGTCGTTTTGGATTATCAGATTTACGCTGTCAGATGCCACACTCTCTGATCTCAATATTGGGCGATTTACTATGAAAATATTAATGTTATTGACTGTTTTTTTGTTGTTGTTTAAATTGCTTTTAACGTCACCTTTGACAATTTTTCATCTATATCATGGCCTATAGTTTTATTGGACGAGGAAGCCGGAGTACCGGAGAACACACCTTACCTTCCATAAGAAGATTGGAGTCGACCACCACCTACCCGTAGTGGGACTCGAATCCGCAACCTAAGTGTTGACCCTCATTTGATCAAGGTAAATGACTTATCAACTCGGCCACAATGTGCTATAAGTTAACTCAAATTTTCATTAATTGCTATTTGTAGGATTTTATTTACGGTAGTTTACTATCATTAGCAATTAACGTCATTAACATCTGTAATCTAACTATTCCAACAGGAAAACTGCATTATGCTTTTACAAATAAATACAACATCTTTATTATAATAAGCCCGTAAACCTCATGTTAGAAGAAAGTTGTTTGATTTTATTACTAGCTGTTTAATGAACTCTTGGTTTAGGTTTTATTAATCATTATAGTGTTTAAAATTTCGTCGCAGCAAAACCATTTTAAACAATTACCATATGAGTTATCACTATCTTCACGATCTCTATACATCAAAGCCATTTTACTGTTGTCTTTAACCATGTAATGTTTCAGTGTATTCAGACGTACCAATCCATTAATTCTTTCACTTGTATTATCTATGTCATTCAATGTGTGTCTTCCAGCTTTTCCATGATGCCATTCTAATCAAAGTATGAATTAAAAAAGATGTTTACTTCCTACGATATAATTTTCAGCCCTATCCACCTATCCCTATAAGGAATCAAATAGTTTCTAAAGCAACATGGCTGACCGCTACTTTTGACTAAATGACATGCTGTTGACGATCAAAATTTGAGAAATCGCAGTCGTCGTACTAATGACGTAATGTTTGTTTGTTTGTTTGAATGGTGTTTAACGATACTTTCAGCAATTTTTAAGCTAAATCATGGCGTCCAGTGTTTATTGGGAGAGGAAGCCGGAGTACCCGGAGAAAACCCCAGACCAGCTGTAGGAAAACTGGCAATCCTTGTCAATTAAGAGTGGAGTCGAGTACACCTTGCCTGCAGTGAGAATCGAACCCGCAATCTCAGTGTTGACAGACCACGTGATCAATAGTAGACGAGCTACCTTGACAACTCGGCCCCAATGACTTAATGTCTTTACTTACATTTTACAAGTATTTTAGTAGATTAGAGATGACAGTAGTGTGCCGAAAGTATCGCAGAACTAAAAACGCCTGCTGTTAAATTACCGGTTGTTCAACGCCATCAAGAATTGAAATTCCTGACTAGTCTTTAAGAACAACAATTTACATAAGCTGTAAACTATAAAAGAAATCATTAAAAAACTAATATTTTAACGACATGGAATATTAATCATTTTGCTTAACTTACAACTTAAGTTTTAAGATTGTGATCTTTAAAGAAACTGTAAATTAATATCCTTGATTATTTCTGAATTATTTCTCAAATTATAAAGTTAATTAATAGTAAGCATGTAAATTTGAAATCTTCTGTTCTTCTGGTCTATTGATTAAAAAGCATTAGTTATCCAAAGTCAATTCTTTATTGTCGGGTATTTCCGAAACTAGTTTGTTCCTATAGATCTGTAAACAGCATTTTCGCTTAACCTGAGATATAGTGTCACAATCTAGAACTTTTACAGGAAAATGTTGATCACTATTACCATTTAAATCTATCTGCAACGTCTGAAATGTAACTAAGACCTGTATACCTTATAGTTTGCATAGTTGTTTTGCAAATTAATTATAATTCTTTTTTTCATCTGGTGATTTATATATCAAGTTTTGTATACAAGTCTAAAATTTGAATATACACCTTCTGTCTATATATCGAAATCCAGTAAAGACAAATACATATATATGTTCATAAGTTTTGTGTGTGTAATTAATCAGTAAAAGATAATATAAGTAGTTACAAAGATATCAATTTCTACATCACAAAAAATAATTCATTTGATACATTTAAGTATAGAAACATAACAAACATAAAGAATATATGAAAGCTTTAATAGTCATAATTTACCAATGGTTCATATTCCACTCTCATTTTCAGTAGTTTTTCCTCTGCTAATGTGTTTTTTGAGTTACCAGTAATAGCATCGATAGGAGCCTTTTCTATAACTGTCAACACTGCTTTGTACATTAAGAAAAGTTGCAGACCACCTTGTGACTGAAAGAAACTAGTTACAAAGATATCAATTTCTACATCACAAAAAATAATTCATTTGATACATTTAAGTATAGAAACATAACAAACATAAAGAATATATGAAAGCTTTAATAGTCATAATTTACCAATGGTTCATATTCCACTCTCATTTTCAGTAGTTTTTCCTCTGCTAATGTGTTTTTTGAGTTACCAGTAATAGCATCGATAGGAGCCTTTTCTATAACTGTCAACACTGCTTTGTACATTAAGAAAAGTTGCAGACCACCTTGTGACTGAAAGAAACAACGTGCATCTGTATTATTACTGCAGATGGAACAATAGAGCAGACATTTTGTCCTTCAACAATGCTAAATTTAGTGACTATATGCATTCAGTCTAGCTTAGCGACCTTGAAATTTAGATACAATAGAGCAGACATTTTGTCCTTCAACAATGCTAAATTTAGTGACTATATGCATTCAGTCTAGCCTAGCGACCTTGAAATTTAGATACTATCTCACTTTGTTCGGTCTCTTACTTAGACCTACTTCTAGAAATAAACATGGAAAAAATAAAAATAAAAACTATACTCTAGGGCAAACGTGATGACTTCAACTTCTAATATCAAATATTCCATTCATCGATACAACATTCCAGCAGCTTCAGCGTACATTTCACCACTTAAGTTATTCTAGATTCTTTGATCTGCGTTTTAACATCTTTGTAATTTAGGCTTCCCATATATTTTTTATTTGATCGAAACTTATAAGTGTTGGCGAGAAAAAACACTCGAATATTAGTATTTTTGTTATTTAAAAAGTATTTAATGCCACTTTAAGTTATGTTTCGTCTGCATCAAAACATATTTATTTTATTGTTTTTATTAGGGCGGATGCGGAAGTTGTCAGGCAGAAGTTAAAAGAAACTGTCAAATTGTCGAGCCTTCCTAAGATTTGCAACCACAGTGTAATCAATAGTAGGTGGTTAACTGCCATTCGGCAACCAAGACCATAATAACATGTGTAAATTGTGTACCATTATCATTTTTTTTATGTCTAGGAGTCTTAGAAGTTTCATGCCGTCGTACCATTTTATATATTTACGTACACCGATTAAATCAAGGATAACTCTCAATACCAACTTGCATTACCTTTAACTGTTCATACATACAAATCTGTAACCAGTTAGCTACAAGTCGCTGTGTTATTGATTCAAATCTACAAAAATCAGCGTTGTGCACATATGAATATACATAAAAGTTTTTACACACACACACACACACACACACACCCACACACTCACACACACACACACACACACACACACACACACACTTTTTAGCGTTTTAAAGCGGACGTAAATTTCGCAATGTTTCCGGTACATTTTTGTACAGTATTTAAACATCTATTACAATGTTATAACAGATTTTTTATAATATCAGTTTCTTGTAATCCTCTCTTTCTATATGTATACAAATAATATTAAATGATGTTTCTGAGGCAAAACATAATAAAGAAATCATTCACGTAGGCAGTAGTTTCTTTTTATTTTACAACGACGATGCCATTTTTATCGCATTATTTTATCAAGAGCGATAGCATTTCACGTACCTATAGCCAAGTCCATTTCCGCCACAAATTGGTTGTTTAGTCAATGAAACACGATTTATTGCAAGGGATAATTATCGCGCGTGTCTCTTTTAATAAGTCAATAAATAGCTCTCTAGTGAGATTGCTGTTAGGTCTTTTTTGGAACACGGTTGTGGTTACAAAACGTTAAGTACGTAATATTAAATTGTGTGATTACCTATTAACTATCTATTAAATTTATAACTGTTGATGTAAGGAATATATGTAGCTGAAATATAGCTGAACAAAAATCAATAAATTATAATATAAGGTACCTTCTAAATAAGCTTTTCTGTTCTTTCAATGATGCAGATTCTATCATTTCCCTCAATAAGGAATGAATTAGGCTGTAAACATCAACACAGACAGTACAGTATAATTTTTTTTAAACATAAAACTGTTTCTGTTTTGGATTATCTACTCGACCGAATTGCAAGGCGAACCTTTTAAATTAATGTTATATACGACGTTTAATTAACCACATTAATTCTACTCAGGATGTTGCATGCTTAATTGGATTGTCAAAAGTTCAGGCCAATGTAAGCCCTTTCCGCTTAAGTCACTAACCAAACAATATTTATTTGTATTTAAAACCAACAAAGCTCAACTTATTTGTATGAAGTTCGTTAATGGTAATGCTTGCCGTTGTTTACTTACTCGTAAAAGAGCAGCAAATTGCCAAAGAGGGCCATAGATAATATGGAAGCAAAATTAGCTCTGCAAAAAATTAAACAGTCAATCAATTACGCATCAGAAAATATTGATTTGAAAGATTCCTTTTTTCTGCAATTTTTATTATTTTTTTTAGTTTTAATTTTATGGTTTTATTTCTACATTAAATACTTTTACTAGATTTGATTGAAATGCGTTTTTCATTATTTTAAACAGCATTATAAATATCTGCCTGAATCGTGTAAATGCATTTAGTCATCCGAGTACTTTTAAAGCCAAGCAATAAGTTAAATCGGAGAAATAGTGGTCAATGGCAGAACCGAGTGATAAACCTAATAGATGAATTGCATTACAATACCTTTATTGGTAACTAACATTAAAATAGAAAATTAATTGAGAAACAAAACCTCATATTCACAGCTTTTATATTTTCTCTAACACTGTTACTGTAAAAAAATAAATGTAAACAATCGATGAGTGCAAGAAATTTTATCTCAAATGAAAAATAATAAATATTTGTACTCACTTTTCCTGCATTGTAAGTTTATTGCGTCTATCAAAGGTTTGAACCAATGATTTTAGAAACAGCTTATTTTTCAAAAGTTTGTCAAACATATCCATACCAGTTTTCATATTCGCTTTGTGGTCGTCGGTTATCTTGAAAGCACAACAGCAAATATTTGTAACTCATTGATACATTGTTGTAATTTAAAGGCAGCGCAAAAGTTAATGGTACAGTAATTATGAAACAAACAAAAACTCTTAATTAAATATTTGAATGACTGTTCTAAGCGAGTACTTTATTATCTGCTTTATTGTCCTTTTAGTCTTTTGTCTAGTCTGCCATTGATTACTTGTATTGTGCAATTTATATTTTGGTTATCACCTCTATTTAAATCGAATGTTAATAGAACAACTATCAGTTATTAATAGTTTGAACCATATGTTTTTTATGAATATTAAACCGTAGTCAAGCAAGTAACGTGAATGCTACAATGTGTAATTTCTTAAAACTTAACTAGTTTGTTGTGATGCGAATAATATAATATGTTGGTAAATGTTGTCAATATTGGTTGCAATGTGTATGTTAGGCTTGTCAAATGATTGAAGACTGGAATCGGATCATGTCGATAACGTCTTTGTGCAATGAACAAATCTGGTGTACATTTCACAAAAGGTTAGGTGCATTGTACTCATTAAAGAAGGCAAATTCCTAATCATGGAAATTCTTCCATTTCATTATCTTTATTAATTCATTGTTAAGTATTATATTTTTGTCTTAGATATAGCTTGCTGGACCTTAACCATGCAAGTTGTGTAACGTATTACCAGTGATTCTTGTAAATAGGAACTTTCTTCAGCGGTCTGATTCGGGAAAAGTTGATGAAAAATATAAGTCTGGTATGTGCAGTATGGAACTGTTGAAGTTACTAAATCTGTCTTAATGTCTCGAATTGTCATCTGTGCATCAGCAAATTCTAAAATTGATAGTAACCATCATCTTATGATGCTAATAGACATAACACAACTTTATAATATACTGAGTAATTATAGAATCGTATTATATATATTAACCTGTTTTGTTAATAAATAGATTTAACGGCTCACCAATGCGTATCAGATGGTATTTAGTGACACCATTTTAATTTTTATTCTAAAATGACGTCATGCCTAAACTATTAAAACGAAGCCGTGTTAAAATCCAATAACTTTACTTCGTATATGTATACGTAAAATGTGTGGTTTTGCGTTAATGTAAAACTGACTTAAAAAATCTAGTTTGGTATGTGTTATTCATAATTATCGTTATTGATAATGTGCAGTTATTTTTAGTCTGAATTGTATGATTTAACGTACGCGCAATACATTATTTTTTCAAATTTATACATTCGAATAAGAATTACGTCACAATAGGAATTCCGAAATCTTAATACGCTATCAAACTCGAACTATCGCTCAGTATAAAATATTGACAAATATAAGGCCTGACAATGTTCTAATTCGCATAGATCCCGCTGGAAGTAATCTATTTTTAAAGTGAATTTTTTCTCATCACATCACGTGTATTAAAAGTGAAATGGGATGTTGATCAGCATTCTGGAACATCTTGTATAAACTACATTGTTAAGGGAAATTTATGTTGCTTGTAGTGACGAGTGTTGTTGTGTTTGTACGTTTACATTGTTTTTACTTTCTTTTGTGTCTCAAAACGTATGATTGTTTATATCTGTCAACAGAGCTCGACAATATGTTATAAAATTGAAATAAAATCTACTATTTGAGTTCATTAAATATGTACATTCGGCGGCAACATACCTTCTCTGCTGGCTTTTCTTATCATTTCCTCACGTGAAATCAGTTCCATCTTGAACTTTTTTTTAGCCTTTTTCCGTTTTCCTTTCATGATTAGTACTGTTATGCCCCCGACAACAATTACAATAACGAACGCAGCACCTAACAGTCCTATAGCAATCGGGAATATATTAACTTCCGTCGTATATTCCATATCACCAATGTACTTCTTGATGCGTCCAACTTCAACCTAAAGAAAAATTCAGGAAAGCACACGTGAGATTAAAAATTGTTTAAGTTGCAGGATATCTTTTTTGTTAGATTTATGATTGATACAGAATCAATGTTTTACGTTAGCAACTACAGATGTCTTATGTGTTTACTTGCTTGAAAAGGATGTAAATATAAAAAAAGATTGTTTTCGATTAATTTGGACCTGACTTGAGAAAATTTGCTGTCATCTGTTCAATAAAATATTAAACTAATGGATACAGAACTTGTACGTTAAAATGCAAATTTGTTTACGTATTATTACCACAACAAACACAATTTTTGTATCTGAATAATTAGTACGTGGTACGCTTTTTGGTGGATAACATGTTATTCTTTCCATGGTAATATCCGTTATGTAACATTTTCCATCAAGTCCAATTTGAATAAAGTAATCTTCTTGTGTAGCTCCCAGTAACATGTTTCTACCCTAAATAGAAAGTATCGATATGATATTTTATTATGTTTGAACATTTCTAATATGCTAACAAATTTTATATGTAAATGCTCACTAGAATTCTTTTTGCATACTTTGAATTAAATATTTCTGTTTAACGAAATTATCGAAATTATGCATAATTTCTAAAAAGACATTTGACCGTCAACTTTTAAAGTATTTCATGTTTTCTAGATCAGTTACAAACCAGTTGAATATAAATGTGAAAAATAACCTTAATTTCGATAGGGGATTCTTTATCATACTGATATATTCCAGGAAACGTTTCAAAGCTAGGATCTCCAACGTAATTTACATTAATGTCTAATCTCAGTCCATCGAAATTAACATGAACGATCTGTGTGACTGGTTCATTTGGTGTATGGTATTTCTGTGAAACAAATTCAGGCGTTGCACAAATTACAGTGGTATCCGCAGGGACACGACACGGATCTATCTAACAAATTTAGAAATGCCAATAAAATGATATACAGAAATCGAAAAACAAAAAAATTTTAACTATGCTTTTTATGTTTTTTCGTGTTCTTATTTACCTTATTGTGTATCTAATTACACTAATTGCACAAGTTTTTCATATATTTATCATTTTTATTTCGGCTGTAACAATTAATAATATTTAATTTGAACTCGTATCTTTTATCTTATATATTGTTTGTTATAATTTTCTTTCGACGTCATTATAATATCGATGTATTTTAACGGTGAATTCTATTCAACCCTTTAGACTTGCTACCAGTTAAGCGACACAAATAAAAACAATCAACCATATTTGGTAATTATTAACTTATAAATTGTCATACATATCCAACATATAAGACTTACAACTCTGTCAACAGTGACTTCTCCAATATTAAAAAAACCTGCGCCATTTATAATTATCTTAGCTCCTCCGCTGAAAAAATATAGAATACAACACAACTTCCAAAACATTCATACTAGTTTAGTTGTTTTAGACAAATACCTTCCTGCGTATTTATATGTTGTCTATGTTATGAATTTACACTGAATTCACTCATTTATCAATGAACTGAAGATAAAGTTAAAGAACTGAAGATAAAGTTAAAAAATAGCAAATAGGGAAAGGTCAGTACATCACAGATTTGTCTGAAGTTAATGCTTCAATCAATTCCTCATCATGCAGCTGTCAAGAAGAAAAGATTAACCATTATAGAATTCTGACGTTTTTACATAATAGGAAGCTAAATTAAGGATGTTTGTTGTGCGTCACCGTTTTGACTTTCCTATTCTAAGATCATCTTCATTTGACACTGTATTATCTAAAACAACTAAAACATATCTTTACCTCTGCAGAAAAGACGGTATATCATTTGACAAAACAATTTCAGGATTACCGAGGTAATAGAATGTTTTATTCAGGGTCAAATTTGTCATCTCATCTATCATTACTTCTAATCTTGTCATATTTTGCGGTTCTGTTGTGTTTGCTGTTTTACAAGTAATTTCGTGCTTTTTGGAATTTTCAAATCTGCAAAGTAAAATTTCGTCCTTGGAAATATTTAAATACATACTTTGTAAATATAAACATTTTGTTCTTGTGATAACAATTATTGGACATAATGTTTTATTTTATTCTTAAACTTTACCTTGAAACCAATTCTAATACACTTACAGTCTTTTACATCAAATAATTGCACAAATAGCGTAATGTAAATGCAATAGCCACTTGCACAATAAAAACTAACTGAATACAGTGCATATCAAAGAAAGACTAAGATTAATTCTCTTACCTACACGGCAAGCACAAGATATCATTACAGAACCTTATTTTGTATCGATCTGGTCCTTCATATCCGATGTAACTGCCTGTTAGTTTTATTTTGGTATTTCCAGACACTATTCCCTTTTCTGGTTCAAAATTATTAAGTATGGGTTGCTGAGATAAAAAATGTATGTTAATAGTACTAATAATACAGATTAAAGATATCTTAAGTCCATTCTTATGAAAAGGTATAGAAGTGTTTGCTAAACTTAACTTTGTATAAATGCGATACAAATTACAAATAATAAAGTATATCATTGTTTATGTCCATTATTCGATATTAAACATAAACTATTTCGTTAAAAATTTAAGTGAAAACAAACGTAAAAAATATAGTGGTCACAAAAATAAGTTTTTTTACATTTGATAAACAATTATGATATTTAATCCTTCCAAAAACCCAAAAATAAAAAAGAAATGTCTGGTACAGATAAAGAGCCTAACAATTTCAACAGTTCATGCAAAGCTTAAGAGAAATTGTTTAAAAAGTTCAAGATAAAAAAGTGACAACTGATTTTAATAATTGACTGAATGAATTTCTAACTTCTAGCCTGCAATATTTTAATTACATTTAGAACTCCAACAAAGATTAACCAACAGTATATCTTTTGGAAAAAGGTTGATGCAATGCGCTTGCTAACTTTTTAACAAAATGTGCAAACATTACACCCAGTTGGATCCGCCGTGTTTTCGCATGTTGTCACTTGGAAACGAGCTAAGCAGGTCCATTAACAACATCTGAACCCCCACAGTATCCAAACGCTACAATTTATTTTGAAGAACATTAAAGAAGCTGCTGAAAATCTAGTCTTTATCATAGAATTTATGTATGACAATTGTTAGGTTGCAAGAAATAAAACAACTATCAACATCCATTTCAAATGATTATAATAATGAGAAGAGTTTAATTTTCAAAACAAAATAGAACAATCTAAACTATTTGTTCATCGGCAGTTCATTGCCCAGTTCAGGATTATGAGACAAATGGACAATGGAAACTGACATAAGCTATTATACAAAATGACGGATTATGATACTCGTGTGTGTCGACTGCTATAACGCTAAACATGTGACACACAAAGTAAATTCAGATAACAGTTTACGTTCATAAAGCGCGAAGTTGTACAATGACGTACCTCGTACATGAAGAAATTGTCATCTGTAGTAAAATTTGTTCCATTCAGATTCACGAAAATTCGTCCTGTAAGATTTTGACTGACTGCACTTGTTTTGTATGTAAAGCTAAAAACAAAATGAACATATATGACAAAAATGCATAAAACATCACTAATTAAGCCGTCGAACATGCCAAAATAGTAAATTGCTAAAACATTCAAACAAATAATGTGACTCATAGCGTGAAGCATGTAAAAATTCATTTCATACGGTTTGTTTAATTAATTTGAATTCGTTATCTGCTTGCTTTTTGTTCATGAACATTTGCAATAGCGTTTGTGACCGAGAACTTCATTATATGGATAAAATAAAGGACTACCAAATACCAGGAACCGGTCCTGATGTTGTACAAAGTAGTTGCTATCTAAAAATAGCTGCTCACTGTCTGTTATAATTATTACTTTTGAACCATAATAAATATTGGAACAAACTTGGTATTTTTGGAAAGCTTAATGATTCAGGAAACAAGAGGATAAATTTTAACTGATGTGTACTAAAGATAAAAATTATGTGAGTCATGGGATGACATGCTCTATTTAGGGACTAAACTTGAAAGTCAAAGTAGATTTTTTCATCGCGTTGACTTCCGGTTCTTTGTTCGTTCTTATATGCAATGAAAGTGGTGCTGAAATTTTGAGAGAATACTTAGGGGTTTCATGTTGTCATGTGACAGGAATTATTTATATTTATTCAAAACAAAGGTAAAATGTTCAGAAACATTTTAAATCAACTAATTTTATATAGCCAGAGAGGCGATAAACAATGGTGGTCCTACCCCATCATCATTTGACTATGTATACGGTAATTATTACATTAATAGAATTCTGTGCGTTTTTGATTGGTCTGGAACAACTTATGTTTAGATTAAAAAATATATATTGAAAACAAAAATACGTAGAACCCTTCCAGTACCCAGAGTAAATAGAAGATATTACATTTTCGGTACACAAGTGCAGATAACTAGTATAACATTTTGAAGCTGTTTTTGTGATACAATCTTGTTAAGTTTCACAATCTCGAATGTTTTCCCCTTAATTATTGACAAACTCTGTCTTTGAAAGTGAAAAAAATATAAACGGAATGATAGATGAACATTGACTATTTACAAATTACGATTAAAATTTGGATTAAATTGAACAGCTAAAACGTGTTTTAAGTTATTTTACCGTAAATATAAGTGTTCGTATCTTTGTATGCGATTGTTTGTTTGAATGATGTGTTACACCAGTTTAATTAAGCAATCGTTAACCGCCATGACATTTTTGTTGAGGAGAAAGCAGGATTACCCGATCCTTGTAAATTAAGGTGGGAATCGAGCACGCATGGCCGAAGAAAGGCTTCAACCCCCAAAAATCAGTGTTCATCATTTGTAGATGAAAAATACCTATACAGTACACTACTGAGGCCCCGTATA
Source organism: Limnoperna fortunei (assembly GCA_944474755.1). Taxonomy (NCBI): domain Eukaryota; kingdom Metazoa; phylum Mollusca; class Bivalvia; order Mytilida; family Modiolidae; genus Limnoperna; species Limnoperna fortunei. The sequence continues at coordinate 39,268,604 of OX104111.1, read as the reverse complement.
TTTGTAAATAGCTACTGTTAACTCAAAAATTATCATAAAAAATGTGTACCTCTGATATCTCTTTGTCAACAAAGGCTTTATAGCAATCTATTAGTTGAGAAATGTACACTCCATAACCTTTCGAGAATAAATTAAAACTACTGGAACGGAAAGTTCACCATAAAAAAATGACATCCTTTGTAAATTACTTTTGTGTGTAACGTGGCATAATAAATTCTTGCATCTCATTTTGCCGATTTGACATGTTTAGGAATATGTAAATTCGAGAAAATAGATCTGTTGAAAAAATTGAGGCGTATAAGCAGAAATATATTTATTCATACATTCATCATGCAAAAGTTGGAATATATTCACATGGAAACTATGGATTTAAATCTAGATGATTAGGACATATTTTAGATATTTTTTCCTCTTGTACTGTGTTGAGAGTTACCAACACATTTTGGTAATATTTAGAAGAGAAATAACATAAAGTACATGTAAATACACTAGTAAAAAATGTCAATCTTCTGTGAAAAGAGGTGATAGGGGCCTCCCACGAACAAAGACGAGCAAAATTAGTAGGGCTTATTTAATGTACTATTTTATATTCAAATGGTTAAAAATGTATAATACAAACCCTTCCGACTTGACCATTTTGTGTTCCGACATAGAGAAACGGGTACGTACTTGTACCACTTATACTTATTGTGGTAATTAAATTGTTGAGAACGTATAACGGTGGACTTTGATCGATTGTATGAGTTCCTGTTATAGTGTGATGATAAACTGTATTGCAGAAATCCCCATCAGCTTCATTACATATCTACAATTATATAGTAAATAAGAAAGTACTATTATTATTGTAGCAATTTACATGGTTAAAATACACACATTTTAAAAACAAAAAATGCCTGTTCTTTTGTTAAGCGATTTTAAAGAAACAACTTTTGTTAATGTTGAAGTGTAACCATTTTAGGGAAATCATTATAAAAAAACTAAATGCCAATTTTTTGCTTGTTTTTTTATTATTTTATATTTTACCTTTTTATTACGAAACTTCAGTAGAAAAAATGTAGATACGATAAGCTGTCCATGTTTTATAATATGCCTCTGTTGTTTAGTTGTTACAAATCGTCCTTGACTTTTGCTACGGGAATTTTACATAATAAGTCTGCCATTTTTGTTTCTAAAGGGACCTTACGATGTTTACAACTGTTCGTCTGCTTTCGTGACGTTCAATGGTATTGGACAAACCGGGAGATTTTCCTGCCTTAACGTCAGACGACATCACCCGAAGGATTTCGAGTAGACAACAATCGATTGTTCCTAAAAGTACACTTCCGTTCTAGGTGTAGGACCACCAAATACCGGGAACCAGTCCAGAAGTTGTACGTAAAAGTAGAACTAGTCAACAGACAGGTTCACTCTTGCATCATATAGAATTTGAACCGAACATGATACCAGAATAAATTTGGTATTTTTGGAAAGCTGAATATTCTGGGAAACTTGAGGATAAAGTTTTATTGGTTTTAAATGAACATAAAAATGTTGATAGTCAATTAGGGACAAGCACTATTTATGGACTGAAATAGAAAGTGAAAGTAGATTTTAAGACCACGTGGAATTCAGGTTGAGCGTTTTTTCTTATATGCCATGAAACATATTGTGAAATTTTGATAGAATGTTCAGCCAGTGCATTTTTATAGGGGACAGAAGTGTCACTTAATTTGAAACAAAGGTAAATTTTCTAGGATAAGTCAAAATTATCAAATTTTAATATAGCCGAAGAGTAAAAAAACTATGGTGGTCCTACACCTCTAATTAAGGTCAATTTTTAGTATGGAAATCGCCCTTTCAAAATTTAAAAACTGCCATATTTCAAAACGCTGAATATCTCGAGGAAATAATTATTGATTTCAAAAAGTACCCTTCTTGATCTACAAAAGGAGCATTAGTTGAACCATACGCGGTAAGCAGTTTTCATTTTTCTCGCAAACAACCCTCTCCACAATACGTCAACACTTAGTATAGTCTGTCCGTTCGCATCATGAACATTTAAGTCCACACAGTAGATTTGTTGTCTGGTCCCAAGCGCCAAACAGACAAAAGTTCAATATCTACATTTTAAACTTTAATTATTGTTCATCTAGTTCTCGTCCACTCGTTTAATTAAATCACATTTATAGAACAAATGTTTGAAATTGATAAAAAAATTATACCTTCCCAATAAAAGAAGAAACAAACATTACTTACCTGATTGTTGCAGTTGTCCGTTTCCCGATAGCAGGTCTCATTCGATAGACTTAACGGAGGTAAAAAATATGAGTCACTAGTAACTGTTTTACCACACCGAAGAGTGTTATTTCTGGACAATTGGTACATGTAGGCAATATATGTCCAATTGTATAAACAGACTACACTGAAATTTTCTATTACGAACACTGCGATCAAGTAATCATTATAAACGATTCCAGTTCTATGTTGTGGAATGTCGTGTTTCTATATGTGCAAGTAAGTCTCACATCTTCATACAAATGACTATAGCTGTTATCGTTTTTACTGACATTGTGATATAAGCATAGTTTTCCCATCTTCGAATAACTCAATGATCTGCCCTTCCATATTTGAAATAAAAAAATATACATTATTGTCATGTTTTAAAGAAGATTTAAAGACAAGATCATACTGGCTTCCTAATTCTATGTTTAAAGGTCCTTTCTTTTCTTGTTTTGTGAGGAATAAAGTCAAGTTTTCTGAAGTTAAGGACACTATTCCGTATGTAATATTTGCAAAACGTAAAGAGGTGGCAGCAATAACAACAATTCCAATGTCACAAAAAGGTATCTTGACTTGCGTAAATATTGGTAAGTGTTTGATGTTCACCATCATGCTGACAGCACTGTTGTCCTCATCAACTAGATTCTCAGTTAGTTTTCTGCAATAGCTAACATTCGTGACATTTTCGTTGCACTGTATAACGCTTTTGCTTTCAACATCGTGAAGCAGTAACAGCCAGTTGTTACTATATTCTGTTGTTAGTTTAGCAACGGATAAATTGTCTTTGCTTAACACCACAATCCCTCCTGCACCACCGATATACAGCGTGGAATTTGTAAACACAACATCTCTAAACGGAGATATGCTACTGTCTTGGTAAATTGCACATGAACATTTTGTTATACCGAAACAAAAAAACACAGGGGCAAGGAAATGAAACTTCATTGTTCAACTGCCTAAGGGTGTAAAATAGCAATCGACAGCTAATTTCCTGCAAGTTTGACATGAAATACACATTAATAATATGTAAGATAATATATCTCTGCTACTTTGTCGTAGCACTTATAAATGTAAATGATTCTTTTTTATAAACCAGACCTGAAATGTAAGACATTCATAAACTGGTTTGCATTTCCCTAGAAAGATCTAAGCGAAACGTATGAGCTATGAAATGTATCAGTGGCCATTCAGAAAGCATCTCGCGATACTTCTTAAAGCATCGAGATGGAAAAAACCTTACAAGTAACGCGATGCGTTTAAAAAGTATCGCGATGCTTTTAACAAAGTAATGCGATGCTTTTAAAAAGTATCGCTATGCTTTTAACAAGTATGGCGATGAAAAAAAGCAGATAGAAACATAACAGTTGTGACACGATCGGTCAGGTAGATGAAAAAAGCAAGCTGATGCTTTTTATAAGTAAGCCGATACTTTTACACTATGCATAAAGTTTTTTTCATCGCGATGCTTTTAAAAATTATCGCGATGCTTTTAACAAGTATGGCGATAAAAAAAGCAAGCCGATGGAACCATCACAACAATTGTGACATGATCGGTCAGGTAGATGAAAAAAGCAAGCCGATACTTTTTACACTATGCATAAAGTTTTTTTTCCATCGCGATGCTTTCGACAAGTATCGCGATAGAAAAATGCAAGCCGATATAAACATCACAATTGTAACATGAACGGCCACTAATAGAAATGTACATACCGTTCCCCACAGCTACCAGAGTATTGCTACTAATGAACGGGAACAAACCATTGTTAAATTGAGGTCAACACATTGGTATTGGTTTTTGTTTTAGTTTGTAGTTTTCCTTTTGAGTATATTTCTAGGAAATACAGACTTGATTGTATTTTGTGGTGTCCTTAATCTCACGCGGTAGTTGATAGATTATTTGTAAATAGTCATAGAACGTAAAGTTGTTGGGGACTGTATGTGCATTTTCAACATAAAATGTGTATAGAACAGACTATATAGATATTTGACATAAAAGTAAATATATTATGAAATAAAAACACGAATGATCATTTTATGTGAAACAACAAGTTATCAAATAAATTTTTTAATTGTATTTCTTTGGTTGTTATTGTTTGTTTGCTTGTTTTTTGCTGATCTCTCGTGATTTTACGAATCGGTACATGTATCTATTTTAAAGTTTAAGGGACATGTGATACATTTTGTGAAAACTCTGCAAAAACATTTGTCCTCAATACAGATTATAATGTCTTTGAAAGATTTATTTTTTTATTTAATCGTCAATATGGTATATTACCTTAAATACATTTTAAAATATAAATTTTATTTAAAAAACTTTGCGTCAAGTTTCTATTTTATGGCCATCTGCTAACATATGCGGCTGGGTGCCTCAGTGACCGAGTGGTTAAAGTACTTCGTCTACTATTAATCACGTGGTCTGTCAACACTGAGGTTGATGGTTCGAGTTTCACTGCAGGCAGGGTGCGGTAGACTCCAATGTTGATTGACAAGGATGGCCAGTTTTCCTACTAAAGAGCGGGTTCATGATATAACTTAAAAATTGCTGTAAGTGGCGTTAAATATATATCACAATTGTCTTTATTGCATACATTATTTGTAGTATAATTTCATTTTTCATCCACATTAAGCAGACAACGTCGATTTAAATCTTTGGTAGCAAGACACGATGTTGTAGCTTAGTTTCGAATGTCACCCTGTGAAATTTCTGAATATAGTAGTATGGTCCAGTTGCAGTTTCCTCACATTTATGATAAATGTAATGCAAAAAAATTTTGAAGTGTCAGTAGAAAGTGCCATGGTTTATAAAAAAGAAATATTATATAATTGTGGATGTTATCCTTGTTAAAGTAGTAAAATTCCGAGACTGCCTATAAGAAAATTTAACTCCTAGCTTTAAATAGCTCTCTCTAACGCATTAAAATGACAGATTTTTTTTCATCTGTGTTACAGCGTCGGAAATTTTTTAATGAAGGTAAATGATTTGTCCGATTTTCGCACATGATTCAGCTAAATTTGATCTATAATTTTATAAAAATCTGACCAAATTGCCATAAAACGGAAAAAGCAGTACACACAAATAAAGCACATGTATCACATTTCAATTTCATTTGGGTCTATGAAACATTTCACACATGTTGTTATTTGACAAAACAGGACCATAACATCTGTTGAAATTATTTTAATGCAAAGAATCGTATCTTGCACCCCTATATGAAAATGGACTTTCTTCCTAACTACATATATTTGTTTTTCATTTCCTTAAAAATCAAATGTACAAAAAATAAACTGGTGTTAAAATTAAGTCATGTCTGATTAAATTGTTAATAAGTAATATATTTGGAATTTGTCCTAATGATAATAAATTTTAAGTAACTCAATAATAAACTCATTAAAAGAGATATTTATAATTGTCTTACCAGAGAAGATTATCGTTCGTTTACTCACCTTTGTATACAAAATATAATATTAAAACAGATAAATTTTCCTCATGCTGGTATTTAACAATACAGAAAACTAGTATGAAACTAACAGGACTTCCTTGTTATAAGTATCTAACGAAAGAAAAATTACAATGCACAACATAATGACTACCCTAATATAAAGCGTTAAATAGAACACCATTTCTATAAAAACAGTTTACATTTTCTTGATATCGCTTCATGCCGTAAACCTTGTCGCGGCTAACATAGGCTGTCATATAGGAATAACGGATAAAAGATAATAGATGTTCAAAAGAAATTATAAGATTTCTGGGGGTTAAGAACAACAAGTACATATGTTCATTAATAAAGATATTTAAAAAGCATTCTATCTTTCAGATGCAAGTCAAAAATGTCATTTGATCCAATCATTCCATATTGATCTAATATATCTGATATATAATCAGATGAGTACATATATGTGTCTGTAACCATTTTGGTTACGGTCACAACAATATAAGCTTTCTGGTTCGTGTCGAACTATGAGATACCAAGTAATTATAAATGACAAAGATATCGCTAATTGTTAAAGAACAATTACAAAGTCTTTGCGAATCGTTCATCGGCGGTAAACACGTGTTCTACCATCTGTAGAAGGAACCGCGACTCGTCACTAAACCAGATTCTGTGCCAGTTCCGAAATGTCCAGACCCTCAACCATCTGACTCTTTCCTTCGATGTAACGCCGTTTACACTGCTCCAAAATATGGTCTCTTGAGTCTAATTCCATGTTGTCTGAGCCTGTTTCTGACAGTTTGGTATTAAGACTCGGTTGTTATTGATATGATTGTTTGATTCCGTAGATGGAATACCAGTCTCTACCGATCTTGACGTGCTGTGGTTATGCATGATCTAACACTTCTCGAACGATCATAAGTCGTACGGGTCTGTTTATATCTATCTCGTTTGAAAATATGGTTATTTTATAGATAATTTTCCCAATTTTTGAATTCAGTGTACAGTGAATGTGCTATGATGATTGTTAGATTCACCTATTAGTGAACTGGTATATGTTACCTATCTTCTTTAATCAACTAACCAACTCAAATACTACATGTACAGTAATGGAAGCGGGAGGTTTGGCATGCCACAAAACCTGGTTTAACCCACAATTTTTTTCTTTCTGAAATGCCTGTACAAAGTCAAGACCATTGCTGTAGTTACTATATTTTTGGTTGATGGTTCTGGGGTTGCAGGTTTCTCAGACTTTGATTTGTAGATTGTCTGTTTTAACAGTTTCATCGGTGTTCGGTATTTTGTTATTACCTTCATTCAGAATCGGAGCCTATAGTCTGGTCTATACTCTGTTCACATTCTCAGTCTGTGCAACATCACTTTGGAAGACTCCAACCTGTATTCGTACGTTGATGATGTTTCTGGTAGACTGCTCCAATCGCGGCATGGCATAACTATTACGTTTTGTCGAGTTGGGCCATCAAACCTGTTCTTTTTATAAGCAACCGATAGACGTTTGAGTAAACTACGAACTTTGCGTTCGAAGTGCTTTCAAAATTTTGCGGCAATTCACGGTGTATGCATTTTTGAGTGTCATTTTTATAATGTGGTAATAGTCCAAATCTGAAGAAAAAGCTCTTAACCATTAAAAATTACCTGTAGATTTAAAATGTTCAATTTTCATATTAAATTATCATTGATAATTATTCAAATTTCATTTTTATAAATTAAAACGTAGTTTTTTTCAGATTATAGAGAGGTTGAAATCAGAAACTTGTACTTGTACATGTACGTGTATACGTACACGGGTTTACCTGTAATTATTTGTGTAGTCCTTTTCACTTGTACGTATATTTCTACATAAGGCGCAAAAATTAAAATCAAAAGTTAAAATATACCAAATTAACTTAAATAGACTGATCAGTCGTATCTATGAAGCGTATCTTTTGTAGAAGGTTAGAAGGTTAGAAAAAAACATTTCGTCGGGTTTTACAAAGACCTAACAAATACCGGTAAAAGTCTGAAATAAAAATGATGCAGCATATCCTAAAGTTAATCAATGTAGCATTCAACTTTAATTATAAGATGGAACGACACCACAATTAATGACCTTTTCAACTCGCTCTCAGTCGGTAGTTCCCCATAAAATAGTGTATTTTTTCTTTGGATTTTTTCTTGTTCTGGCTCTACTTTTTGGTCATATTGGAAAGAAGGATCCTGGAAAAAAAAATTCAGAATTGAACATTTGATGAAATATAATGGATTAGGAGTAATTTGGTCTAGTGGAATTACTGCAAATTTCCTGTTTTCAGTCTCTCGTACTTCATCCCTGAAGATAGGGATGCTTCCTGTTCTTCAAAAAGCGTTAGAAGTGGTAATGTTTTTTTTTAAATTTTGGATATAGTTTAGAATTGGTATGGTACTTTCAGACCACCAAATGGCATGTGCTAGTGGCATAACTTGGTAAAGGAACAAGTTTCTCAAAGTAATAGACATTGAGTGCCCAAAACTCGCCAATAAAGATTAACATGGTAACTGATTGGTTTTGAAAGATTGTGGAAAAAGAGAAAATATAGAGCTAATTTTTCAAGAACAATTAGACAATTAGAAGATTTTTCGCACACTTTTAGAAAAGTAATTCGGGGTCATGTGGTTAAGGAAGTTCGTAAAAAAACTGGCAATTCTTGACAATTAGGATTAGAGTCGAGTGCACCCTACCCGCAGTGAGACTCAACCCGCAATCTCAGTGTTGAAAGACCGCATGATCTGGACGAACTACCTTAACCGCAGCATTTTCTAGATCTGATCTGGAACTTTAAGCTAACTTGTAAGACTTATAGAAGGTGTTTAAATATATTCAAGTCATACAACACAGGTTTTTGGTCGATTTAAGTCACAATAAAACATCATGGAATCATTTATCTTGGCCACTAAATATTTACAATGTTATAACTTCATATCGTTCCTACATGTATCTCTAAAAGACTTTCCTGCCAATTTGGCATAATTGTATTTCTAACAATTGCTTACCCTTACAAAAGTTTAGGTTTTTGAGGTGTTCACTAAAGTTTGTTGTACAAAAGTTACTTGAAGGGATGAAACTATTAAAACACAACGCAGATACAAGGATGCATATAACAAAGAAAAAACGTTCAAGTCTAGTGTTATAATTCCCGTGGTGTGTGTAAACGTCTACGTTTTAACTGATGTCTACATTAGAACAAAAAGATCGCTTTTTGCCTAGACGATTAGTTTTTAGATATATATTTTATAACGATGTGGTTCTTTATACCCGATGTAACTGCTATTAATTTTATTTTGGTATTTCCTGCAACTATTCCTTTTTTTCGTTCAAAAATACCGAGTGTTCGTTGCTGAGGAAGAAAATTTCTATTATTCGTACTAGTAATGCAGATTAAAATATTTGAAAGTTTTGTTTCCTGTATATCGCCGCCACAGATAAGTTAAAAATTTAATAAACGGTAGAGATAATCGTGAAAAACTATAAAACGTTATTCCCGAAAATTATGTAATTACACAATCAATACTAAAGAGAAAAAAAAAACAAAAGATACAAAGTACGTGATAACAAAATCGCTTATCAGAAGACTAAAAAAGACACTCACTCAATCATCTATACAATAAACTACATAAAAACACAAACACTAAGTCCAACCCCAAACTGGTTAAGCTCACGTGCTTCAGTAGAGTCTTCTGTGTTCGACTGTGGGTATAGAGCACTCGCCTTTGATTTAAAATGACAAGGATTTCCAGTTTTTCTACCGAAAGTCGGGGTTTTCTTCGGTTTCCTCCCCTAATAAAAACTAAACCCAACGATAAAGCTGAAAAACTGCTGAAATCGGAGTTAAACTCCGATCAAACAAAACAATATATGTGGGCCATAGTCTCCTGTTAAAATTCGCTTTCAAGTCATTGAATCACAAAATGATTGATTTATAAACGTCTCATGCCTAATACTAAATCATAACCCAGTTAATAACCTAGCGGTCTGTATTTGCTTCCAAAATACAGATCGAAAAATGATTAAGCATTCTAGCGCTGAGATTTACGGCAGTTCTCTTCATTTAATACATATAAACAAACACATATAAAAGAAACAGCCACAGATGTAATATTACTATCTCCACACTATAGCAGAAACACTGCCCACTGGATGTCAAGCAAACATTCAATCAATCAATCAAACCAAATGTTTCATTCAAAACTGTTTGACCCTTTGCACCTCAATATGCGTTGTTAATACACAAGAAGAAACTGGCTGAACATTTTATATTTCCATTATTTTACAAAATAAATGGTTCATTATAAAAGACATATTTAACAATAACTAATTATTCAATACCGGTTATAATATCACCTGTATTATGTTTGAATTTCATGTACAGTTACTCAGATTCAGTGTTGTAGCATTTAGGGTCATTATTGCATCAATATCAGTTGTATCCGTCTTTCAACAAATTCTTACATTCACTGTAAGTGTCTGCTTTATTTCAGTAGTTGCTCATTATTGTATACTTAGTACATGGCATTATAAATCAGTATAAGTAAAGGATAATTGTTTAATCAAGTTATAAATCTAATAATATACAAAATGTATTCATAACACGCAACATGAAGGAAACAAATCAAATCACAGATATAAAAAAAACCCATAAATTATGTATCACATTAAGTTTAACAAACTGTTAGCATGAAAATTACGTTCTAGTAAGGGAAGCAATGGTCCTTATCCTTCAACAATCTAAAAATTTATGCTGACCTAAAGTTAGAAAACATTTAAAGGACATGTTAAGTCAGAATTACTACATTATGAACAAAGAAGTAATGTCAAGCATCTATATTGAAGCGTATAATATAAATCTGAATAAATGATTTTGTTTACATATATCGAGTTAGTACACTTATCGAGTTAATTCACTTAAGTTTCTTTTTGTTTTACTTCAGCTTAAAGGAGTTAGGCAAACAATTTTAATTCCATAATACAATCCGGAAAACTAACACAGATTCTTATAATATACAATAAGGCTTTTTTCAAAACACCTTTCTAAATGTTTATCTTCAACATAGTTTTCGGTTATTAAGCAGTCGATTGTCTTGTGTTTAACGTTGTAGAGATCATCCAGTCGATTTGTTTAATTTAATTGTGTTCCGTGTAAAATTTCTGTCACCAACATGACAAGTTGGCATATCTAGTTTCGTTTTTATGCATATCTTAATCTTACAAGGTTAAGTTTTATCACTTCTAAAAAGGAAATAAATTGGATTGTCAATGGACCCCAGCCGTACAATTACCGGGGGGGGGGGATAGAACATTTTTAAGAATTTCAACTTTGAATAGTCAATTATGTACACAATAAACTAGTAACCCAAGGAAAATGTAATATATGCATGTGTTCTTCTAAGATCCTTTCAGAAATCTTCCACAAGTTCAATAACCTCCTCAAGTTTATTTGCAAATCCAAGATCCTTGCTGTCCGTCATCTCATTGAAATCACTTATAATCTGAAATATTAATAGTCATCAAACTTATACTTTATTAACATTGTTCCATAAGATTAGTAAAGACTTCCAGTTGTTTTCTTTACTATTAACTTGATATCTCATATCATAAACATGAACAATAAAATTCTCACTGATTACAACAAACTATAAATACTTGAAAGAAAAATAAAATACATGTAAAGTCATCAGGGCGAATGTAGTATGGTTTAACTAAAAGTAGTCAAAAGGCAATTTATTTAATTTAATTAAATAACGATTTTAATCATTATATACCTCATCCTTGTATTTGCCAACATACAAGTTATAAAGCTGATTTATAGTGGCTTCTCTACTGAATTTTAACTCCCTTTTCTGAATCTGAAAGAATAAATAACTACGTGTAGTAAAGAATGTTTATTTATTGACAGTGGGTGATTTGGAAAATAGGTTCCACTTTTACATTAGTTAACATTCTCATGACTAGTAATATCGTAGACGGCTGACTAGAGGTTATACGCTAACTCATGACAAGATTTGTTTTGTTAAAAAATGGCACTAGACTGTAACATATATTAGTTCAGAAAATCAACTTTATCTAGGATTATCCAGTTCAGATTACTTCAAGTAAAGGTTTGAGACGATTCGAAACTTTTTTCGATGCACATTTGATAGACAAATATTCAGGTAAAATGAATAGTCAGTGTGAATAATATATTGTATACATAGGTTAAACCGTCATTGTAGTCTAATTATGTGACCATGTATTACATAAACAATGAAGGAAATAATAACTATGCTAAATTTTTTGCAATATATAAAGAATTTCGTACTTTGTGTCTACTCTGAAAGTGATTTAATTTGTTACTTTGAAGCCAGCGATGCACTGCATCGAAAAGTGCATTAACGATGTAGTAAAAAAATATAAAGACAGTATACTCATTTTTGCCATATCTAGACCCGCAATACAAATAAAGATTTTTGTGTTGGGAAGCCAACGCACAAGTCGCCCAAAATCCCGGTGGATAGTATTTCATTGAAATCAGTACATTAAAATATGGCTTGAAATCAAATTCTGTTGAAATCGGACAAAGTTGACTTTTTCATGTTGTGTTGGTGTTGTAAAACGGCCACCATTTAGAAACCAAAAGTAAGGTACAAATTCCAAAAGTTGTGGCACACTCGGGGGACCATAATCTACATGTATACCAATTTTCGTTGAAATTGGATGACGTTTACATTTTTGCGGGGTTTTTTGTGTTGTTTTGTGCTTTTTCTTTTTGTTTTTGGTTTTTTTTTTGGGGGGGGGGAGAGCCTGTAATTTGTTTTGGGTGACTTAATAATATATTATGAGCAAGTTACCTCTGATAAATCCTCCATTGCGCTCCAGAATTCTTGATTAGTAACTGATTCAACATGCATGAAAAATGGGTTGATAAGTTTTCTGTATCTAGGTATATCTTTATGGAATAATAGTTTTTGTGGAGGTGAATCCTATAGTATACAATTATATATCTTAATGAATTATATATAAAGATGCAAATAAATGTTTACAGAGCCCTTCCCAAATAGTACCCCATAAATAGCACGTTTCTTGCAAACGAAAATCTAGTCATCATATCATTTTATTATATGACAGGTAAACATTTAAACTTTAAAACTAGACCATACTGTAAATGCTTATCATATTAAGAGTTAATCAAAAATTTAATCCGACATATTGCATGGTCACAATAAGTCTGTTAAAAGGTGTTCTGACATTAAGGACATATCAATTTATCAATTTCCTCTTTTTAACCTTGAGAGGCGTTTGTGTGAAACTTTCCACAAAGAACATATCAATTTATTATTTACCTTGTTAACCTTGTGAGGAGTTTGTGTGAAACTTTCCACAAAGACATGTTTTAAAATGTCCATACATGGTTCAACATGGTTTGGTACATCTACGTCAAATATAATCTGAGGTTTGCCAATCAGTGGAGCCCACATTCTAGTTGCGTAACTAAAATGAAATTCGGCATATTTTGTGTTTCAAAATGGCAGTCATGATTAATAAACATGATTATAGGTTTAGTAATGGTTTTCTATAATAATAATTTTTTATAATGTTTTATAATGCGAAAAAGATATCAAACGTGTCTAAAAAAAGTATGAAAGTCTAAAACACTCCTCATTATATAATTCATGAAACGTTGATCAACTGAATTTATTAATACACTAATAAACGCATAAAAAAGAAGCGGCGAGTGAGACGTGCATAAATTGTTGCCGTATTTGTTACCTTTGTTTTTAATAGGTTAGGCGGTTGCTAAGAAATTAACCATAGTGCAAAATATTCAAAGCAATGTTTTGATAGACAATGATATATTTTTCTGCAATAAAATTACAAAACATACCATTCACTTTTCCATGCCTGTAGTACATCATCATCAACGTCTGCATCTTTACCTAATTTATCAAGCATGCACAAAAAATACCTAACCGGTAAAGATAGTGACTGTGGATCCATCAGTCCCTCGAATGTTGTGTCTATGTAATCCGTCAAAAGCAACTAAACAATAAAAATTAAATTTTCTATTATATTTAAAAAAAACCTGCACCAACTAATAAAATACTGGATCAAATAATGAAATAACGTTTCATTCGTATGCTCAAAATTAAACAATAATTGTGTTAAAACATAAAATACGCTACATAGAGTTTATCCAAAGATGATAAAATGTTTCACAACATATTTATAAAAAACGATACTAGTCGATTTTGTTTGAAGTCATATATGATGTATACACTAACACACCTTGGTATGGAAAAGTCTATTAAGGAAAATATCCCCAATGTCGTGCTCTATGTTAGACTTTACATCGTCTGGAAGATTAATCTACAAAATAATCAAATAAACACCGGATATTACATTTCATTATCACAGTGATAATAATTCGAATCTTAAATTTCTTTCCTTTTATAAAAATATGTGGGTTTGAAATTTCCAGATACAATTTAAAATTACCATATTGTTCAACAATTTTGTAAAGGGTAATCATATACATGAAGAAGTTATAGTGAAAATAATGGGACCTCTCTGAAAGTCAAATGATCCTAAATTCGTCTTGAAGTAAGGATAACTTGTGCTAATTTATAAAGAAATTTATCATTAAACAATTGAACGCCACATCGGAAAATTAAACAGACAATGAAATATGGTGTCTTCGCCTCCCAAACAGATATTCCATTATATTATATGCCGGAGATAACATGACTACTCATTTTAACTTTTATAGAAAATCATTAGATGATGTCTTTTGAAATTTCTATTTGCGAACAAATGAATACTTATAAACAATTTTTTGACAAGCATAATAAATCTAAACCTGAAACAGTGGAAACAAATGTTGCCTTTAAAAAATAAGAATAAGACAGTGCAAGAGGACTACTCTCGAATCATTACTCCAAGCTCTATTTACAAGTATCTTAAAATGTCTTCCAAATACAGCACAACGCTATTAGGAAATAAACTGCATTAACCACTTGTTTTCAGCAAAACAACGAATTATGCAATTGTCTCTTTATAATAAGTCAAAACACATAATATACATGCTAAGTATACTTACACCACAACTCTCCTTTAAAAATTAAAAACAACGTATCGTCACTTTTAATTTAAATAGAAAATAACTTAAACAATTCTGACAAGTTTTGTAAAAAAAAATAATTCTCGTAATTGTGTATGTTCTGTGCCTTCAATAAACACTGGAGAAAACATTGTTATTTTAAACTAGATTTTTCTTGTTGTAACTAACAGGTTTCTCCTCTTATTTGTTATTTTACACATATTTTGACCATTAGCAACAATACAGGTATCATTTTTAATTCAGAGCATACGCAATCAACAGAAACACATCGTATCAACCCCTGTGTTTTGAGTAAACTTATGCTGCTTATTGTTTTAATTTATGTTTTGATTGTTTGTTGCTTGTTGTGTTCGTGACCTTTTTGTGATTAATTGTGGTATTTCATATTTATAGCTTGTTCTTTTGAATATGCACTGATATCTTCTAATTTACTTTAAACTTGTTTCAGTTATATGACACCATATGACCATAGTTTGTTTCGTCGTTTTGATCGTTTAAACTACAAATCAGATAGTATTTGTTTGATTTGAATGTGTTTTAATGCCACATCAATTTTTCAGCTATATCATGGCGTCCAGTTTTTATCGGAGGAGGTAGCCGGAGTACCCAAAGAAAACCCCCCACCTGCGGTAGGAAAACTGGCAATCCTTGTCAATTACGACTTGGGTCGAGTAGACCCTGCCTGCAGTGAGAATCGAGCCCGCAATCTCAGTGTTGACAGACCACGTGATCAATAGTAGACAAACTACCTTAACCACTCGGCCACACTGGCCCCCAAAGCAGATAGATGCCATAATTGCAATCAAGGAGAGTAACAACTACATTTACCCAATTTTGTTTACGAAAGATTCTGTATAAATTCAACAACGTTTTGTTTCAATGTGAATTATAAACAGCATACATACCAGGTGCCACTTTAATGTTTCGCTGTCATTGCTTTCTGGGAATAACAGATTTATGTTGTCAGATGACACACTTTCCGATCTCAATGTCGCAGAATTTGCTACGCAAATATAATATCTTTGTTAGTACTTGTAATTTGTATTTACGTGCACGTGAAAAGAAGTTAAGCGCCCCCGAATATTTGTCTTTTTCGTTTATTGTAAATAAAGTTGTGTTTTGATGGTTTTGGTCAGCTTTAATTCTTTAATGTATTTTAATTTATTTTAATTTATTAATTTAATGGATGTGAGCGCTCAGGTGTGAAATTTTAATCAAGTGCAGTTTTCTGTCAACGTGAAACTTGCCCTATTCATCAGGTCCAAACTGCACTATTTTTTCGTGCAGCATATCGGTATTTAAATCCCGAATTTCTAATTGCCAAAATCATTTAAAGTAAGAATGGTAAGGAGGCGGATATCAGAAGCACAGAGATCGCAAATCATCGACATGCATTCCACTGGTATATCTTACATGACAATAGGTCCTCAGCTTGGCTATCATTATACAGCTATTAGTCGTTTGGTCAGAAAACAGGTTGCCACGAAAGATGTTAAAGACCGTTCCCGATCTGGTCGACCATCTGTGACAACCCAACGTGAAGATAGGAGCCTTGGTAGATTGGTTAGGCAAAGTCCGTTTGCAGCAAGCACCTGTCTCAAGCAACCATGGTTACCTGGTCGTAATCTGTCAGCCAGAGCAGTAAGAAATAGTCTTAAAGCTGCAGGATTGAGGTCAAGGAGAGTCACTAAACGCCGAATGGCAGATGATCGCCATCCCAGGGACAGGTTGGCCTAGTGGAGAGCAAGACAAAATTGGAACCTTATAACCTGGTGACGAATACATATAGGAGCCGAATTTTACTCCATGTAACTGATGATTGAACCCGTGTTTGGAGGCATCAAAACACAGCTTACACACCAAGAAACAATGTTCAAACAGTGTCTTTTGGTGGGAGCTCAGTTATTGTGTGGGGCTGTATCTCACATTATTGCAAACTGTATCTGGTTACAATGAATGGCAACCTTAATGGCGAAAAGTACACATGGGACGTGCTTACATTTGTAGTTGTGCTTCGTTAGAGTCAAGACCTGTTTTCATGGATGACAAGGCTACATCGCGTCGTTCCAGTGCAGTAAGGGCATATCTGGAGAACGAAGATGTGACCACTCTTTCGTGGCATGCAAGAAGTTCAGATGTCAACCCTATAGAGCATCTATGGGATCAATTGGGTAGGCGATTACAAGCTCTAGTACATCCGTCACAGAACTTACAACATTTATAAGCTCAAGTACACCGGAAATGGCGACAGATTAAGCTTCAACAAATCGGACTACTTACTGGCAGTATGCGATGCAGGGTTGCAGCAGTCATTCAGCCTAACGGTGGATGAACCCGATATTGACCCTTCGACGGCTAATTATTAAAGTGGTGACGTTTTCAAGTGTGATTGGACAATTAAATAACAGTTTCGAGCTTTCGATGACAAGTCTACGTGAAAAGCCAAGACCGTCCATATTTTGATATGTAAATAAAAAAATGAATTTTTTAAAAAAATGTCCTTTTGTGCCCAATAATGCATATTTTTGTTTGCTATACAAATTAAAAACGAATGGCAGTGTTCGAATATGTATGACTTGAAAAAAACTAAGGGGTGCTTAACTTTTTTCCAGGTGTATATGTTATGGAACGTGTACAATAATTTACGATAGATACGAATCAAGTGTGTGGCCTTATTAGGCAAACAACCACCTCTTCGAAGTTATAATTCAGGTAAACGCGCGCCTGGTGTAGTAGTCTTTTAATCTTCGATGTCATTATATTAACAACTGAAGATAATATTTACGTTAAATACTTTTTGCACTTATAGATAGATTGTCTTACTAAAATCTAAGACCGTTAAAAGCATTTTAGAAAAAAAGAATGTTCTGTCTAGTGTTGTTGTTTGAATGCTTATCATCCCTAGAATGCATGCTTTATTACAATTGAATGTTGTATTTCTGACTTTTAAAGCTAGTTGTTTGTGCTTTGTCATATTGTTATATATCGTTAATGTTTGGTAACTAAGTTTTAAACCGTTCAGTAGTTATTTGAACTGCAAAGACAGTATTTTGTTTATCTTCTCTTTACATATCAATTAGATTTATTGAATGTTCGCTTAATGTCACGCAAGCAATTGTTAGCTTTATTCTAGACAATGTATCATATATGAAAATGTTCACTCCAAAAATACTTAAAACAATTACCATATGGATTATCACTTTCTTCATGATCTTTATACATCAGAGCCATCGTACTGTTGTCTTCAACCATGTAATGCTTTAGTGTATTCAGGCGTACCAAGCCATCAATTCTTTCATTTATATTATCTATGTCATTCAAAGTGTGTTTTCCAGCTTTTCCATGATGCCATTCTAAACAAAATGTTAATGAGATATATGCTTCATTTGTTCAGTTTGCTAACAGAAAATAATCTGATTAATTGACAAATGCGTGCGTAAATGAATATTAATAATAATTTTGCTTCACTATTCATAACTTCAATTGCTTGAATTTTTAAGGTAAAATCTTAAACTAATAAACTATAATTTATATCCTAAATAATTTCTGATTTACTGGATTATTTGTGCAAGGTAATATATTTCAAGTTTTTATTGTTGCTTTTCTATCCCTATATTTTTTCAAAGGCACAACCGTTACTTACCCAATGTCAATTCGTCGTTGTCGGGTATCTCCGAAATTGGTTTATTTTTATAGATCTGTAAACAACATTTTCGCTTAACCTGAGATATAGTGTCACAATCTAGAACTTTTACAGGAAAATGTTGATCACTATTGCCATTTAAATCTATCTGCAACGTCTGAAATTTACAATACATGTGACTAAAATTTTTATGCTATACATTTTTTTGTTATAATCGATGCTTTTTATTGCCTTCCAATAATAATCATTCTAATTTAAAATACAACTGTATACTTTACAGTTGAAAAAGACTGAAGATATTCTTTTTTTTTTCTCTTTCAAGAACATCCATATTTAAATGTTTAATAAATATTTTAAACAAAAAGATCTAAATTCGTTAATAAATATTTTATCTCGACGTGGTAGGCTTTTATTTAAGATCGGATTATATCGGGAAATTCCATTATCGGTATTGTTCATTATCCCACAAAGATATTATTATTGTCTGCTTCCACAAACTGTTTTTGAACAGTTATGTATATATAGGATTTTACATTTGAACGAATGGATTTCGTATTTCTAGGAAAGCACAGAAGGCTCATTCGATAATCGAAATTGATTTGAAATTCGAAATTCGAGATTCGAGGAAGTGGATCCAGAGGGGGCCCTCCCTTTTGACAGAAAAATTTTGTTGGATATATAGGAAATCATTAATGCATGACCAAAGTGGGCCCCCCTTGGCCAGTCTGTGCCCCCCCCCCCTACAAAATTTCTGGATCCGCCACTGGCTTATTTTTTTGCCCTTTGAACTTAGAAATGTGCTGAAATTACCCATTAATTATCTTGTCAGCACAAATCCTCTGAAACTACTTAGTGCTATACAAAATTTTATGAAACTTGGTATGTAGTACTCCATATATGTGCATATTACTATGAATTGTTGATACCTAAATTTATATGGTAGTTATACCTCTTTGAACTTAGAAATTTTCAGTAATCCTCAATAATCATGGTTTTCGCTTTAACTCCCCTAAAACTACTCAACCAAATTTTATGTAGTTTCGATATAACCAAGAAATTCTGATTGGTATAGATTATGTCACACGAAATATGATTGGCTAAAACTATATTGAATTTCGAATTTCGAATCTCGAATATATAAGAACTATTCTGGTAGACGATTATATCACACGCAATCTGATTGTTTATAACTATATTGAATTTCGAATTTCGATTCTCGAATTTCGAATGAGCCTTCAAGGCTTTCGTAGATTTCTCCAATCGAGATAGTTAAATTATTAGATTTTCCCGTCTTGCCCAACCACCGGTGTTTGATTCTATTTCTCACTAATTCGTTAAAAAAAATCTGGTTTTGTTCTATTGAAAGATGGCAACAAATAGAGCTATCTACCCCGAACGTAGTCTCCAGTGTACACATGTTGCGTCACCGTGTTTGTTTTGATGTTTATTGTGGCATAAATTGGGTAAAGCTCAGATATGTTGTTTTTATGTTAATATTTAAAAAGCCATAGTAAACCAACACAACTAAAGCAAATATTTTATAATTTTTATTGCTGAACCGGACAGTTGACGTCACAATCATGACAATTTTACGGGAAAAGGAGCGTGAAATTCTTATCTCACCCACGGGTTGAGATAAGGATATCTCAACCGGCTAAAAATAGGTACCACGCTGTCTCATTAGTGAGAACTATTTTTTCCACATCGGTCAAGCAGTTTGAATATAACGCAGAAATAAGAGAAATATAGGATCTTACATTGATACGAGTGGATTATCGGACTTCTCCAATCGAGATAGTTAAATTATGGAATTTTTAGTCCGAGCCTTATATCCAAAAATCCAAGAGCACTAATGTAGGCTTTCTATTTCTCTAATTTTAAAAAGAAGTACATATACGAAATGAAATACAAATTATACCAAACGCTATTTCACGGCCATGACTTGAATACACGGTTACAAATAGACATCGTTTTGTTTATGACGTCATTATTTTTGTTTATGACGTTGTTTTTTTTAAGCCAATCAACAAATGAGAAAAAAAAATTCGCTAGTGACAAGAACTATTTCCCACACCGGTCAAGCGGTTGCAATATAACGTCAAAACTAGAGAAAGAAGGATAACATATAAATAACATATACATGTAAATAACTGTATAACAGTTATAACTCACCAACTGTTCATATTCCACTCTCATTTTTAATAGTTTTTCTTCAGCTAATGTGTTTTTTGAGTTACCAGTAACAGCATCAATCGGAGCCTTTTCCGTAACTGTCTGCACTGCTTTGTACAATAAGAAAAGTTGCAGACCACTTTGTGACTAAAAGAAACGATTTTATCGATGTAAAGATGTGGAATGAATGCAACAGGGAATATACAGTCTTAGATGTTTCAAAGACAATTAAACACATTTTAAAATCTTCACAATAAAAGTCTTTTGTTTTGTATTCGTGAACTTTTGCCACAACTTATTTTCAACCAGTCGGAAGATTCATCTGCTATTGGAGTGTTAGCACCTGTAGGTTTAAACCAGCCTAGTATTCATAATTCGGTCCTGAAGTATTCCAAAATATAAGTCATTTTAAAGTTTACTTATTAATAACAAAAATTAATAAAATGTGTTTATTCTAGGTTTTTTATTGCCTAGGTATGGATAACATTTAAATAATATAACGATTTCGATCCAGTGATAAAATTTGAAATGTTAAGTTTAAATATTTTGGTCTGACTGACACTTATTATCATTGGATAGACAGATCGTGCTTCTGGTTCGTAATAGCCTGTGTTATAATTGTGTTTTACGCCACTTTCATTGATATTTTGGGATACATTTAGTTTTGTTGGTTAGATATTCTTTAGGAAAAAATTACAATCCCAGTCATATAATTCGTAGAACCAGTGTCAGTACGCAGGTGATCAATACAAAATGGCTAATTATGTAGACCTGTTGGCCTTTGATGATATAATTCTGTTAAGTTGTCATGATTTTATTGTAGATAACCGGCCGAACAACTTTAATTACCTTAAGCTGTTCATACATAGATATTTGTAACCAGTTAGCCAATAGTCGCTGTGTTATTGATTCAAATCTTCAAAACAAAATAAAAGTACATGTACATAAAGGTAATAACGAAAAAAAGCGTACCCCAAAACTTGGGAACTAACAACCAAAATATAGCAAGAACGACAATGGGCCTGACTTAGTACAGGCATTTCAAAAGAAATGAGGAGTTAAAACAGGTTTTATGACATGTGAAACCTCCCGCTTTTCATTACTGTAGTATGTGAGTTGGTTTTTGGTAAAAGTGGATGGGTATCAAATGCAACTAGTTACTAATTACATCCAATAATCAATCGGTGTAATGAATTCAAAAATTTGGAAAACAATCTGCAATCATTTTTTTAAAGAGATTTTTTTCAACAGGGAAATGGTAACAATAGTAAAATGATTGAAGGCGCGGACGAGTTATCTATCTTCTTGTTTTTAATAAGACGTTGACGAAATTCCTTTTTTCGTATAAATAAAGTAACAAAGCGGCAAGAAGTGGGACACAGTTTATAACCATTGGAATTTAAATTGGCTACTAAAAACATATCATACAAAAGTGACAGGGGTCTCGGGGGCCGAGGGGTTAAGGTAGTTCGTCTTCTATTGATCACGTGGTCTGTCAAAACTGACATTGCGAATTCTATTCGTACTGCGGGTAGGGTGTACTCGACTCCAATCTTAATTGACAAGGATTGCCAGTTTCCTACAGCAGGTCGGGGGTTTTCTCTGGCTTCCTACCCCAATAAAAACTGGACGCCATGATATAGATGAAAAATTGCTGAAAATGGCGTTAAACATCATTCAAACAGAAAACAAACATCAAAAGTGACAAATATATTGTCAATCATGAAAATCTAGCAAAATATAAACCTATTCCTCGGTATAGCATAATTTGCCTTTTATTTCTATAGTAGAAGAAACGTATTTTTGCAATAAATTTAAAAAAAATGTATCAGCAAGGTAGTTTCAAAGCTGAATATGAAAACATTTTGAAATGTGTGTCAGTAGCCTGTGAAAAATTCTGAAAACTATTAACTAGCTGCATAGAAATCATTAAAATAATGAATTTGTTATCTTGCTAATAAATGGTTCGTCGCCGGGCGATTGGTTCCAGTTTTTCTGAAAAGTATTGACTGGTCGAACTGAAAATAGTTAAAATAATGAATCTATGATGTAATTTATAAACGAGTTATTTTGTATCAGAATATATTTTAATTCTAATAAAGAGGTTCTCTTTGTATTGTCGTTATCATTTTAAACAAATTTAAAAACTATTGAAACTATTTATCAAGGTAACACAAACCGTTTGACAACCTAAAATTTGAAACACTAAACCCGAGAAAACGATTAAATTGGGTATAATAAACAGGAATGATATAAAAAGTGGTATTTTCTTATATACTAGAGGTTTACAAATTTATAATCAAAGCTAAAATAACTAGGGGCATTATTCTGTTAAGAACGATAAAGTAATCAGCATTTGTTCTACCTTTGACCCACTGTCCATACAATCAATAGATTCCATTCGAGCATTCCATACAAAGATGTTTGATTTCGATTTTTGAATTATGGTTCTGAAGATCATTACCAGAAACCAATCAACAAATAGGTTTAGTGTATATATGACAAACACCAACTTTGCCTTTGTCACGCAATTCGCAACATCAATAGCATCGTCTACTTAAGTTTCCTTCAGACGACAAGATATAAAAATAGTAATGAAGAATAGGGCCAACAAACTCTGCCCAAAAGAACTTTCTGAAATTAATACCCAAATTTGATTTCATTGCAGGCTTCATTACTATTCTTGGTGCAATGTAGTTGCCAGTTTGTTTGAACAAACGAAAAATATAAAAAAAAATATTAGCAGCTTAAGAATAATATATAATAATCCCTTATATTGGAAGACAAATTAATTTGAAATATGCGCTTCGAAGCCTATTAAGATTTATATTAGATAAAAATGTGACACAAGTCTTTAGATGGAAAATGTACACATTGGAAACTGTTAACGGGAAATCATTCTTTTACTTATGTTTTTAAGTCTCAAAATCAGTGACAGGCAGACAAAGAAAAGTAGTTAACACATGATGTATTATACAAATACAGCCTTTCTCTTAGTCAATACAAGTTTATATTGACTGAGAGATGTATATCGATCGAGGACGTAGTCCGAGGTCGATATATATAACTTGTATTGACTAAGAGAAAGGCCGTATTTTTTATATTATTATTTGATAATTTTGCTGTATTTTAATTTGTTACATAAAAATATAAATAAATAAAAATAAAAATAAAAAGTATATCCCATCCTTATTTAAGGATACAAACCTTTTGTACCCAACACTGTATGATTGGCTGATTTCTAAACGTCACACACTTTTGGGAATTTTTTGTTCAATTTTTAGTAACCGTGCAATCCGCAAAGGTCAATACGCAATAAATCAGTCAATCCGCCAAAATACAAAATATCACGTGGTAGACTTTGGACAAATTAAATTACAGCAAAATTATCAAATAATAATATAAGTATAATACTGTCAAATGCGATGCATACGCAAACTGCAGTTTTATATCCGAAATGTGTCACATCATTTTACATACAAAAAGTGCGCGAAAAGATCAAATATCATGAAAAATTGATATTAACCTTTTTTACAAACATACCTTTCTTGCAAACACGGACTACACAAAGGAAACACGATTGAACACAATATCATATGCAGATAAGAAATGATTGTCCTAGTATAATATAATGTACCTTCTAAATAAGACTTTCTGTTGTTTTGTTGATGCAGTTTCTATCATGTCACTCAATAAGCAATTGATTAAACTGAAAATATAAACATATTCAGCACTCATAGTTTTTCCTTTGAAACTACTTCTATTGTAACAATTTAATACAACTGAATGGCAAAAAACACTTAAAAATATTCGGTTACTGATTAATGAGAACCAACAGTATTGCTAGAAAACAGTATTATTTGGAGGTTATTCTCCGTTATTTTTGCAGTTTCCAAATAGACAAAAAATCAACATTGCTAAATCTGTCAGTTGAACAAATAAGCGACATGGAGACAACAAAAAGTACTTAACACATACTTTGCCAGATGTATAATACAGTCAAGTGGGATGCTTTCGCAAAGTGCAGTTTTATATCCGAAATATCGCACCATCTCGGATATACTTTTTTACATTGTTAAATATGGATGAAAAGAAACGAAATTACGAACATTTTCTTAAATAAAATAAGCTCGTTCTTGCTTTTGATCAGTCAAAGTTATCAAGAACTTGTTTATATAGTGTGTTTACTTACTCGTAGAAAAGCCGCATATTGCCAAGCAGGGCAATTGAGAGTATGGAAGACAAATGAGCTCTAAAAAACAAAAGCAATTTAAGAATCAATATATATGCGGAACTGTTTTACGATTAAATATATGTGTAATTTTGTTTTTTTTATTAATCGCTTTTTAATTAGTATAACTGTTGCTATTGTATATAAGTCGGTTTATGATATGCATCAAGTTTCGGAATTGATTGGATCAATGGGTTTAACGTCAACGTTGAACCAGAGTCGTTTTGTCTTCAACCACGTGGTCAACTTGAAAATGTATATTGTGATACCTAGTTTTAAAGTTACAGCCAATATGCTAGCTATTAAATAATTACATTCATGTGTAATTGATAATTTAATACAGAAGTGCTAATGGCCTATTTATGTTATGCGTGTTACAGTACAATAAATTTGTCTAATATGGAGTAGGCATTGCCAAAATGCAAGCACATACAATATAGTCCTTTAATATCAATATACAATCTGCAATTCATAGTTGACGTTATTTCCTATCACCCTAGCTAACAGTGCCTCTAACTGTGACGTCACATGAAGTGTAATTTGATTGTCAGTTTTTAAAGATCGATTTAGAGATTGCAAAAAAGTAGTATGAAATGTTTGTTGTAAAAGTTAAATATACATTTATTTTTTATCGATGTCAACTGTATTTTCAAGTCTTTCCTTAAAGTTATTTTTAGTACTTTTCTTCATTCACTTTGTTACAGTTTTTTGACGATATCAACTTCCCGACGAAAAAAAATCAATATCAGCATAGATTTTGATCACGTGATTTCATTTTGATCACATGACACGTAATTGTAGAGCTCACCGCTGCTAGCTGTGCACGCTATAAATCCATTCTTGTCGGTCCAATTCTATTCAATACATTTGTACTCACTTTTCTTGCACTGTTAGTTTATTCTGTCTATCAAGGGTTTGAACCAATGATTTAAGGAACAGTTTATTTGTTAAAAGCTTGTCAAACTTATCCATCGCACTTTGTGTAGTCGTTTTGTTGTCGTTGGTATTCTAGACAACATTAAAACAAATATAAAATATAAGTAACACAAATAAGAATAAAGTATCATGTATAAAACCGTAACATTTCTTTAATTTTCAAGCCAATACATTTATGCCATACTATGTTGTTTGTATTGATAGTTTTAATTATCATTGTCCCGTCTTTCAGTTATAAATATCATCTATTTGAATTTATGAATTACTGCACCACACTGCTAATCTGTCATAATTTACATTAAAACTCGAATATATCTACTATATCTTGAATTTCATATGCAGTGCATATGTTTATTGTTTATTTAATATAATTCTCTGTCGAAAAAGCAACTCTTCTACAATTCTAATCGTACATCTGCCTTTCAGATATTAATTTTATGAATTACCAGACCACACTGCTAATCTGTACTAATTGGCATTAACAAAATTCGAATATACCCACGGTATCATTGAATTAAATATTCAGTGCGTATGTGTATTCTCATTTAATTAGTTGTTGCAAAAACAACTCCTCTACAATAATAATGGTAGATTCTTAAATATCGTCTGTATGTTTAATTCTGAAATTAATCTTATACTATTCGTACCAGACCGGATTATGATAGTTTGTTTGTTTGTTTGATGGTGTTTAACGCCACTTTCAGCAATTTTTCAGCTATATCATGGCGTCCAGTTTTTATTGGGGGAGGAGCCGGTGTACCCGGAGAAAACCCCCGACCTGCGGTAGGAAAACTGGCAATCCTTGTCAATTAGGATTGGAGTCGAGAACACCCTGCCTGCAGTGAGAATCGAACCCGTAATCTCAGTGTTGACAGACCACGTGATCAATAGTAGACGAACTACCTTGACTACTCGGCCACCGAGGCCCCTGATTATGATAGCATTGAAACGACCAAAAATATTATACACCACACAAAACATTTATAAATGATACTTTTTTGTTGCATAAGGCGTGAAACTAAAGGAAATCCCCAAATTGACACACATGCAGCTTTTGTTTGTGAATTGCAAAATTTCTATTAATAAAAAGCGTGCTGCGCATTACCATTGATTGTAAGAGAGAACTCGCTCCGACGTCTAGATTCGGAAAAAGTTGGTGACAAATATAAGCCTGATAGCTGCAGTATGGAACTCTTGAAGTTACTAAATCTGTTTTAATATCTCGTATTGTCATCTGAGCATCAGCAAATTCTAAAATTAAATGATGCCATCCTATAATTCTAATTGACAGAAAACAGTATATCTAATGTCTACCATTTTAGAATTCTGTAGTTGTAATGTTTCTCTAGCTACATAATGTATCTTCATTGATTTACGAGACTTTCGTTGTTAATTACCTTCCAATAAATTTAATTAAAAGTAATACATATTTCTTGTAAAGCATACCATATGTTCACCCTTTTTAAATACCTAGTACCGTGACTTCCTTCAGTTGGTTCATTTTGCTTATTTGTATGGAGTGTTTTTGATTATGTATGGAGGGTTTTCGTCATTTTGCGTGCTTAAGGTTTCGCTTAGCAATTGTTTTGTAAATTCGTACAGATCGTTTTCAGTATTGCGCCTCGTGATATTCTTCTTAACTTTCTGTTATACAAACGTATCAATAATATTTAGTCTACCAACAAAAGTTCAAAATCATATCTGTACCGACAACATCCCAATATTCATATCTATATAAAGGTTTTATAGGATAATTAATTGGGCGCAGTGAATATCCAAAATATGATCACGAGTGCCGCATAACGCATCTGATTAAACGAGTGCGCGGAACTTGTTCCGCGCACGAGATTAATCTGATGCTTTATGCGGCACGAGTGATCATATTTTGGATATTCACGATGCCCAATTGATTATCCTATTTATTATATAGATCAAAATTGTTTTCGTAAAATTTTCATGCTTTATCCTAAATTTTATGAACGGCGGGTGAATATCTGTATAGTACAAAACCATTGTGACGTTTTGGCGGGAAAAAACCCGAGAGTGAAAATAAACGATAATTTTCACATGTGATTTACCGTGATTTCTGTCTCTCGGAAAATTCGATATTTCATCTCTATCTATATAATAAATTTACAAATTAAATACCTTCTCTGCTGGCTTTTCTTATCATTTCTTCCCGTGAGATCAGTTCCATCTTGAACTGTTTTTTAGCCTTTTTTCGTTTCTTTCTCATGATCAATATTATCGTGATACCGACAACAACCACAATAACGAACGCAGACCCTAACACTCCTACAACAATCGGCAATATTTCAACTTCTACCTTGTATTCCAGATCACCTATATACTTCTTGATACGTCCAACTTCAACCTACAGAAAAGAACAATCGGAAATAAATAGATCTGATATAAACGTTTTATGTTTCAGAATATCTTTCTGTGGGATGTGTAACGAATGATAGTCGCTAATTTCAAGCCATTCACTTAAGGGTATTTTGCATAATATAATAATCAAAATATTACTAAAATGGGAGTACCTCAAGATATCATTTGTAAAGCTGAGTTATTTTACTTGATAACTTTCGTTATAATTTGAATATAGTTAATTTCATCTGTAAAAAGCATTTATCTTGAACTAAATGTGACATATGCAAAGAAAAAGTAAAAACCGGGTCATTGACTTCAGATACCAGCAAATACAAGTATATGTATAACACGTATTCTGAAAATGCAAATTTTGTTTACGTATTATTACCACAACAAACACAATGTTTGCATCTGAATGATTGGTACGTGGCACGTTTTTTGGTGGGTAACATGTTATTCTTTCCATAGTAATATCTTTTATGTAACATCTTCCATCTAGTCCAATTTGTATAAAGTAGTCTTCTTGCTTTGCTCCAAGCAAAATATTTCTACCCTATATAAGAAATATCACTTCAGTATTTTATTTATATTTTTTTAATTTAGAAATATAAACCCTATACGTTAAAAGTCATATAACAGGTTTTTTAAGTCGAAGTGTCTTCGAAGAGTAATACGAGTTTTCCAATTATACAAATCCATTTTGTTTAAATTTCTTAATATTTGTGTCTAACAATGGCATCATAGATGATGCAAAACAGACAAAGATATTTAAGTGTCAGATTGTTTAGAAATGAGAGCACCTAAGTTCACCAATGATTTTATTCGGTTCGGGTTACTCCCTTTCTGTTTTTTGTGTTTTTAGGTTTTTGTTTGTGTTATATATCTTTGCCTCAACCATGATTTGTAATTATCTCAAGATTTTCGGAACTTGTTGTTCGGTCTTGTACGACTTTTAGTGGTTTCTATTTTGTGGCGTTTGTACCTGTACGACCAGTCGCAAGCGGTACGACTATTGGGGAAAAGGAGGTCATTAGAATATTAATATTATTATTTACCTTTATTTGAATGGTAGAATCTTTATCATACTGATATATACCAGGAAACTTTTCAAAGCTTGGATCTCCTACGTAATTTACATCAATGTCTATTCTCAAGCCATCGAAGTTAACATGAACGGTCTGTTTGACTGGTTCATTTGGTGTGTGGTTTGTATGGGGAACAAATTCTGGCGTTTTACAAATAGCAGTAGTGTCTGTAACCTGACACGGATTGTCCTATTGTACATAAAAAGGTTCGTGAAAAAACATTCAAAACAGGAAGACGACAGACAGCAACTTTAATTTCGTTATGCGCGTTCCTTGCTACAATGTACCCTATAATAGTATCTCACAGTACAGTTTTTTCTATCCAGCATGCATTGTATTTCCGTCCAGAGCACTTGATTGTATTTCGCGTTTCTTTGTTTTGATTTTCTTTTTGTGATGGAGCATCCATGTAAGTGCATTTAATGATGATTTGCTGTTTAATTCTTTGCAGAACTTAATCAACAAACAAATATTATAATAAATGGTACCTTAAAATTTTAAAGTATTCATAGACACATCAATTATCATTCATATAACACATATAATACTTACAACCTTATCAACAGTGATTTCTCCTACATTCGAAAAACCAACGCCATTTATAGTTATCGTAACTCCTCCACTAAAAATGAAAAATATATTTTTTTACTTGCAATAACGTACGTATATGATAAAAACACAACTATATGCATAATAATTTGTTTTCCTGTGAATAATAATGTTATTGGGTCTGTATTTTGAATCTGAACGGCACCGAATGTAATAATATAATGATTGTTCTACTCAGTTCTACATAGATACTTTATGATGAACTGCGAGGGCATTGTGTTGCCTGTATATCTGGAAAACTAATCATGGATGTATGAATAGATTAGTTTAAATCAAAAATACATACACAAAAGACTATATCATTATTTTGATACGATATTATCCTTCTATAATAAAAAAAAAGCCTTACCTCTGTAGTACAGACGGCGTATCATTGGACAAAACAATGTTAGGATTACTGAGATAATAAAATGATTGGTTCAGCGGTAAAAATGTTCTCTCGTCAATTGTCATCTCTAATCTTGTCATATTTTTTGGTTCTGTGATGTTTTTAGTTCTACAAGCAATTTCGTCTCTTGAAGTTTCATTTATGCTGTAAATAAATATATTAACATTCCGCTGTAGTAATAGTTTAAAGTGTCTCACCCACAAAGCTGCAAAGCGGGTCTTCGAGGATGTTTCTTCGTTGGGGGTTGTCAGGTCTTAATGCGAAAACCTGGCCAACCGTGACCGTACTAGTTAATGTGTTTGGAGATTGCCACGCTACTTGCACGATAAAACCCCATTTACAGATTTCGAAAAAGTGTAGGCGCATTCCCAGCAAACACATGACGTAAATCTAACGTTGGTTATAAGTTGTGAGAATGTCGGACCTGACGTTACTTATCTACAACGAAAATGCAACGTTGTTGTTACGTCTTTAATTCGTAAGGTAATTAAGCACGTTTAACTTACGTTATTAAAACGTTGTCAAAAATAGCAACATTTGTATAACATTGTGTAGACGTTGTTAAATCACGTAAAACATAACGTTAATTCAACGTGTTTTTTACGTTACAAAAAACTTAGCGAACATATTTGCAACGTCCTTGTAACGTTTATTAGTGTTCGACTTATTAAGAACCCATATACGATTTTTTGAAAAAAAAATAGTGTGTTGGGTTGGGTAGATGGAGATTAGATTTAAATGTTACAGTTTAAAACGTATCTTCTAAAATAAAGAATATAGTTTACCAATATTTTAAATATTTTAAAACAAATCATATTAAACTATTTTTCTGTTCCTGGATTGAAAAGGGCGGGGGAGGGTTTCGACATAATAGATTCTTTACATTTTAATAAATAAATGAATTTCCACAAGAAATTAATTAGCATGTTCCCCCTCAATCTGTTTTGCTTTTTTTCAAATTATGTATCTTACAGGGGTTTTTTTATTAGCTGGCGATTTACGGGGGTGGGGGATTGCAACGGAGATACTTTACATAAGATTGTATCAAATTTTATGAATTTCTACCAGAATTTATTTAACATTTCCCGGTCAGTTTTGTTCGCTTTATTTCTCTGTATATCTCTTACAGTGGCTTTTTGTTCTTGCCGATCGAATGTAAATAGCAGGGGTCATGAAATTACATAAGGGTTGTAAAACCACACGTGCACGCGTAATTTGATGTCTTGTGAGTGTTTGCTATTGAAACAAAGAAAACTGGGTCATTCGCCACATGTAAAGAAAAGACAAAGATCAAAAGTAAGTACTATAATATACAAAATACAATAGACAAAATTAATAAGAAAACGTTTAGCATATTTTTGATATGTAATAATTCTTCTTTTAACTCTTTAAGAGCGAATATTGTATAATAAATGTTTCGTTGCGACATTCGCACAATTTAATTCCCTTTCCTCAAAATCACTTTCGATTATCGTTAAATTGAAAACAAGAATGAAAAGGAATGGGTGTATAAAATTCAGTAATATTTTAGACCTAGTCATGTCATAAATGTCAGAGGAAAGCACACACTGGCTGCTCACTCTGCAGATGTTATATCTCGACGACAGGTCAGAGTGCGGAAGCGCTCCTACCCATGTGGGGTACTTGGAGTAGGTCAACGTTACATCGGAGCAGCCCGGCCGCTAGTATAACATATGCTGCCGTGTTCTTCGACTAGGTATCCCGAAGGCTGGGCTTCGACAAACCCACCATGGTGGAGTCCATGGACTACTAACAACTAACAACCGTCCGATCGTTGGTATTTATTTATCAATGTAGGACGTTAAAACCTCCCAACAAGAAGAAGAAGACCTATTCATTTGGGTCTTAGAATGTATTTATAATTGAT
The DNA here is from genome assembly GCA_944474755.1 of Limnoperna fortunei. Taxonomy (NCBI): domain Eukaryota; kingdom Metazoa; phylum Mollusca; class Bivalvia; order Mytilida; family Modiolidae; genus Limnoperna; species Limnoperna fortunei. Next base: position 39,236,461 of record OX104111.1, on the reverse strand, counting down.
CTTATTTCGTAAAATATTTCCTTAACGCATTTTAGCCCGTGATTTCAGCCAGTCGATATTTTCTTATGTGCATTTGGACCCCAAACTGAAATATTTGGTAAACTTGGCTTATACAGGAAATAATCCGGTTCCTATTATTCTTCTTACATATATTTCAGTATTTTAAGATTATGTGTGAAGTAAAATCATTTATTGTTTTTTTATCGTACAGCTTAAGCTGCTTACTGCTCTAGGAGGTAGCTCTGGTTGGGAGTACGTATGGCGAATGATGAAGACAATTAGCAGCAATGCATTATGGTCTGACTACGGTTTAAGAGGGAAAACGGAAAGCTTCCATTACTGATTCCTTCTGTGTGTTGTCAGATGATGATACGTAAGTTATTTTCTAAATCATTGTATAATAATTAATAATAAATCCACAACACAGGATTGTTACGTGTTACATGATACATGCTTATTTGAAAGGAAGAGCAAAAATGTTTTTGTCAACACTTTTAAATAATTATTATTTGGACTAATATGAAACTGTAAACCATCATCAATCTTTGCAAATGACCAATTTATCGAAGTGAAAGATTTATTAATTTTCTTCTTCTTCAGGGGCATACAGAAAAAATCATCCGTCAGCCACAGAAATGGATGCGGAGGAGATTATAACGGAATGCCTGAAACATACCCCTAATAGGCCAGGGGATCCAGATATATGGTAAGTTTAATAATTGCTAACTTGGGGAAAACCAAATTATACTGTATTCAGAACACAGATTGTCTCAAAACATTTTCAGATTTATGTTAGTTTTTATTTAAATTGTGGTTGACGCAACTTTCAGCAATTTTTTAGCTGTATCATTACGTCCAGGTTTTTTGCGGGAGGAATACCCGGTAAAAAAACCCGAACAACCCTCAGGCGGTGAATAGAAGATGACTAACTACCATAACCACGCGGCCACCGACGCCCTCGTTTCAAAATTTTAGCGTACAGAGACACGCTGATATAAAAACTTCTATCCTTGGACCAAATTAATAAAATAACAGTATATTTTAAACATTTTGTTTAGAGCTTTACACACACTTCAAACTTAACCACTGCTACCGTGTCGTATAAAGAATGCTTAATGTACTCCGTAAAATAATAATAATGTAATAGATGGTTAAAAAGAGTCTATCAGATAAAGAAATTAAATTGCTTTAATTCTTATGAAAAATATGGGAAGATGCAAGACATTTTATTTATTTATTTATTTATTTATTTATTTATTTATTTTTAGGTGCCAGAATCCAGACAGCAACCAGTTGTAACTGTATTGCAGAAGTCTGCAAAAACTTTTTAAAAGTTAATGTATTGATTGTATATTACAAAATCCTAAGATCCCGATGTCATATAGATCTGTTGTGAATAAACTGCTTTTGTATTTATTTTTTGCTCTCTCTACAACACGTATTTTTGTGTATTGAGTATTGAGTATTAAGTAATTGTTGAACATATGTTTTAATATGTATTGCCTTTGTGTGTTTTAATTAATGTAGCTGTATTTGTGTCTGTATGTTTTAATGTCTTAAACCAACTACTGTTTATATTTTCTGTGTGTCCTCTTGTACAACTGTGTGTCAGAGGCTTAATTAACTGTTTTGTCTCGTAATATTTAAACAATAAAAAATAGGAAACTAATTTATTTTTCTATTTTAATTATACAAGTAATTTGCATCGTTTTTCCTTTGAAACTATGTATTTTGTGGAGTCTGCAGCATAGCTTTTCGAGACATAAAGGCAGTTATATGTAGCTTTCTATATGTTCCTTGAATTTTTGAAATGTTCATCATTTGGTATCTCGTTTTACGTTGGCTATCAGAGATGTATTGTTGTGGTTAATACATACGATGTGGTTATGACCATATTTCTTTCGAGGAAAAAACGGAACAGTGATTTTCAGGAAGACATTTTTTTCATATAATGCAACAATTGCTTGTTTCAATTACGTTAGACAAACGTCTGTGGAACGTGTTATATATTATTTTTAATGTTGTGACAACGTTTACAGAACATCTTCGTCAAAGTCACACGTAGTCTAAATGTCGGGTGAACGTCACAATTTTTTCGTAACGTTTGGTGAATGTCTGTTAAACGTCGTAAAATGGTTGCAAAAAACGTTAAGGCGACGTTAAGAAAACCATCCATTTTTTCGTAAAAATAACGTTATATCGTAACGTTACTGCAACCAAAAACATACATTTTAACGACGTTTCTACGACGTAAAATTGTTTGCTGGGTTGTAGCCCTTACAAAGATTAAACTCTAAATCCATACCCATTACTTAATACTTTGTCAGTGTCTGTCAAAATTTTATTCTCGAAGTCCTAACCCTTTTTCCGTGGATTTATTGTTTGTTATCTTGTTCTCGTCCTGAAAAAAGGTGAAATATTCGCCTCTGGACGCTAAGCAAACATTCAAACACCAATTAAAACCAAAATTAATTTTTTCTTAAACATTACATTATAAGAAGCTTATATTATTATACTGCTTGATTATCAATAGTTTTAAATGAATAATATTATCGCTATGACTCCGCGAGCACATTCGTTTTGATGTTTAACACTTTCATATATGTTGACATGTTTCAACAGATTCAAATAGCAATTATTGACTTATGCTAAAGTTTCCGACAAAAATCTAAATTGTTTTCTGAATATTATAAAGAAACAACCATATTGAAGCAGGGATAGACTACTATTTATAAAACGAACTTTTATTGTTTTTATAACCTGTTTTTGTCTTCTTACCTGCACAATAAGCACAGTACATCATTACACAAACTTATATTATATCGATCTGGCCCTTGATATCCGATGTAACTGCCTGTTAGTGTTATTTTAGTATTGCCCGCAACTATTCCTTTTTGTGGTGCGAAGTTATTCAGTGTTGGTTTCTAAGAAAGAAAACCGTTAAATAAATACTGTATACGAATATAATATATGATGAAAATGTGAGTGTTCATAATGTTTTGACTGTTTATATTCTTGATAACACAAAGCAATCAAAATGAGTTGTCGGCATTAGTAATTCGATAATTAGACCTGTGCTAATAGTATTAAAACTCAAATGTCCAATCGTTTTAATTGGAAAAGAACATTCTTCCAAAATGCCAGATATATATTAATTTTTAATTTAAACCTGCAAATCATATCAATTAAATAGAAATCTAACAATATATTGGATTTTTAGTTTTTGTAATCGTTCTGTAGATATGCAAGTGCCTGCGAAAACACAATATTTCCGAAACAAATATATGTCAGCAGTTCATGCGTAGCTTAAAAGAAATTGCATAAAAGAGATGCTTTCTTTGTTTGCTCAGTACAGCAAAGTGCCAATGATTTGATTGCTTTTTGGCTAATCAACGTCTAGCGAGCTGTATTGCAGCTTCAAATAAGACCGACAATGTTTTTGAAAAAATATCAACTAGGGAAAGTGGATGGACAAATTGGCAGGAAAGTCTGACTGCCACTAAAACATGTCGGGTTTGGTATGGGCAGAACATTTGGCATTTTGTTGTGGTTTCAAATAGATTACTATAATTGAAATTTATAATGGGGCCTTTTACGTAAAAGGACAGTGACTGTCTCCAAAACGTCATCCATATGTTATTCGGCGAGGCTTTGGGTATTATAATCTGATATAGCCCCTTAAAGAAAGGGCATCTATCTGTCGTCTATTCTATTCTATTCTGAATGCTGTGCTACTACGTGCGCAGATCCAGTAAGAAAACCTTTCAAGTCTCCAGAAATGAAGAAAAACATATTTTAGAACGAAAACACAGCTAATGCAATTGCGGTCTTCAAAAATGAAATAATGTATGTTTTGGTTATTTCCATTTAATATTTAATAGGTTTGTACATGTAACGAATATGATCCTTTCTTTTTAGAAACTGCCACTCCTTGTCATTTTTGTCGCATCATTTTGTTGACTTATTGTCTTCATGCAAATGTGACGTACCTGATAAGTGAAGAAAATAGAACTATCATTTATGAATTCTTTCCCATTTATAAACACAAGAACTGATGCCTTGAGATTGTGATTGACTTCACCAGTTTTACATGTAAAACTGCAAAATAAAAAACGATGAACCATCATGTAGGCAATTGAAAGTAAGAGTAAAGCCACTGAACAAGCCGAAGTAGAGAGGGTTATATCTGTCCCTACTTGTCACATAATGAAGTCTACATAATTTTTAAAACAAGTCGACTTGTTATTGAATAACTTGTCACCTATTTAAGTAAACTTGTACCATAATAAAGTATTTGTAAGAAAAATAAACCATGTTTTCAGCGTTTGTTATTTTCATGCCATAAACGTTATCAGACATGTTGACTGAAAATTATCTGTTATGTAGACTTATGTATCTGACAAGTAGACTGTATATGTATCATACGTACAAGTTGACTAATGTATTTGTAGTATACATAAGCCTACTTGTCAGATAATTAAGTCAATTTGTCAGATAATTAAGTCCATTTTTCTTATAAGAAAGTCAATAAGTGTTTCGCATAATGAGCGCGAAATTCAAAATATGGTGAAATAGAGATAGAAAAGACACCGACCCGTTCCGTTTTATTGATGATGTTTTGTCCCCGAACAATGCTAAATTTAGTGACTGTTTGGATTTAATCTATCAAATCGATCTTGAAATTTATTACACCACTCAGTTCGACCTACCTGCGTGCACCCATGGTTTTTTATTGGGTTCGGTTATTCACTTTCTGTTTTTGTGTTTTTGGTTTATTTTTTGTGTTGTATAAGTTTGTCTAAGTCCGGGTTCATATTTTTCTCTTGACCCTCGGCTCTTGTTGTTCGACCAGTTTCCTTGATATTTGTTTAAGCGGATATACGAGTAATTAGACTTTGCTTCTCAAATTAAATCTAGGTACAGTATGTGCCCTCGTTAAGCAAGATTTGGCTGACTGATAACTGATTAGTGGTGGAATGATGACCGCTGAAGAATGCATCCGTTCAAAAACATGAACCCATCATTACCTTGGTACCCTTCAGTGATTAATTCGAATAGTCCAATACAGAATCAGTTTATAATATGCATATATCGTTGCGTTTATTGCATACTTGGTGTTTAGTCAGAATTTGTTTTATTTGAATTAAAATTATAATGAGTTTTCACTGCATAAATAAATAATTAGATCCCTTACTTCACATATGCAACTATTACTGTCATAATTAGCTATTTTTTAAAAAACGACTGTTGTGTATCATAATCCGCAAAATTAGAATATTTCTAACTAATATTTACAACACTTATATGTTTTAAACATAGCATAATTATTAGCAAATTTTTTTCATTTTTTAACATATATTTTTTAAATTTTATCTGTAATGGAGTTTCTCTTTTATTGTTTTTCCCCGTGGCATCATTATTTTTTTATTCTCGAAACCTATTACTATAATTTTTAATTTAATAAATCAAATGAAATGGGAAGTATGAAGGTCAGCAATTAAAGTGATAAAAATGTGAAAATTTAAAACATAAATGTGTCTACAATTTGTATATATGTGCGAAACATAGTTTATACCAGCTGTATTTATGCAACTAGAATGACTATTTTGTACTGAAACAATGTAACCAGAAGGCAGAAAATATTTTTCTTCAATAAAAATGGGAAGTATTTTGCAAGTACATGTAATTTAAATTGATAAAGTTTATATCATTCGAAAAGAAGAGACTGTAGAACCAGAAACAATGTGCAACACATATACATTTTATTTATTTAACAAGATATTTTAAATCGTCTCCATGATTTTTTATTGAGTGGAAAATGTAATACGGCTGACACAAACGCGTAACACCAGTCACTTGATGTCGCTAATAGGTGTATAAGGGAATTAAATGATTGCTCGCAAATAATATTGTTGACATTTCCTTTTATTATTCGCGAGTTAAATGACAATTTAAATTTCAAAATGTTTTATATATCGATAAATCCCACAATCCCCATGGACGGAAGTTGAAGTGACCTATTAACGCGACAAGTGAAATCAAACCGTCAGATAGTTCCATACCATATCGGTCAGTTAACGGATAGATGGATTAGGAACGGTCTGGCGGACTTTGAAAGACGTGGTTGATCTGATTGATTTGGTTATTCTGAGTGATCGATGACTGCTGACTTGTTACAACACCTGTTGCGTTTTTAATCTTTATTTAATTCGTGTACTCTTTTTCGATGTTTCGACATTTCTCGTCTTTACGTATTTTTAAGTTTTGTCACTATCAAGAAACATTACATTGAGAACATAATTAGATTTGGGATTAAATTTAATTAACTAGACGATGCACTTAAAAAAACTCTATAAAATGGCTCGCAGCTAAATACTTAATAGCTGACGTTTTAAGATAACACATTCGACTTTGAGATTATCCAAACTGTTGATTTGGTTTCAAATGTAAACCAAAACGCGTTTATTTTGTATAACACACTAAACATACAGGAAAATATTTAAATACTCACTTTATATTTGGCATTGTGATTGCTACATCTGTACAGTTGACGCCGCCAATTGTCACAGTAATCTTATCGCCGCATCCCGTGTAATTTCCAGTTAAAGTAAGCAACGTTCCTCCCTTAATTGGACCACTTGTAGGAAATATCTATTAAAATTTATATAAATTATATTCATAGTAGATTTTATATTTATTCTGACATAAATCAAATTTATAGTATATTTTTGGAATAATGCGACCTTTACATAAATTAATTAACTTATTTATCAACAATATAAACAACAGTCAAAGAAGACCTGATTTGATACGACGCTTATATATACAGTTTCTAATTGCATATGAGGTGGCATTAAATAAAAAAATCATTATAAATGCTTCAGATCACTGTTGGTCTATTTATACCATAGATACGTATGTGGAAATATTCGGGCGGAATCCATGATTTCTACGAATCAATGCTGTTTTTGTAAATTTTAAAATGTGTTTTGCGAAAAATACACTAGGTATCGCCAAAGAAACATGTTTCCACATAGCTCTTGTAATGACGTTAATAAAATGAAAATACAAAATCGGCTACGTAGACGATGTAAAATAGTCAAAGGCAATACTCTGATTTTGCCATGCAATTTGCCGTTTAGTTTAGCACACATTAACAAACGTTACCAAAAATAATTTTCTTGAAGTTTGCGAAATAAAAAAATATGGAATGACATAAAAGTTCAAATATTTGTATTGCTAGGATTATTATTACAGCACCTTTAATATTATTGGTTCACAAATTTTACAGCTTTCTAATTCAGTATTATAGCATTTATAGTCATCATTGCACCATCCACAGCTGTATCCAGCCTTTGATAAAGCCATACATTCACTGCTATTCTTTTTGTCATCCAGTAATCCTTCACATGTGTATACTAAACACAATTCAGATAAGTTTGTCAACAATCTCTATAATCGCATTTTTGTTTCATCTTTCATAGCAAAAAATGTTATTCTACCCAGACTGGGAAAGTACTGTTTAAATGATTGACAAAAATATATCACACCATGTAAATGTACTGCTCTTCAGTTGATCTAAATTTCATATTTTTTTTTATTAAATACAATGTTAATCATAACATAAACTCTAACATTTCTGTAACAGTTTTCTGCTAATTTCATCAATTTTGACGATCATTGTCCTCTGTGTGAAGAAAAAATCCGTTTATCCTCATTATGTGTGTCTGTTCCAAAGTTATATATGTATCGATTATATCCCAAAACATTTCGATCCATACCAACAAATAGTGGTCATTTCCAATTCTATTCTTTGTGTAAACAAATTTTGTATTTTTAAACCCTTAGTGATACAAAATGGAATGACTGACTAACTATCTCACCATCAAAGACTGCCTCGTTGTCGATGTATCCATCTTTATATTTCAGGCGTATTATGTACTTTGTATACGTACTATTAAGTGCCAAAAGCTGTAAGATAATGTACGATTCATTACAAAATAAACAAATCAGTCGCCATTTGAGCGCATTTAAGCGGAAGCATATCATTATTTACTAAAGGGGTGTTTCTAACATCAAAATACTGCAATTAGCGATGAGACTGTAAACATTTTGAATTTTTTAAATTGTTTTTTTTTTGTGAATTAAGCTATAACTATACCAACTAGATTCTGCCGTAACTAAAAAGCTTTTGATTCATTTAACTTGCCATACGTATGTCTGCTAAACCACTGAACACCAAACTGTAGATCCATATTCTAATGCAATACTGGATGTAACGTCAATTCAGATTGAATAACGCGAACGAGTTTATGGCATCGATTCTAAGATTGATCCGTTCAGACTTTAACTATAAGTCTCACAGAGACGAGAGAAAGAAAGGATCGCTCGAAACTTCCGAAATTGACATTGCCGTTCGTGCGTGGATCAAACATTGCCAGCAATCAGCATATAGTGATGAACTTTCGTTTATGAAATCCGAAGGAAAGAAACCTCAAACAAGTGCCCGAGAATATGACAAATGGGACTATTCATTGAACGAGATGGATTGATTAGATGCAAAGGACGAAATTTCCGTGTAGCTAGCCATCAGATCATACATTAACAAAACTTGTGATAACTAACACACACGAACAGTTACTACATTCCGGAATAAACTCTACAGTCTCGTGTTTACGTCAACGTTTTCGGATACCGACCATTAGACAGTAGCTGAAGAAGATACTCCATAGATGTGTCAGTTGCACAGCAGTATCTGGAAGACCGTATCGCGCACCGACCGTACCTCCGTTACCGAAACTGAGTACAAGACGCGCCTCCGTTCACGTACACAGGAGTTGATTATACAGGAGCCTATTCATCCGCAGAAAACACTCAACCTATTAGAAATCATACATTTGTTTATTCACATGTGCGTCGACGAAAGCAGTACCCCTAGAAGCTGTGTCTAACCTTAGCGAACATTCATTTTTACAAGCTTTCAGACGCTTCATTAGCCGGAAATCGCTTCCGAGGACATTGTTATCAGACTACGCCACCACATTCATTGCTGGTTTGGAGGAAATAAAGAGACTGTCTTATTCAGAACTAGTAACCGACTATTTAGCATCTGAATGGAAATTCATACCAAAACGTGCGTCCTGGTATTGAAGATTTTGGGAGCGACTTATTGCGTTAACAAAGACGTGTTTGAAAAAAGTTCTTGGCCGTTCGCAAGTAGACATGGAATCATTAGTGACAATCGTACACGAAATCGAACCGATATTAAATGATAGACCGTTAACATATCTGTCTTCCGACATCAGAGACTGTGAAACGTTAACGCTAGCTCACCTACTTTACAGGAGATTTATAACACTACCGTATCCGCGAGTGGAGATCGACGAAACCAGTGACCCGACGAACATTCCGATCTGATCAAACGTGAAAGATCCAGAAATGTCCCTCAAACGACAAATTGCTCGTCATATTGGCCACAGCTGAATCATAATAAACATCAAACCGACAAATCAGTTACGAACCTTCCAAGATCTTGAAGACCCCCAGTAATATCTGACGGTGATGGCAGACTTGGCATGCGAAAACAGTATGTTTACAGCACTGTGCTTAAAAGACAATGGTAGCTTAACCGTGTGCTTTCATGCTTACGAAATTGACTCAAAACTGTCAAATACTATTCAAGAGCCCTGCAAAACATTCATGGCTCACACAGAATCATTTATCAGCAAGCTTGCAATGTTTTCATAGTCAATGAATTTAACCGCTTGGAGAGAAGTCTGTCGTTCGAATGAAAGACGTTTAATGTTGCAAATAACTTATGCGGAAAACAACATGACAGCAGCAGATCGTTTTGTTGTTGCATCAGTAATGGTAAGAGATGTGTGTCATATGACTGTAAGCTTGACCTCATAACTGTTCATGGTAATTTAAATGCGCAAAAGTACCAGCATGACATTCTGAAAACAAGTATAGTGCCTCAAATTGACATGGAAGTCAATTATAATCAAATCGAAGTAAACCATCCTTTTTGTGATGATGGCACACTTTTATAACGTAAAGATAGTAGTCTTGGAACACCGTATAAATAAAATTTTAATTAATCTATCAACAATAGGACGGAATGACGGAAAGATAAAACAAGCAGTTTGTTTCTATGGGGAACTAAAATAAAAAATATGCTCAGTGATATTTTCTTCTCTTTTACACGCAAGTAAGAAGAAAAAAAGCTCCACATCTCTGTCGTTGGCGGTGAAGCATAAACAGTCTAAGAACGTTATGACAACACTCAGCTAAGAGTCTGTTAAGTAGGCAATATATATCGTAGATCAAGTACGATATTTACCATGAAATGTATTTAAATCCGGTATTAGATTGCACCTTGAAAATGAGTAACAAGACTCATGTTTAAGCCACTTATACTTTATAGAAAATCTCTACGTGTAACTTTATAAGGTACAAACAAGGTGCAATCTTTGACTTATTTATTTTTCTAATCTACTACTTTAATTTACCGGTACTCCTAAGCAAGTCACAAGATTCAAGTTTCTGTCGAAAATCGCTGAGTAGGATTGTATTCTGCTACTCGTAATCACTTCACAACTAAAATTACTCTCTAATTTTCCAAACTGTATAATAAAGTACATATATTTCTACGGAAATTAAATTTTAAATTTTAAAATTATACAGACAAAAAAAGTAGAAACGAATGCCATTTTTCAAGTTATCACTGTGTATCGTGGTAGTAAGAATAGCGATATATAATAGTTAAAAGTATATTTAAGGATTGTTTTCAATTCTTTATTAGATTATTGGATATAAACGACTTTACGCTGAATGAAGCGGTTTATGTTGCAGCGAAAATCGATCCAAAGTCGTTTGTATCCAATAATCTAACCAATAATTGAAAACAAACCTTATATTTTAAATTCTATTGTAAAAATGAAGTAAAAAGAAAAATATTTTACAAGTAATCAAGTAATATTTGCAATTCACAATTTTTGTGTCGTCACTTGTTGTTTGCGGAAGAATTCATGTATAGTCAACGTGATCAATACATCTTATTATGACGTCACAATCAGTCACGTGCTGAAAAACCAAGTTAGGTTATACGAAAGAACCAACTTTGCTCATGTATTGAGTATTTAAACGAAATTATAATATTATAAGATTTATAGTTAAAATTAAATTATAAGGAATATTTCAAATTTCTGAACAGATTATACGATATAATATGGTTTGGGTCTGTTTACGCCTAATAAAACGCGAAGCGGTTTATGAATGGTGTAAACAGACCCAAACCATATTATATCGTATAATCTGTTCAGAAATTTGAAATATTCCTTATAATTTTATTTTAACTATAAATCTTATCAATTTTGCGGTAAAAGCGTGGATGACGTCGTGGAACTATTTGAAATTTAACGGCGTTAGAATAGGTCATAGGTCAAGCAAGTTATTTCTTATAATATGGGTTGCCCGATTTGAATTGACCAATCAGATTTCAGCTCACAAAGCAAATTAAATTATTTGAAAATAACTGCAATATATAAATGATGGCTACATCCTCTTACTTACCATGAAATTTACGGGAATAGTTATCTCGTTCCGCTCAGTAACTTTGGTAGCGATGTCACTGGCGATTACTATGGGGCAGTGCATTTTGTCCTGAAACAAGTCCACAAACCATCATCTTGATAGATGTACCTTCAGTTAACATTTTTGGACACAACAATCAATAGGAATAATATAAATAAAGTAATTTCGTGCGAGACGCGCAACAAAGAAAGTAAACAAATATATTAATTTAAATGTCCAGAGAGCAGTACCTCAGCTCTATTATAGGACAAAAACAAGATAAAGAAATCAACAAGGGGGACCAATGGACGCAAATGTTGACTACCTACAGAATAGTATGGAGAATTGAGTATAAACAAAAAAGTGCTTTCTAACGTGAGATGAGTTTGCCACGCTTCAGACAAGGCATACCCAGACAATGCCTTTACACCCATTCTACAAGGAGCCATCGTCTATATGCTCCCTGGGGACGCGCTCTGTGGTTCGATCGGTGGTATTCTCACAATAACATGTTATTCTATTATTCTAGAATAAATAATAAACAATTCTATACTAAATGTTACACCACACATGCGCTCAGCGTTTTGCTTGCATTTTTTTATTATTCCATACTGTACCTTTATAGTGCTAAAATCCGATTTGAAAAAAATCTACACGATAGCACGTCCATATTTTATATTATGTCTTTGTTGTTGAAATATCCGAAATCGTCCTTGACATTTGCTACGGGAATTTTACATGGGAAGTCAACCATTTGAGTTTCTAAAGGGACCTAGCGTTGTTTTCAAAAAGATCGTCTGCTTTCGTAACGTTCAATGGTATTCGGACAAACCGCGAGACTTTTCCCGCCTTAACTGCAGACGACATGACCCGAAGGATTTCGAATAGATAACAATTGACTCTTCCAAACATACACTTCCGTGGTAATTTAGGTCAAACTTTACTATAGAAAAGTGCTCTATCAAAGTGAAAAAATCTGCCGCATTTCAAACCGCCGACTATCACTTGGATATAATTGTTGTTGTCAGTTTACACATTCTATAATCTACAAAAGGAGCATAAGCTGGACCAAACACGGTAAGCAGTTTTTATTTGTCAGCCAAAAAAACCGCTATATTGCCGCTTCGAAACTTACTATAGTTATAAGTGTGTTCGTGATTATGGCACTCAAAAACGAGCCGTTTCCCTTTTACACTTTTTTAGTTAAATTATTACTAATATCTGCGTTAACTTTTAAATTGCTATCTGAAAATTTAGCTGTAAAACATCTACGGGTACATCGAGTTTTGACACAACAATGTTGCATTGAAGAGTTCTGTTTTGTCATGTGTTAATATATAATATAAATTCTTGTTTCTCTATACCACTGGTTTTAGAGAACAAAATTCTGAATTTTAATTGCATCAAATACAGCAAAAACGTAATTTGCACCAATAGGGAATGTGTATAGCAAGCGAGGGACAACGTGTTACTCCTATCGGGGAAAAACAGTTGTATCCAGAAAATGAATCGAACACAATACTTAAAAGCTGTATTAAAAAATGCACAGACAGAAGTATTTCACAACCTAAGTAATACGGTATTGTGTTCTTGGATTACTTAGGTTGTGAAATACTTGTGTTATTCCATCATTTGTGTTATGTCCATGATGTAAAATCTATGCTATATTCGTTGATTTTTGAAATGGTGAAACATTAAACAATGATTTTTTTTTTATCATTCTACTGTAAATAGCAGATTTCTGGTCAGATGACATTGTACAGATGAGCTCACGTGCTCATCTGTAGTCGGTGGATCGTCCGGCCAATCAAAACATCAGAAACTAGAAAGTTATTATGTTACGTTCTTGTTTCGGGCGTTCTGATTTTAAATGTCGGATAACAATGGATAATATATAGAATATTGCAATGTAAAAGTTGTTGGTTTACAGAAGAAATAGGTAATTTCATGCGCTTATGGGAAAGCCCGTGTGATCTTCCACTCGTGATAAAAAATAGGTCTAAATTTCTATTATTTGTAAGATTAACCAGTCTTTCACAAAAGCGTATATAAGAACCTATAAATCTTATAAATATTAATAATTTCACCCAACGCTTGCCGACCAAATTTAGAAAATTGTATTTACTACCGGGTATTTAAATGTTTTCTTTTGAAGATACTTTTTAAAAGTTAAAATTGAAATGTTTTGAGAAATTTTGTTTTGAAAATAAAACATGAGGACGCACTTATTGGCCAATAGATAAGCCTAAAATAAATCGCTGTGATACTTCTAGTTAGCCATCTATTTCATCAATCGATCCAATCCATCAATATTCCCTGTTTCTATAATACGAAATGGCTTAACTATAATAAATGACCCATGATTATCAGTCTTGAATGTTCTAATTTTGGTCTATTAACCTGTTGTAATCCGGTTAACTGTGAAAGTATTTTTTATCATAAAACATATGCTTTCGATATATATACATATATTGGTTTTATGGAAATGGTTTTAATTTTTTTAAAATACAGTCAGAGGTCAGCTTATCCCAGTTAGAAATACGGTCACGTTTAAGTAAGTACTGTGCATGACCACCTCGAGCTGCTATATATCTCATTGGCATATAATCAATCAATGTTCTTGCGTTGTTAGTTGAAATTGTTCGCCATTCATGTTGCAACACTTGACGAAGCCATCGAGGGTCTGAGGTTGAGGTGAGACTGGCGCACATGGTTATCTAGATGGTCCCACAAATGTTCAGTCGGATTCTAATTAGATGATTTGGAAGGTAGCAAATTAATGTTGTTAAGCGCACTGTTTGAGGCCTGTCATTGTCCTGTTAGAACAACTCCTCTGTCGGTCATTTGCGCGCATTAGGTAAAGTTGTAGAATTTTGTGTCTGTTTCTTTGAGCCGTTAAATTGCCCGGTACAGTTCTGTTTAACGGTTATTAGAGATCATTGCCACATCATGACGCTACCTCCACCGAATTCACTTCTGGGCACAGGAGGAAGAAAAACGTTCATCGCCGGTATACAAGGATTCTCAGAAAACGTGACTTGTCACTGAACCAGATTCTACGCCAGTTGTGAAATGTCCTGCCCCTAAATTTGTTTGACCATTAGACTCTTTCCTATCTGTGTAACGGTGTCAATACTGCTCCAGAACACGGCTGCTCAGTCTAAATGCAATATTGTCGAAGTCGGTTCCGGACTGTTAGCGAGCTGATTCTTCATGATCCAGGTATTCCGACTGCAGCAGCTGTTGATGCAACGGTTCGATTCTGTAGATAAAACCCGGATGTAGCACACATTATGTGAGGTCGCCTACTTCTCGGGCGGTCATTGATAGCGCCACTCCTCTGAAATCTGTTCCATAGTCGAGAAAGTATGCTGTTTTACGTTTTCAGTTCGTGCAATCTCACTTTGAGATACTCTGTCCAGGAGACAATCGATGACGATATTTCGAGTAGCAGGGTTCAACCTTTTTTGGCAGTATATTAACATTATGATGAATTCAAGCTTCAAAACTCGTCCTTTTATACTCTTTAACATAGATGTTGAATTAAACACAAAGTTCATGTGAACGACTTAGCCAAATTTCAACGCGAAAGAACAGATGTGTACTCTTAGACAGATGTCGTGCTCATTTGGCAGAGAGCCAAATTAAACGAACAGACCTCAAAATTGAAAACTTACCTGTAAACATTAATGATTAATAGGATAATTAATTGGGCGGAGTGAATATCCAAAATATGATCACGAGTGCCGCATAACGCATCTGATTAAACGAGTGTAATCTGATGCGTTATGCGGCACGAGTGATCATATTTTGGATATTCACAATACCCAATTGATTATCCTATTTATTATATAGATTAAAATTGTTTTCGTAAAATTTTAATGCTTAATCCTAAATTTTATGAACGGCGGATGAATATCTGTATAGTACAAAACCAACTGCAATTTTGGCGGGAAAAAACCGAGAGTGAAAATAAACGATAATTTTCACATGTGATTTACCGTGATATCTGTCACTGGGAAAATTCGATATTTTATCTCTATCTATATAAAATTAAACTGACAATTACATCACACCTGGTTAAATACATACATGTAACTTGCATGTTGAAAAATTTAGAATGAATATGCGTTTCTTTTTTAACAGTATATAAGGTAGTAGTAAAAATAAATTATAAATAAAAAAATATATAGATTTGAATACAAAATACATAATGGCTTTCAAAAATTAAACACTATAAACATTACTGGAACACATATTCAATTCACTGAGGAAACAGCTACTTTCTCTAATAAAAAGAAAATAATTATGATCGCTTTGTAAATTTAATGTACAAATAGTAATAATATACCTTTATGCCGCTGTCATAATCAGATATACATGTAAAATTGTCTAAACTCCATCTGCAAGAAGGTCTGGTTGTACATTGTATACAACTGTCCAAATAAAAATATTATTTTTTTTAATAGATTTACATAATATTTTTGTGACATGAAATTGATGTTTGGTTGATGGAATAGTTGCTGACGTCCAACGAGCATTCTAATATCTAAAAAAAATTTCGAGTCCTCACCAGGTTTAAAACGAGTATATATTCCTAATCAATGTCATGATCGTTTAACACTTTATGGCGACGTCATTGTAAGATTTTAACAACGTCACAATCAAATTTGTGCACTAAATGGATGGCAAGTCCTGTTAACATAAAATAACATATAATGTATGTCCTAATAAAATCATAATAATTCATTAGGGTAAGAATATATACTGATTTTACCACTGGTTTGCCGTTTATGCAAACATTTTATTGGATACAAAGCACCATCCGGTGGTAAATCAGTATATATTCGTACCCCAAGCAATTATTTCTCAAGTATTTTCTTCTATATGCAAATGTTAGAGCAAGTTTACCTTCAAAAAAGATGTGAAAATGTTGTACCTTTGAGAGTAATATGACCACGTGGTAGCTCTGCCTCTTTTTGCAGTATTTACTTATTCATTGTTGTTACATATTCTAAATCAATGGCGTTTTAGATTGGTATGCTATTAAGACTTTGCGCAGTTACTTATATAGGTTCTTGTTAATAGAACAGTGTATACATTTATGTGTATATTTCTATTTTTCAAAGCTTGAGAAGCATTAAAAAGTAACATTATGAAAGCTAAGATGATGCACACATCTTACAATACCAGAGATAAGACCTAAATGCAATAAAAAAATATCTACAGCAAAACATCCAAAACTTAGCACAACGATCGTGTTCAGCTTTACCTTCATAACTTGTTTGTATCGTTAGTTTGAATAGTGTTTAACTCTACTTCCAACAATTTTCAGTTATGTCGAGTTGTCCAGTTTTTGTTGTTGTCTTTTTTTTGGGGGGGTGGGGGGTGGGGGGAGACGAAGACGGAATACTGGATACTGAATACCCGAAGAAAAACCCCGACCTGCGGTGGAAAACTGACATTCCGTGTTAAGCTTGGAGTCCCGTAGTGTTACTCTAATTTGCAACCTCAGTGTTAACAGACACCTTTTCCTAATTACCCATTGTACAGTGTTGTAATTTACAGGCTTTACTAACACACACTTCCTTTCTCGACAAATAAACGCATATTTCTCATGTATTCCTGAATAATCGTGCACTATGATCTGCTCGGTATACATGTGGATAGACTGCGCTAAATGATTTAGTAAAATCTTTCTCCTGTTAACTAAGGGACCGGTCAAAATTAATTTTGGGGTTGAGACCGGCGAATTTTAAATTATCGTATTTAAATACGTCTATGTCATATTCCAAAAAAAAATTTAACATCAGATGTTTTTATAAAAAAAATGGGTTGTCCTATTTAGTGAATAATTATATGGTTACAATTCAGTACTTATGTGTGTTAAACATTTTTATACAGTACGTTGGGTTTAAATTAAAACGCACAGAAATAATTTTCTTTTGTTTTTCATTGATGATTTTGTTGTGGAAAAAGTTGTCGTCCTACCATTGCTGAAAATAACTAAAGTTCCCTGTATATGCAGGCACAAAAAGGTACATGTTGTATTACATTTTGAAACGGTCCCAATATCCCAATAAATATTGACTGAGCCCTAAAGAATGCTACTCACGATATGAAATCACCACATTTGTAAAATTCTACAGGTAGTTCAGTCACGTTTACTCCGTCCAAATGTAGGAAAATTGTATGAACACCTTAAACATACAATTATAAGTATCTAATGAATAATTTGTTGTTTGAATCAGCGAAATCAAAAATGTTATAAACTTTGATAAATATATTGCAATATTACATATGGTGTGTTAAGTCCTAATTTTGATTGGTTCGTGTAGACAATGTCCCCCCAAAATATTCTGTGTATATATTCTATTTCTAAAGCATATTTAAGGCTTGTTTCTAAAAATAGATCCGGATATGTTACTATTTATAAAGCATATTTAAGGCTTGTTTCTAAAAATAGATCCGGATATACTCTTCCGACTCATTATTCTAAATGTAAATAAATAGAGAAAAATTCATATGTAATATAACAATTAAGGACTATTTACTCTGTCAATACGTAGTTTTATATACCTGTAGAAAAATATTGACCTCGGACTTCGTCCTCGGTCAATATTTTCCTCCACGGTCCATATAACTACGTATTGACCTCGTAAAAAGTCCTTATTTGATAATTATCTTAACATGTTCACAGGATGTGTAAGTCAATATTGAACAATATCTAGTATAGTAAATCAGAAGTTAACGAGAAATAATCAAAAGAAAAAAATTGTCGAAATTACAATGCAATGTATATAACATAAAACACAAAAAGAAACAAAGAATCAAAAACATAATATAAATAAATAAGCAACACAAATCTCTCTCAACACAGGTGTTTGGGAAGGGTGAGCAAAATCTGGATAAGTGTTACACCTCATGTTACTAATGGTCAAAATCAGTTTAAGGTCAGGAACGACGAGAAAAAGCGAGGAAAAAAATCATGAAAATATCAGTCACCTTCCGTATAACAGATTCCTCATAACAAGAAATTAATTCATGATGTCGACCATAAAGGTTGAATCTGTAAACGCTTTCTCTTTAGCATTTGAGTAAGCAACGATCCTTTGTAAAGGAAAGCACTGTGTGAATTGTCATTTTTACTTATTCTTACCAGGTGGTATAGATTGTAGTTTAATTTTAAATTTTTGATCTCTAAATGTACAGGATTCACCATTAACTTCACACTGTAATTTGTCAGCAAAATCAGGTTTGTGTTCTTGTACCCAGTCAGGAAGCGTAATCTTGTCCTTTACAAATATGTCATAATCCTGGAGACAAAAAATGCGTCATATTACATTGGATTGATTTGTAAT
This sequence comes from Limnoperna fortunei, assembly GCA_944474755.1. Taxonomy (NCBI): domain Eukaryota; kingdom Metazoa; phylum Mollusca; class Bivalvia; order Mytilida; family Modiolidae; genus Limnoperna; species Limnoperna fortunei. The sequence goes on along the minus strand of OX104111.1, from coordinate 39,217,526 downwards.
CGTGCAGAAAATTCTATAAATGGCATTAAATAACGTATATGTAGTCCATTTGAGGCGATTGTTACAACTGCCTTTATGATAAAAGCTTATGTTTTCAGCAATATGTTAATAATATATTTATATACAGTAAATTTGTATCGTAATTATGCAGTATTGGATTGCTTTTAGAATAATGCGAAAAGATAACACAATAGTGCCGTTCACGCTAGTATGTGTACAAAAGTACCATATTCTTTGTTTCACTTTGATTAGTGAAGCAATAGTTTTATTTAGCTCGGGTTTGCCAAGTGGTCTAGGCAGCTGGTCATATTGCAGGTTAATAGGTGCCATAGTGTCTCAATCATGCCAGTGATATGCAAACATTTGACAGAAATAAAATGTAATTACAACAGCGTTTGGTTTAATTTGTAGAAGCATATATATTTGGTATTAACTCTGTATTTCTGTTGATTCCGAAAACTTCTGTTTAGATATGTATAAATAGACACCAAGCGCAATTTTGATTTGTTGTATGCAGAGAAGGAACATTTATACCCATGGAATCCAAGATCTCCGTCAAGCCACACGATTCAATGTAAAATGCTATTGCGGTTAATAACACACACAAAAAGTAGGCTACCTCGTTTTTAATTTCAATGTATGGAGGGATGTTGATCTGAATGCAAAATCCAGCTGTTGACGGAAGCCACGACCATTGTTCAGTCGCATTAAAATGACATCTAAATTGAATACAATATACAAAGCAAAATTAGTTTTTGTATCACAATACTAATGATAATGTAAAAGTAAAATAAATTATCCCCGGCTTGCAACAAATGCGGACTTTTGATTGGTTGGTTACACGTCGGTACAAATCCCATGCCCCCGTCTTGTTGCTAACGTCGCAGGGTGTATTGTTTGTGCGTTGCTAATATATGTTCTAGAGTACCAGTGTATGTTACTCCACAAATGAACATTTCTGTCTTTTTATATTTGTATTTGTACTTCCTTTCAAACACTGTAGATGCTCTATATTCACACTGACACACATAAATATGAATTAAATCGGAACTTCACGTCATTGTCTGTTGACGTTATGATAGCGTGACTTGAGGCGCCAAAATACCGATAGTAGGAAAAACAATGTAAAACAAAATAAAAACTCTTTAAACTCGCTAAGTCTGAGGTTGTTACCAAAGGTAACATCCTCGACTTGGTAAAATGGGCATTTTCTTCATAAAAAACGTATAATTTTTTGTGAGCAATTGTGATGACGTTGTCCATTGAGCATTTTCTGACGACAAAAGAACCTATTTTCAGCCTTTTGCACTTGTTAGCCGGGGATAAATCCGTTACCTACGTTATAACCCGGGTGTATGGAAATTGTACCACCTGAAAGTACTTCTGGACAGCCTTCGGCTTCGCCTCAGGCTGAACAGAAGTACTTTCAGGTGGTACACCCGGGTAATAACGTAGGTAACTGATATTATCCCCGGCCTGTAACAAATGCGGACTTTTGATTGGTTGGTTACCCGTCGGTACAAATCCCATGCCCCCGGCTTCGTTGCTAACGTCGCATTGTGTATGGTTTGTGCGTTGCTAATGTATGTTCTTGAGTAATCAGTGTATGTTATTCCACAAAGGAATATTTCTGTCTTTTATATTTGTATTTTTACTTCATTTCAAACACTGCAAATGCACTAAGTTCACACAGACACACATAAATATGAATGAAATCGGAACTTGACGTCATTGTCTCTTGACGTTATGATAACGTGACTTGAGCCGCCAAAATACCGAAAGTATAAAAACAATGGAAAACAGAATTAAAACTAATAAAACCCGTTAAGTCTGAGGTTGGTACCAAAGGTACCATCCTCGACCTGGTAAAATGTGCATTTTCTGCATGAAAAACGTAACAAAAATTGTGAGCGACTGTGATGACGTTCATCAATTAGCTCATTTCTGACGACAAAAGAACCTATTTTCAGCCTTTTATACTTATAAGCCGGGGATAAATCCGTTACCTACGTTATAACCCGGGTGTATGGAAATTGTACGACCTGAAAGTACTTCTGGACAGCCTTCGGCTCCGCCTCAGGCTGAACAAAAGTACTAAATTAGTTTTTGTATCACAATACTAATGATAATGTAAAAGTAAAATAAAATACAAGCAGATACCCTCTATTAAGAAAGTCTAATTAGGAATACAGGCTATGTTTACTCTTTTTTAACCCCCCCCCCCCCCCCCGAAAAAGGAAAATTTTCTCAGAATACTAGAATCATTCCTTTTTGTGGTTCTCAAACGACCTTAGTTGTAAATTTTTAGATTAAAGTCAAAGACCTTACTGTCTCTGTGGTCGTCTTAATGAAGTAAATGCGGGTGTATTTAAGCCAACAAAAACGCATATTAACGGCCCTAAACGACACTAAAACAAACAAACAAATTGTGTAAAGGGTCGAATTAAAATGACATCTAAATTGAATACAATATACAAAGCAAAATTAGTTTTTGTATCACAATACTAATGATAATGTAAAAGTAAAATAAAATACAAGCAGATACCCTCTATTAAGAAAGTCTAATTAGGAATACAGGCTATGTTTACTCTTTTTTAACGCCCCCCCCCCCCCCCGAAAAAGGAAAATTTTCACAGAATACTAGAATCATTCCTTTTTGTGGTTCTCAAACGACTTTAGTTGTAAATTTTTACTGTCTCTGTGGTCGTCTTAATGAAGTAAATGCGGTGTATTTAAGCCAACAAAAACGCATATTAACGGCCCTAAACGACACTAAAACAAACAAACAAATTGTGTAAAGGGTCATTTCAGGTACATTTTTAAAATATCACAAATAACCTGACAGTGGTTTATCAGAAGAAAACTTTTTTTAAATTTCGGAAAATTGGTTTAATGCTTTCCATCTCCGAGTGGAATGACTGATTGTTTTTGTCTGTTTCTTATTCTTATTTGTACTGCTAAGGTTTTCCTTTCGCATTATAAATTGTGTTTCGCGACATGTCGTTAAGACATCTTGTACCTTAGAACTATAGATGTATTAGACATTATTATTTCGTAGTGAACCCTAGCACTCTTTACGAAGTTATCTCCGCTGTCACAAAAGTACTTGCATGCAAAAAAACTTTGAAGCGTAAAAGATGGCGCAATGAAAGTTGTTAAAAGGTCAGTAATGGAATGCGAAACATTTCTTACATATTCCGCAATTTTCTTTCACTTCCTTATATGAGTTTTCTATCCCTTTTTATTGCACGCAGATTTTGTATCATTATTGTTATATTTCATGAAGAAGATTTGGTAGAGAGTTGGGTGTTTTTACTGTTGGTCACCATTTATGGATCTCTTCATCATTAAAACATTTGATTTTTCGACACTACACGATAAACAAAGACCGATGTTGGGTAAAAAATACACGAGAACTTATTTTTTATATAGTTTATTTATGCACTTTTGATACGGGTTTACTTAAAAAGTTGTGCGTTTGTACAAGAAGCTTATCCGTCATGAGAGTTATCTCTCATGGCGTCAACAAATGTGTGGCAGAGTGATTGTGGTTGACGTAGGATACCCAGAATCCTTAGCGTGGAGATTTAATAGCCATATCCCAATACCTATAACAAATGTTAAGATAGGGTCTTCACTGTTGTTCATTGTTGACCTTCGCATTGGTAAGGCCACAGTAATAGAGGTCAAAGTCCTTTTAATTTTTTTCTCATATTCTTCATGTTACGTGAGTCGTTCTTATAAATGACCATTTGTATGAGTATTATATGCAAAATCAAATGACCAGTGGTCAAGGCCATTAAAGTTTTTTTTCACAATTTGACCTTTCTAATTTTTAATGCTATCTCGTTAATTTTCCTTCAAATTTGTTAATTTATAAAGACAATTTTTTATATTGTAGATGCTAAATTTTAAGGTCATTTAATACATGTAGGTTCATTTAAGTGGAAAGCCTATTATTGTTTCCATAGAACGAATGAACTTATATTTAAAAAAGTTTGTGTTTAATTGAAATATGTACACATTAAACCATATAAAGTATAACATAGGATTCGGAGAGAATCGTGTAAGCTTTCGTTAATCCATCTCCTTAAAATTCCGATACAAATATAATTTTCGTAACTGAACATTATTAAGCAATAAAAGGAAGTAGGAAATATACATGTATAGTTGTAAAAGTAGAATTAATCAACGGGTGTGAAGTTAGCAGTGGGTTCGATATTCGATATTCGACATTCGAATATCGAACTTGCTGCTAGCAGTGGGTTCGATATTCGATATTAATAAATACACTTTATCAAATACAAGATAAAAAGATGTATAGTATTGCTATACATACTACCTAGGGGAATTTTATACATCTGGAAAGGTTTGCTATGTAAGGGAACCCAACAGCGTCAAATTTGAATATCGAACTGGTAAATAATCATTTACATGTGAATATGCACGTGCATGCCGAGAAATAACCTTCAAGTTTTTTACTCAAAGCTGTCCTGCTGTGGTCATCAGTGTTAATTAATATGCATAAGGCTTAGCTGTACCAAACTATATGTGTTCGTTACGCCACGAGGCAATACATTTTCTGTCTTTTACCCCGTTGTAAATTTTTTATGAGTTAATTTTGAAAGTTAAAGAAAGCCATGTACGAACACATTTAGCACGAGGTATCGTGCTTTATACGATAGCGACTTACAAATACGAAAACTTGGTAAACGGACTGTTATTTCTCGCCAATGATTGTATACCACTTTTCATTTTTAAAAGAAAAATGGCTATAAACGGAAAAAGAACACACCCCCACCGAGAATGTCAACTAGCATATACTTTGAGCTTACCTCCCTTTCCATTGATGTCTTTCTTTTTACTTTTTTTCTGTTTTAACGGTATATTTTGTATTTCAGTGTGTTTTCTAAACTGCCAGGAATGCCAAACTTTGATTTTATTAAAAACCAGAATAATTGTTGATATGATGTCATGTGACTTGCCTTTATATTACCGCGGAGATAGGTTTATATTTTCTTTCCTAGGGAGACCGTCGTCGGTTATGGACGTATATTGATCGAAGCACGATCGTGAATAATAATAAGTGTTAATTAAAGGGCGTCGCGGATGACTGTAGTCATTATTTGACAACGTAACGTTTCAAAAATTTCTCAACAACAACAAAATTACGTCGGAAATTGTTGTTAGTTTCGTATCGTCTTTAAGTGGCAATGCACTGTGGAATGGTAGTTTTTTCTTCAGTCCGAGTCAATACAACCCTTTCATCCTCTTTCAATCTTCATGAAACTTGGCACAACAGTTGGCATTATATAGCTTTTGATGCTGTCAAAAGGAATTTAAGGCATCTGGACGGGTTCGGTATGTAAGGGAGCCCAACAGCATCAAATTTGAATATCGAAATGGTAAAAAATCACTTAAGTGCGAATATGCGAACCTCGGGACCACCCCTTCATCCTCTTTCAATCTTCATGAAACTTGGCACAACAGTTGGCATTATATAGCTTTTGATGCTGTCAAAAGGAATTTAAGGCATCTGGACGGGTTCGGTATGTAAGGGAGCCCAACAGCATCAAATTTGAATATCGAAATGGTAAAAAATCACTTAAGTGCGAATATGCGAACCTCGGGACCACCCCTTCATCCTCTTTCAATCTTCATGAAACTTGGCACAACAGTTGGCATTATATAGCTTTTGATGCTGTCAAAAGGAATTTAAGGCATCTGGACGGGTTCGGTATGTAAGGGAGCCCAACAGCATCAAATTTGAATATCGAAATGGTAAAAAATCACTTAAGTGCGAATATGCGAACCTCGGGACCACCCCTTCATCCTCTTTCAATCTTCATGAAACTTGGCACAACAGTTGGCATTATATAGCTTTTGATGCTGTCAAAAGGAATTTAAGGCATCTGGACGGGTTCGGTATGTAAGGGAGCCCAACAGCATCAAATTTGAATATCGAAATGGTAAAAAATCACTTAAGTGCGAATATGCGAACCTCGGGACCACCCCTTCATCCTCTTTCAATCTTCATGAAACTTGGCACAACAGTTGGAATTATATAGCTTAAGCTGCTGTCAAAAGGAAATTTCAACATACGGTTCCTCACAATCAGCTTGGCAGAAGAATATGTGATATTGTATGGTCCTCTACTAATTCTGAGTTTTTTGTTTCGATCCAAAATACAAGATTGCTGCAACCATGGAATATCACTCAACATATTAACCTATGAAAAAACATAAAACGGCTTCTTCTCAGAAACTATCCTACAAATTGATTGGAAATTCAACATGGCAACATTCATAGAAACAGCATCTTCCTATAAACTCTAGCATTTAATATCAAAATGTGCAAGAAAAGTCATGTCTCCTAAAAAAATTGTAAGTCAGGTGTGCAATTTATGCTCTTAAGAGCCTCTAGTTTAATGTACACTTAATTTTAAATGGTATAGTTTCTCTTCTTCAGATTTGGCAAATTGCCACATTATAAAAATAACACCATAAAGTCCTATACATCGTGAATTGCCTCGAAATTTTCCGACGGAAAGTTCGTTGTTTACTCAACCGTCTATCGGCATCGGAAACAAAGGAACTAGTTTGATGGTCTAGCTAGGCAAAACATAAAAGTTAAGCCATGGCGCGCTTGGATACTGCTAACAGAAAATCATCATCGGGCGACTACAAGCTGGAGTCCCACAAAGTGGGGTTGTACGGACCGAGAATGTAAACCAGAGTACCATTTCCAGACTATTGGCCAGATTCCAACAGACCGGTATGACTAATGACCGTCAAAGAAGTTGTTTACCAAGCAAAACTACAGCACGTCAAGATCGATACATCTGGGCATTCTATTTACGGAATCGAATAGTCACAGCAACAACAACTGCAGTCGAGATACCTGGATTGCGATGAATTGGCTTCCAGACTATCAGAAAAAACGGCACCGACAGCATGGAAATAGACCAAAGAGTATTTTGTAGCAGTTTGGGCAGAGTTACATCGACGGGAAGTTGTCAGATGGAGCAACAGTTTGAGGGTCTGGACATTCCAGAACTGGCGCAAAATCTGGTTTAGTGACGATTGATTGATTGTTGTTTTACGTCCAGCAAGCAATATTTCAGCTTTATTCAGGACGTGAAAATTAGAAAGTTAACCAATTAAACCATTTACAGAATATAAAATTAATTCTAAAACGTGATGTCATACAATAATATGAGCATATATATACAGATAAAAAAGAAAACTAAAACAGTAAATATACAATATCACAATAATCACAATATCACAACACCTTCAACCACATCTTCCAAATGTTGCTGTACAAAATAATATGTTTTAATTACTGTAAAAGTGTGTCGCTAGCGACATTTGTAAATAGATTACAATAGGTAGTGTTTCTTATTCCTGGATTTGACTTTTCCCTAGACATGACAATGATTAACTCGACGGTGTCCAATTAGAGCCAAGCCCTGCTTACTCGTCCGGAGCACCTGAGTCCACCCATGGTTTTAATTGGGTTCGGGTTACTCTCTTTCTGTGTTTTATGTTTTTGGTTGTTGTGTTGTGTTTGTCTATATCCGGATTTGTAACTGTCCCTTGGCTTTTGGCTCTTGTTGTTCGGTCGGTTTTCTTTGCTATTTTCTTACAGAATAAAAACGTCCCCGAATGTGTGCCACGTCAAGACATGCTTGACGGTATATGGACAGTTGCATGGCACACACTCGGGTCTTGGTTAATTGTTTTAAATGTAATTATGTGTCCTCCTAGTATGGCCAAGACGACACCTGGTTAAAACCTCTTGGTCTCAACGACCTCTAAGATTTAAAATTATGTGTGTGCAGAAGTGGTTGGATCTCCTGAAGTTTATTATGAACTTCCAGATCACTACCTCTCTGGTATTTATTAAAATATATTTTAGAATAAAGGATTTGAAATCAGCAAAAGGTAGTTTACAATTAATTAATTATTTAAGACTGTTTATCTTCCCTGCCCACAAATGTGTTTCCATGGATTCCCACATGACTTGGAATCCAGAACACAACCTCTTTACCTAAAGTTGTCAGCGATTTATAAATTTAAATTATTTTAAAATAAATGGATTTTTAATTTTAGAATTTTCAATTGCTTGAAAGCATGACAAAGAATCAGAGAAGATAATAAATCTACTTTCATCTGACCATCTGACGCACTTATTACAGAAGAAGCGGAAGGAAGACGGCGAGTTTCAACATGCTATACAAAAACAGCGACCGATGCAACTTTGTCGCCGTCCTTCGATCTGTCTGTATAAATTGCAGAATGGTCAAAATACAAAGATTTTCGAGTCGCGGTACCTGATACAGAAGCGTTATGGTAGGGCACGTGTTTACCGCCGACGAAATGAATGATTCGCGCAGTCACGTGTTCAGGAAATGGATAGATTCTGCGGAGGTTGGGTGGCGATCTCAGATAACAGAAAATCAGATCTTGTGTGCGTACTAAACAACTAAACGACACAGCGGTACAGGGGCGGACATCTTCAACCACATCTTCCAATTATCGACCACCAGAGGGAGTTATTCCAGCAGGACAATGGTAGGCCGCACACACCTCAACTACCCAGAGACTTTCTTGAGCGTAATAACATTAATGTGTTGCCATGGCCTTCAAAATCGCCGGATTTGAATACCATCGAACACACACTATGCGTTTCCTTTTTTTGAAGGCAGTGTCGTATCAATTTTGCTACCATGAAAATCGAGCTACTTTTTATTGTTCGGAATACTTATTCGGAAAACAACGATGTGCTCCGAAACATCAAAATTATAATATGTCACCCAATATTAACCATATCGCGGAACAATCTACACTACTTATACCCAAATATTTATATAAGGAAACACGAGTTGTAAGCATAGTTCGATTTATACTTTCGATATTCAAATTTGATGATGTTGGGCTCCCTTACATACCGAACCCGTCCAGATGCCTTAAATTCCTTTTGACAGCATCTAAAGCTATATAATGCCAACTGTTTTGCCAAGTTTCATGAAGATTGAAAGAGGATGAAGGGGTGGTCCAGAGGTTTGCATATTCGCACTTAAGTGATTTTTTGCCATATCGATATTCAAATTTGATGCTGTTGGGCTCACTTACATACCGAACCCGTCCAGATGCCTTAAATTCCATTTGACAGCATCAAAAGCTATATAATGCCAACTGTTTTGCCAAGTTTCATGAAGATTGAAAGAGGATGAAGTGGTGGTCCCGAGGTTCGCATATTCGCACTTAAGTGATTTTTTACCATTTCGATATTCAAATTTGATGCTGTTGGGCTCCCTAACATACCGAACCAATCCAGATGCTTTAAATTCCTTTTGACAGCATCTAAAGCTATATAATGCCAACTGTTTTGCCAAGTTTCATGAAGATTGAAAGAGGATGAAGGGGTGGTCCCGAGGTTCGCATATTCGCACTTGTGATTTTTTACCATTTCAATATTCAAATTTGATGCTGTTGGGCTCCCTTACATACCGAACCCGTCCAGATGCCTTAAATTCCTTTTGCTAGCATCTAAAGCTATATAATGCCAACTGTTTTGCCAAGTTTCATGAAGATTGAAAGAGGATGAAATTTTCTCGAGGTTCGCACTTAGTTTTTTTTTTACCATTTCGATATTCAAATTTGATGCTGTTGGGCTCCCTTACATACCGAACCCGTCCAGATGCCTTAAATTCCTTGTGACAGCATCTAAAGCGGTATATTGCCAACTGTTTTGTAAAGTTTCATGAAGATTGAAAGAGGATGAAGGGGTGGTCCCGAGGTTCACACTTAAGTGATTTTTTACCATTTCGATATTCAAATTTGATGCTGTTGGGCTCCCTTACATACCGATCCCGTCCAGATGCCTTAAATTCCTTTTGTCAGCATCTGAAGCTATATATTGCCAACTGTTATGCCAAGTTTCATGAAGATTGAAAGAGAATGAAGTGGTGGTCTCGAGGTTCGCATATTCGCACTTAAGTGATTTTTTACCATTTCGATATTCAAATTTGATGCTGTTGGGCTCCCTTACATACCAAACCCGTCCAGATGCCTTAAATTCCTTTTGACAGCATCTAAAGCTATATAATGCCAACTGTTTGCCAAGTTTGATGAAGATTGAAACAGGATGAAGGGGTGGTCCCGAAGTTCGCATATTCGTACTTAAGTGATTTTTTACCATTTCGATATTCAAATTTGATGCTGTTGGGCTCCCTTACATACCAAACCCGTCCAGATGCCTTAAATTCCTTTTGACAGCATCTAAAGCTATATAATGCCAACTGTTTTGCCAAGTTTCATGAAGATTGAAAGAGGATGAAGGGGTGGTCCCGAGGTTCGCATATTCGCACTTAAGTGATTTTTTTACCATTTCGATATTCAAATTTGATGCTGTTGGGCTCCCTTACATACCGAACCCGTCCAGATGCCTTAAATTCCTTTTGACAGCATCTAAAGCTATATAATGCCAACTGTTTTGCCAAGTTTCATGAAGATTAAAAGAGGATGAAGGGGTGGTCCCGAGGTTCGCACTTAGTGATTTTTTACCATTTCGATATTCAAATTTGATGCTGTTGGGCTCCCTTACATACCGAACCCGTCCAGATGCCTTAAATTCCTTGTGACAGCATCTAAAGCTGTATATTGCCAACTGTTTTGTAAAGTTTCATGAAGACTGAAAGAGGATGAAGGGGTGGTCCCGAGGTTCACACTTAAGTGATTTTTTACCATTTCGATATTCAAATTTGATGCTGTTGGGCTCCCTTACATACCGATCCCGTCCAGATGCCTTAAATTCCTTTTGTCAGCATCTGAAGCTATATATTGCCAACTGTTATGCCAAGTTTCATGAAGATTGAAAGAGGATGAAGGGGTGGTCCCGAGGTTCGCATATTCGCACTTAAGTGATTTTTTACCATTTCGATATTCAAATTTGATGCTGTTGGGCTCCCTTACATACGAAACCCGTCCAGATGCCTTAAATTACTTTTGGCAGCATCTAAAGCTATATAATGCCAACTGTTTTGCCAAGTTTGATGAAGATTGAAAGAGGATGAAGGGGTGGTCCCGAGGTTCGCATATTCGTACTTAAGTGATTTTTTACCATTTCGATATTCAAATTTGATGCTGTTGGGCTCCCTTACATACCAAACCCGTCCAGATGCCTTAAATTCCTTTTGACAGCATCTAAAGCTATATAATGCCAACTGTTTTGCCCAGTTTCATGAAGATTGAAAGAGGATGAAGGGGTGGTCCCGAGGTTCGCATATTCGCACTTAAGTGATTTTTTTACCATTTCGATATTCAAATTTGATGCTGTTGGGCTCCCTTACATACCGAACCCGTCCAGATGCCTTAAATTCCTTTTGACAGCATCTAAAGCTATATAATGCCAACTGTTTTGCCAAGTTTCATGAAGATTAAAAGAGGATGAAGGGGTGGTCCCGAGGTTCGCACTTAGTGACTTTTTACCATTTCGATATTCAAAATTGATGCTGTTGGGCTCCCTTACATACCGAACCCGTCCAGATGCCTTAAATTCCTTTTGACAGCATCTAAAGCTATATAATGCCAACTGTTTTGCCAAGTTTCATGAAGATTAAAAGAGGATGAAGGGGTGGTCCCGAGGTTCACACTTAAGTGATTTTTTACCATTTCGATATTCAAATTTGATGCTGTTGGGCTCCCTTACATACCGATCCCGTCCAGATGCCTTAAATTCCTTTTGTCAGCATCTGAAGCTATATATTGCCAACTGTTATGCCAAGTTTCATGAAGATTGAAAGAAGATGAAGGGGTGGTCCCGAGGTTCGCATATTCGCACTTAAGTGATTTGTTTACCATTTTGATATTCGAATTTGATGCTGTTGGGCTCCTTTACATACCGAACCCGTCCAGATGCCTTAAATTCCTTTTGACAGCATCTAAAGCTGTATAATGCCAACTGTTTTGTCAAGTTTCATGAAGATTGAAAGAGGATAAAGGGGTGGTCCCGAGGTTCGCATATTCGCACTTAAGTGATTTTTTACCATTTCGATATTCAAATTTGATGCTGTTCGGCTCCCTTACATACCGAACCCCGTCTAGATGCCTTAAATTCCTTTTGACAGTTGTTGTTTGTATGTATAGCAATGTTATACATCTTTTTTTCTTGTATTTGATAATGTGTATTTATTAATATCGAATATCGAACCCACTGCTAGCAGCGAGTTCGATATTCGAATGTCGAATATCGAATATCGAACCCACTGCTAACTTCACACCCGTAATTAATCAAAGGAAACAGACCATGGGAATATAATGAAAAAGTGGAATGCAGTAAAACAAAATTGGTTTTTAACAATTAATTTCTGTAAAAAGTTCAAATACATAAATATTGCGATATGTGTTAGAAATAACAATTGCAGCAATGTTGATTACGAACAAAAGCTCAAACTTGGTTAATGACATTACTGCCAAAGGTGTGTTCCCCGAAGGAAAATGGACAGAGACATCAACAGGAGCAAGATTCTTACTATTCGACGACACATACCAAACTCGAAGAATGATATCCTACGCATCAACAGACAACCTCCGTGACTTAGCTGCTGCTGACAAGTTCTTATGTGACGGGACCTTTTACACTTGCCCTACTCTATTCTTCCAGATTTACAGCATACACATACAGATAGACGACGTCATGACGCCAGTGGTATATGCGTTTCTTCCAGGAAAGAGTCCAGCCATTTACACCAGATTATTTACTTTACTTCAAGACAAGATGACAGACCTTGGACTCTACTTCAATCCAACCACACTGTACTCGACTTCGAAGTAGCAACTCACAATGAACTCAAGGAAGTGTTTCCAAGATTTGAAACCAAGGGGTGTTTTTTTCCACTACACTCAAGCCATCTGGAGAAAGACTCAAGCACTAGGACTACAGATCCCATACAGAGACAACGACGACGTGAAGACCCTCGTTAGACGAGCAGCAATCCTCCCACTCATACCCATGGACGCAATAGAAGACGTATGGTTCCAGGCCCTCGAAGACCGTGACGCTGCAGACTTAACTCAACTTACACAGACATTTACAGACTACGTGACAGAGCAGTGGATAGAAGGAGACAGGACCGTGTGGAACCCCTTTAGAACTCAAGGACGGACCCAGGACTACCAACAACATAGAGGGCTGGCACAGCAAACTGAAGAAGATGACACAGCACGCATATCCCAACATATTCACTTCAATCCAGATGTTTAAAGATATACATCGACCGCAGACTCACGACAGGCGTCATCGACTTAATGACTTACGCCGACTCAGAATCAAAACTCCTACAGTATAAGTGACAAAATGACTCTAGTGCTCTGTTTTTGTTTATTTTTTTTTTTTGTTACTTAATTATTATTATTATATTAGATGTATAGTGCTATATCATGAAATAGATGTAATGAATATAATTTAATTTATTAAAATGTACGATTAAAGTATTTTCTTTAGTTTGACTTTGTTTTCAACCTTACAATTGTCTGCTACAATATAAACTATAAAAATTCACACTAATGTAAACACCCCTTAGAAGGCCCTTTAATCCCATACATTAATTAGATGTTTATTTAGGCGTTCGGGGAAAAAACCCTGCAAAATTTTGTTCTAATTGGCTACTCGTTTTTGGAAAAGAAGATTAAATGTGAAAAGTTAACAGCGAACGTCGACGTAGGATTCCAAGTGATGAGAATATTTCAGGTGACTCTTTGGTGGGGTAAAAATTATTAAAATTATTAAACTAGTAGAAGTGAAAATTGTCTTTTTTGATATTGGGATACACACGCTATTCAATGCCATATCATCAGTTGACCAATTTTGGCGTTGAAAGTGTTTTTATTTATTCTGGATAAACTCTAATAGAATCTGGAGGATTTTAAGCAAATTTTAAATCCTGAATGTAGATATTAATTAGATTCCAAAAATCAAAACGAGAACCTTTACTTACTAAAAATATATTGTGCATTTTATGCAGAATGAAACCAATCAATTCTAAAATACATAACAAATTCTGGAAAATAATAATTGTGTGACCCTTTCAACATGTGTTTATTTTCGATCTCCATCTTATTTTGGTCTATTGCACGAACATTGCTAACAAATAAAACATGTATAAGGTTTTTTCCATAGAAAATATAAAATGCATGCAGATAAAACATTACAATTGTGGCATGAACGGCCAATGTTAACCGACATGTGTGTACCCATTAATGCTTTATACTTACAGAACTAAAAGCTGTTCCTACCCGGATTATACGGAAAGTGTGTTTTTTTAAATGACTGATTAATTTATGTGGTTTTGTCAATACAGTTTTTTCCATCGCGATGTTTTTAACAAGCGCGATGCTTTTAAAAGTATCGCGATAGAAAAATGCATGCAGATAGAAACATCACAATTTTGACACATGAACGGCCACTGATAGAACACTGTTACGCTAACTTATTCCCTGAGAGAATTTCAAGACGGAAGTGTTTTTTCACAAAATTTATACGCACACATGAGAACTATTTTTTGCTAGGTTCGCTTAGGGAATCAAAGCACGTGCTTTTATCTTTAATTTCGCACCGTTTTCTGCCAGCTGAATCTGAATCTGAAGAACAATAATTACTAGAGAAATACAAATCTACAATATCATCTCAATTAAACAATGTATTTTATTCTAAGACTGAACCGAAAATGTAGGAAAATTGCTATTTCCATGTTCCCCAAGGGAACCGATTGATAAATTTTAACACGGAGTGAAGGTAGAAATATAGTTAAATGACACTAAGATGATTTTATGATTTTACTGCCTCCCATTTATTTTTCAAAATAAACGGACTACAGTAAAGTTAACCAATGTTTATTTACTATAATTCCATCATATGACACAAGTTAGCATGAATTAAAAAATAATGCCGGGTGTCCAAAGATGAATTAAATTGATGATGATGATGATGATGATGATGATGATGATGATGATGATGATGATGATGATGATGATGATGATGATGATGATGATGATGATGATGATGATGATGATGATGATGATGATGATGATGATGATGATGATGATGATGATGATGATGATGATGATGATGATGATAGTGTGTGCGTGTATATATGCATGTGCGTGTGCGTGGTGAGAAGCTGTGAAAATACAAAAAAATCTCAATATAGAACCAATTTAAGCTTAAGAAAACAAAAACAAATGACACTAATGGCGCTCCCCAATGATTATTTTTTTAGTCAGTAGATTCAAAACATACACAAGTAAAGTTTTACACGTTTGCACAAATATTGGCACACAAAAATGTTTGAATATTTTATCTAATAAGTGGTTTCAACAAAACACTACAAAAAATCTTGAAATGACACGTTTACAAAAAACAGAATGGTTAGCTAGTACTGAGGGGGAGGTAAATACGTCAATTTATGCCAGTAAACAGTACTTAGGAGAAAGTCGGCACAATGATGAAGGATCATCAGTATTTTATTGCAGGTATTATCCTATAACCACGAGAAAGTCATTTTCATACATTATAGGATTAAACACAGGGATTTAGGAAATTATCAATGTGTAAACTCCGGCGACTCACTCACAAACTAAATAAAGTCCGAAGGACTTTATGTCAAGTTTGTGAGGGAGTCGCCGGAGTTTACACATTGATAATTTCCTAAAACACAGTGTTTAATCCTTATAATTCTGTGAAATAATCGTTGCGAATTATAAAACAGCGAAAATAGTTACAGAAACCCATCTATGCCTCAAAACGTACCTGAGCCGGAAAGCGTAGGGATATGCAAAACGTAGTACCCAAGGAATCGCGGTTCTGTAGATATTGATTGGAAAAAAAACAAAACGAAACACTAAATTGTATTTATATTATATTTAATTTGCAATCTCAATCGATTTTATTGGAAATCATTGGGACAGAAAAACCATTCTCCCCTCTCCCTGACGATACGCTAGGAGGACGCCATCTTGTTTACATTGGATACTGAAAGTAGTCCGCTCAGAGGAAATATCGATATATAAATTATCTGAGAAGACGCCATTTAATTGTTTTTATCCAATCAAAGCACTTAATATAAATAAATAACAGCATGAATAGAATTATAAAGCAATACATAACGCCGCAAAACTGCAAAGACATTAAACTGCATATAGTATTATATTCCTTAATATGTATATTTTCTGCTGTGAATTCAATGGCATAGAGCGTACATTAACAAACAGCAACATTGTTTTTTTTGGAACATTTTGAAAAGTTGAAACTTAAAGTCGGCAATAAAGAAATGTTGGGATATCTTATTCAATGTTTCGGTGCTTTCTGAATGTAATTCGAAGAAAGTTTCAAGAAATGTACAAAAACCTAACGTTATAGAAAACTACTAGAGGCATTTAAAAGAATATTTCGGGAATACAGATTTACATAATATATAACATGACAGTACTTATGCCAGTGTCCCCGTATATTTAAGACACAGAAATCGGATAAGTGTGCACTCAGGAAATATAAATGAAATTGAATGTTACACATGTCAAAGATATCGATATAGTTATTAATTCTTGGAATATGAACGTACATCACAACATTACATGACATAGAAACTAAAACAATGTAATGTTCCCTCAATGAATGTAAATGTAAATCACTATATAATAAGACATAGGCATTACTATAGTAAGTGTTTCCTGTATGCGGGAATGTGGATGTCATTCTTCCCTATATAACATGACAAGACATTACTTAAACTAGTGAACATTACGTCAGATAACATGGAAGTTGTTCTATATATTACATGACAAGACTTAAACCATAACTACAAATGTAGTATTTCCTCAGGGAACGTAAACGTTCTTCATTATGTTGTATGACGAGACATTACTTTATAAAACTAATGTTCCCGCAGGGAATCATGGAACTTGGACAGACTATAACTAGTGTTCCTTCAGGAAGTATACATGTTCTTAATTATATAACATGACATCGCTATAACTAGTATTTACGCAGGGAACATAAATTTTCTTCAATATATAACATGATAAGACATTTCTAAAACTAGTTTTTCCTCAGGGAACATATATGTTTGTCGATTATATAACGTAAAAAAAGATAACTGTAACTAGTTTTCCCTCTGGGAATGTAACTGTTCATTTTATTCCATGAATGAATATTAGTTTAACTAGTGTTATAGTTCTGCATTTAATCAACTAGCGTTCCCTGAGGGAACGTAAGTTTTCTTCATAATATAACATGTATAACAAAACAAGACATTACTATAACTTGTATTTCCTCGCGGAATGTAAACAATATATAACAAAAGACATTGCTATAACTTGTATTTCCTTAGGAAATGGAAATGTTCTTCATGATCTAAAATTGTATTGGTGTTCCCTCAGTGAATACGAATATTCTTCATTATACATTAATATAACTATAGTGTTTCCTCGGGGAACATAAATGATTTTTTTATTTTCATTTTATCACAATGCATTACTATGACTAGTGTTTCCTAAAAGAATATTTAGGAATATTTATGTTCCTTGAGGAAAGACTAGATTTTAACTTAAAATCCGGGAACTTAAATGGTTTTTTAAATTTTTTTAGATGACACGACGTTGCTATAACTTGTATTTCCTCAGGGAAGGTAAAGGTTCTTCATTATATTATATGACGAAGCAGTACTATAACTTACATGTATGTTTCCTAAAAGAACGTACATGTTCTCTATTTCCTCAGGGAACATAAATGTCTTTCATTATATAACGTAACAAACGATTATTATAACTAGTTTTCTCTCTAGGAATGTTTTTTATTTCATTACATGAATAAATATTACTTTAACTAGTATTTCCTCGAGGCACGTAAATGTTATTCATTATAAAACATGACAAGACATTACTGTAACTAGTGTACCCTCGGGGAAAGCGAATATTCTTCATTATACAACATGACAAACACATTTAAGTCAAATACAGGTACGATTAACATGCCGCTTGAATTTATCCTCTTTTCCAGAACTAGATATTACTTTTACTAATTCATCACATATTTGATACACTATCCTATACAATGTAATTGCATACTTAAGGGGCTTGCGGTCGGTACTCTGGCTTTCTCCCCAATAAAAAACTGGATGCCAAGATATAACTGAAAAATTGCTTAAAGTAACGTTAAACCCACTAAAACAAACAAACATACGTACATACATAAAAACTTACTGTTTCTTAGAATAATCCCAACCACAATATGGATTCTGAGATGTAATGCACGATTGACAATTCTCATGATGTGAGCAGTTTTCAAAAACAACTTTTTCTACCTAAAGGATGAACACGTCATAATGAACAAACACTAAGACAGACATAAATGAGATAACAATATGGAAAAAGACATCGTTTTGTGACTATTACATTTTCTTATAATATTACCAAAAATCCATCGCCGTTAAAAATACCTGTACGATACATGTATATCGTTTTTTTTTAATTCTACTCGATTCCTCTGTTGTATGTGTGTTTGCGTGTGTGTGTTACAGGAAAACACATTTTCAGCAGCTAGGCATTCTTGCGTTACATTCTATTCGGTCGTATTTGCTTCTCTATATTACAGTACCAGATCGATACAGAATGTCGTGTTTGCTTCTCTATATTTGTATCGTAATCTGCCCCCCCCCCCCCCCAAAGTTCTTCCAAGTGAGGGTTCTTTTATATTACACGCTCTATAAATTTCTAGTATTTGCATGTTTAGCTTTTATAACACAAAGCATTTATTATGTGAATATGAAAGGGAGCGATTCGTCTTATAATATGCATTTAGTTAAATAAACTTATCTCCTATAAAGTCTCGAAGTGTTGACAACCACAAGACAGGCAGACAAAGTCTTTTCAAATTCCTTTTTTCCCACATTTTATGAATATAATCAACCAACAAAAGTATTTTAAAAAAATATTTATTTGAAAACAAATGATCATTAACCTGGTCAAAGACTGTTCGACGAGCGTACTGGCGTATTATAATAGCTTTTAAGGTTTGTGCTCAGTCATATGTAATACATATTCTGTATCGATCTGGTACTGTAATATATTTTGCCATTTTTTATTTTGTTTTTAACCTTGTCTAGATTTACCATAAAAATAGTCTTTTTCGTTTTCTCTCTCGTGTCTTATATTTAATAACTTTTTCGTTTACTGTCCAATCACACAATAATCGATAATTTCTACCTTATAAATAATCAATTATATTTTAAAGATCAATAAAGATATATTTGTAAAACTGAAAAGGAATATATAGCATTGTCGTAAAATAACAACAACTGTAATTGGATCTCTATGCATGCAGTCGTATTATTATCGCCGCCCAGGAGGGCGTCTATATATTTGTATTGACTTTCGTTGCTAAGGATGGATCAAGGAGAGTACTTAGCTACAATGAATTAACAGAGTTTTGCGAAAATAATATCAATCATTCAAGTTCAGTGAAAAATCTAGATAAAATATAACATTGGACTGCAAAAAATACTTGGATGATATCAAATTTTAATGCAATCATAAATATTTTTTGGTATTCTATTTTACGGAAGTTAATACCGGTAATAGAGGGAGACCGTTTTAATCTGGTACTTTGTCTTTCTGTGATTCCGCTATAGATAAATAGGTTCTTTCATACGTTTTGGGAAAGACCGGTTGATCTTTCAAGAGTGATAGAAATTTTATGTCTTTTCGCGAGTGGAGCGCAGCGAAACGAGCCAAAAGACATAAAAATTTCTACCGCGAGTGAAAGATCACACGGACTTTCCCAAAAACGTATGAAAGTACCTATTTCTTCCGTAAACCAACAACTTTCACATCGCTATAATCTATAGACTCTCCATTGTTTTAGACTCCATTGTCCATGACGTCCAATCAGAACGTCGGAAACAAGAACGTCAAACAAGAACGTTGCTATGCTTCCATAACAACGTTCTTGTTTCTGGCGTTTTGATTGGATGACGCCGCAAGTACAGATGTGTGCGCGTGAGCACATCTGTACTGGGTCATCTGTACCAGAAATCGGCCATTTACGGGAGAAAAGCGTATCTTTGAAAAATCGACAACCAGAATAATGGCTATTGCGTGTATAACCAGAATAAAAAGCTATTTTATGTATACAATTCCGGAGTATGACTAGTATCGATGATCCTGACGCGCTTATTGCATTTGTGAGTCTGCAATCATCACAATATATAGAACTCGTTGCTTTGTATCCACCTATTGGAAGTGAAATTACAACAAGATGATACCAGACGCAACTTTATATGCGTCTAGTCTTTGATCATATTGTTATAATTTCGCTACCAATAGGTGAAGACAAAACAATCAATTTTAAGGGCCCTATTTTAAGACTGGAAAACCCTTGAAAACATGTCATCACTTATAAAATGACGTCAAATTGTGCCTCTCTCTTGACTGTGCATAACAATAATAATTGTTTAATCTATTGATAAATTAATATTTAATTAAAAAATATTCAAATGTAAATTTTGGTAAAATTGTTTTACACTTCTAATTTTTGGGCGCAATGATATTGAGTTCAATATAGAAATGAAAGCGTAGGACCACCAAATACTGGGAACCAGTCCAGAGGTTGTACGTAAGAGTACTATTCAACAGATCAGTTCATGCTTAATATAGAATGTGAACCGTACATGATACAAGAATAAATGTGATATTTTTGGAAAGCTGAATATGTAAAAAAAATTGAGGATAAAGTTTCATTGGTTTTAACTAAACATAAAGATGTTGAGAGTCAATTGATTACATGCACTATTTTTTAACTGAAATTTAACGTGAAAGTAGGTTTTTGAGCTGTCAAGAGAAAATATTGTGGTCGAGCACAAAAAATAATTTAAAAGTAGACAAATAAATCTTACATCGATAAAATTAAAGTGTTTATTTTTGAAATAACAACAAAAATGTTCGACAATTTTTTTTGCAATCTCAAAAACGCTACATTGTTCGTGACGTCACCACCACATTAAAGACGTCACGTCACAAAAGGAATGCAGAGGCAATCTTAGGGTGCTCTGAAGTAATGTCAAGAACCATAAAATATGCGATGCTCGCATTTAGGCTGTGACTATATTCATATTAAACCCGTAAATAAAACTATTTGTTTTTACCATAAAACATAATTCAATAATGGAATAAATTACACTCTACAGTTAATATGAGTCTGAGATAAAGGGCCGAGGGTAGGAGGTCAAAGATTTTTAACATGTTTCTTCTGTTTCGTTCGTTGTTTTACAGGGGCCCGTTTCAAGCTTAAAAAACCAGGATAGAAATATTTAAATCAATTTAATGAATATTTATAAGTCCTGCGTAAAAACGGATTGCACAATTTTGAGTGTATAGGTTTTCTGCTTTTGAGTGCGTAATTTTCAGTTTTGAGAGCATTAATTAAAATTTTGAGTGTGTTTTCGTAAAATTTTGAATGCATATTTTTATTTTGAGTGCATATTTTAATTTTGAATGCGTAATTTAAAATTTTGAGTGTGTAATTTGTGATGATATTTTCAATCATACTTTTGACGAGAACGGCGTGCCATAGAGACTAAAAAAAAACATCATGACGTTAGTTGTGCTGGTCTTACCTTGTTCTCGGTCAGTACATACAAACTATCTCTTTCTACTCGAATCTCAACAACGCTTGTATCATCTATTGATTGATAATTTGATAATTGATCATTGTGCAGTTGGTCCACCTAAAGAAATACATTTATTTTATTTCATTAATATCATTGCCATATCTTTCCTGTATTTTTGGAATGAATTGAAAATGAATTATTTGTAAACTTTTTTACTGGAAATATTGCAGAGCAGTTACTGTTTCAATTTAAGTAGCGTAAAGTAGTAAGTTTACAAGACGAAATCTATACAACAAGAACAATTTTTAATTAGGAACACCAGAATTACATTGTTGTCATCCCTACTGTTAAAAAACATGACATCTAATTCTACATACATACCTAAAAGATGAACAAAATATCACATTAAAAGCAAATAAATTATCTATTTCCGAAACCTGTATCATTGTATTTGTATATAATAATAGTATCATCTTTACAATTAGGATTCAATAATTTGTTCAATGTTGGAATAAGTGTTTTCGACACAGATCATTGGTGTGTACATTCATTTTTGAAAATAAGTGAATTTAATGTATTCAGCATTAAATTCCTTTATCGAAGGAAGACTGACTAGTATAGTTGTTGGCTGTTATTGCTTTCGCTCTAGTATTCCTTAAACACATGATTGGTGATTGGTTAAACCTCTCTTAAAATAGAAAAACCAAATCGAGGTTCGGTCTTTTTGAAAATCGTCTGCAAGGAGGTGACAGGAAAAATGTCGGTTTGGCAATCTAAATTTTTTAATCCTTATTAATCTTCCATTCAACAACACTTTTTTGGAAGAAAAAATTGTTTAATTATCTTCCAAACCCAGAAATCTCGAAAAATGTTATTTGGTTTCAGGATGGTTTAACAATTTCTTTAATTTTAGCACAACGGGAAGCATCGTGGAGCTCCCGACATTTTATCAATATCTTGTAATTCTAGTTTCATATTTCCCCTAAACAATAATAATAATAATAATAATGTTATGTTATGGACATATTAATACGAGTAAAGCACTTCTATTTAAATAAAAATAGGAATAAAGCCCTGCTCCCTCCTATCACGGTCACAGCTTTTTTTGACAGTAAACCAATAATTGATAAAAGTGGTAAACTTCTTGAATACGTGGAGATTTATTAGGAAAATACACTTTTGTGTTAGTATAATGGATGTAGTGTTGTGGATTATATTATTGTTTCTAATGATATATTTTTGCTGATTTTACGGTAAATGATTTCACTTCTTTATGAAACCATTGTATGTTAGTTGTTCATTGTTAACAAATTTTCATGTAAAGAGTAGCTTTCAAAATTAATTGGAACCACTTCCATGTAAATTTATATCGACAAAAGAATCGGTCTAACTGTATTCCCAGAATATAAATAGCATTGAAAGTAAACAAAAACTTGATACATTTATGACAACTAAATTTAATGACATTAATTTGTCTACTGATTCTTAATTTTACAAGAAAATGCAAAAAAATCAGCTAAAATTGTTAAACCCCTAGCAACATTAAAAAAAATAATAATAATAATAAAATTATATATATATATATATATATATATATAAACGTCTAAGTATTGTGACAACCATATAATATATCTATCCAGCGGATTTCTGAGACATCAGAAATACAGGGTTAATATCAAATATTTATATATACGTCTACAAATTAAGCCCAACACTGTTTGAATTAGATTTTTAACACTGTCAAATTTTTGCTTTCCCTCAGCGGGATTCGAACTCACACCGTTGTGACACTGTGGCACCAATTCGCCTGCACTATGTCCAGCGGTCTAGACCCCTCGGCTAAATCCGCTATATAAAAAATATAGCTTCATTAACCGGGGTGAATCTTAGACATAGACATAGTACATGTGTACTAGCGTGTGACGATGGAATTTTCGTAACCAATACGTATTAATCTGACAGTAATCTAATTCAGCATTTTTGTATATATTATATAGGATGACAAAGTAACTTATAGAAGAATAGTACCACGTACAGCATTAATTAAACCACTCTGTAAACTTTTAATTTTTTTTCACATGGTATCTTCCCTAAATCTTGGAATGAAAACTATTTAGTTTTATTACATAAAAAAGGTAATAGATTTGACCCTAATAATTATAAGGGAATATCTATCAGCTCAAACTTAGGAAAATTATTTAATAAGATTATATACAATCGACTTTTGGAATTTATGAATAATCACTTTCTAATAAGTAAGAACCAAATAGGATTTAAAGAGAAGTGCAGGAGTTCTGATCACATTTTTACTCTTAAAAACTATCACAGATAACTATAAAATGAAAAATCAAAGTGTTTGCAGCCTTCACTGACCTTTTATTTATAAACTGCTAAAACATAACACTCCTAATGAAATATTTAAAATTATATACTCCATGTATACTGATACTTTGTAAAATTAAATTTTCAAATGATCTAAGTGAGCCATTTATATCTGAAAGAGGTGTTAAACAAGGTGATGTTTGGAGTCCTCTTCTCCTTAACTTTTTTTATAGATGATATAACAAAAAAAACTGGAAAACAACATATATTACCCAGTGGTCTTGGGTGGTATTAGAGTAACCATTCTTCTTTATGCTGATGATATTGTACTAATATCTCAGAGTAAGGAAGGGTTGCAAAACTGTTTCATTGCCATGCAGGAATACTGTTCAATATGGCATTTACATGTAAATACTGATAAATCCAAAGTAGTAGTATTTAATTCGAATGGTAAAACCTTTTTAAACCAATTAAAATATAAAAATTTATATATCTAGAAACAGTATCTCAGTACTGTTATCTAGGCATTTTAATAAAATGTAATGGCAACTTTAATCTAGCTATTAACACATTGATGGAAAAAGCCAAAGAGCATATTTTGAAAATTAAAAAGCTAATTGGATTAAATAACCCTTGCAAATTATTAGAAAATATCTCTGATACACTAATTTTACCCATTATCACATACTGCAGTTAATTATGGGGTATTTTCTCCAACTTTAAAGATACTGAACCATTTTAAAAATTACATCTTAATTTATAAAAGAAATTCTAGGTGTACATTGCAAAGCTACTAATGATGCATGTCGAGCTGAACTATGTCGACTTCCCTTAAAAAGTAAAATTCTGTACTCAAGCATCAAATATCTAGAATATATTATTGACTCGGAAAGTTCTTTAGTAAAAACTAATTTTGAAAATTCTGTTCACTCAACCAATTGGTTTATCAAACTGAAAACAGTATTAAATAATTTAGGTTTTTCATGATTTAAGCTCACTTAAACAATACTTAAATCAAATAAAAATTAGATTAAATGATCAAAATCTTCAAAATCAAAATACACTTATAGACACATCTCCAATACTAGAATTTTTCAAAATTTTTGTTTTTAAATGGGATGCAGACCTCGCTATTTAGATATCTTAAAGAAAGTAAAGACAGGGCTGCTCTTTGTAAAATGCGTTTCAGTGCTCATAATCTAATGATAGGAAAGGGAAGATACCAAAAACTAAATAGAAAAGATGGAAACTGTCTAGTTTGCAATGCAGGAGAAATTGAAAATGAAGAACACTTTCTGTTGCATTGCAAACATTATAAGCTGATAAGAAGTACATTTCTTAAGAAAATCAAAAGTTTAATCCCAAATCTTTTAACAAATCCCTATTATGCTTTTTGTTGAATAGCAAATCTGAATTTTGTCTAAAACTTACTGCTACATTTATTTTAGAATGCTTTGAATTAAGAAGAAGTTGTATCATATAAAACGTAATTTTAATTGGTTATATCATCTGTATACTATACAATTAATGTAAAGAATTGTATTACATTTGTATAACACACTTTGTATTGATCCTTTAAATTGTGCTGTACCATGAGTTTGTGCTAGTAAATATTTGTATTCGTATTTGTATTTTGTCCACATTTTCTTTTAACATATATTATTGTTCTGTATTCACAGGAATGAATACACCTTAATTTTCTGCAACCATTTATGTTAATAAAGGCACCAGTCATACCGGACCCACCTTAACTAAGACTGGTTACAAAATTTATTGAACTACCGGCATCAGTTTCATTTTACATTTCTTTTATGGTAACCGTTGTTTTTGCAACAATTTATGATATGGCCAGTTAAAATAAATGAATTACATGTATCTCCGGCAATTTTTATTATCAAAATGATTTAACAGCTTATTTCTTGGCACACGCCAGCTGGGCGTCTATAGTTCTGCGTTTTAGAGGCCCAGACTTGATCCAACACGCAGTGGGCACCGGACTACCTGTTTAATTCAAAGACTAATTTCGCATTGGTATGGCAACACATTCCTCCATGGAAATAATTGTCAACTGAAGATATAAAATCTCTTGGAATGCAGAAATCCAATGTTTTTTCAAAAATTATATTAGAATCCCTTCATGTAACTAAATTTTAACTGTTTACACATAATTTACACTTTATATCTTTATAAACGTTTGTTGCTTTTAATTCTAGTATATACATGCATATTAGCAAAACACTACAGATTCCGAATGCTATACAAGTATGGCAGGTCAAACATCTTGTAATATATTTTGCTAAATCGTTAATGAAATTGGTACTTCGCTTCCTTTTCTCGAATATTTTCAGGTATTGGGTCAGCTTGGAGCTTGTGAATTGAGGAGCCTTGCGAGGAAACACAAGTTCTGCCTTGTTTGCTTATACATCATAAGGAATGCATTAACTCAAAGGTTATATTGGAACCTTTATTAAATTGGAAGACCCTCCAAAATTTTATTATGATAAATATTGGGCGGAAAGATCTTGGTAATGTATTGGTTAGAATGCTATTCTGGATGTTATTATTCTCTGGTCGCTGAAAATTTTTTAATAATTTGACAAATTGTGTTCGTGTTATTGACCAAAAAATGTTACATAAACAAATATTTAGACAAATCTACATGCTGCAATTATTTAGATTACTATGACATATACATACTAAAAATTCGTATTAAATTGGAAGACCCTCCAAAAATTTATTATGATAAATATTGGGCGGAATGATCTTGGTAATGTATTGGTTAGAATGCAATTCTGTATGTTATTATGCTCTGGTCGCTGGAAATTTTTACATAAACAAATATTTAGACAAATCTACATGCTGCAATTATTTAGTTGACTATGACATATGCATACTAAAAATTCCTAATTGTATATCTGTTTTGCAAATATTTAGTTAAATTTATATGCTAGAGCAAGTTTTCCCACCGTAGGTCGGGATGCTCTCCGGCTTTCTCCCCCAATAAAAAACTGAACGCCATGATATAGTTGAAAAATTGCTGTAAGTGGCGTTCAACAACATTCAAACCAACAACATAAGTATACTAGAAGTTCTGAATTTGTATATACATTCAAGCACAGACATTCTGTGCTATTTCAATTTGTTATTCACATTTATATTGAAGTAGCCATATATATACTAGAAATATATTATATTGAATATAACAGTGCTATTTGAATTTCAATTTGTTATTTATATATATAAATATGCCATATATATACTAGAAATACATTATATTATATATTAGTTATATATCAGTTATATATTAGTTATAGATATATATTTAACAGTATTGGCACAGCTGTGCAGTTCAAACCCCCCCCCCCCCCATTCTGTGGCGGTTGCCTGAAACGACACATGACGAGCATCTGTCATTTCAGTCAATTTGGCAGATTTTTCACTTTTTATTAACTGTCAACTAGCAAATATCTAAATTCTGGAGTAACCTCTGTTTCCCAGGGTTGCTCATCCCCCATATATATCAGTTGCTAATTCATTTATGGTCTGCCATCAAGTTGCGGCGACCAATATATAGACTTGAACTTTAATCTTATCTTATATTTCAAATATATATATTTATTTATTTATCTATTTATTTATTTATTTATATATATATTATTGCACTTGTATTATAAAGCTGTGGCCAAATACTGCCAATCTAGATCTTTGTTTTTATTCAGCATTCTCTGAGATAAGTGAATTTAATGTATTCAGCATTAAATTCCTTTATCGAAGGAAGACTGACTAGTATAGTTGTTGGCTGTTGTTGCTTTCGCTCTACTATTCCTTAAACACATGATTGGTGATTGGTTAAACCTGTCTTAAAATAGAAAAACCAAATCGAGGTTCGGTCTTTTTGAAAATCGTCTGCAAGGAGGTGACAGGAAAAATGTCGGTTTGGCAATCTAAATTTTTTAAACCCTCCCACCCACCTCCATTACATAAACGCACAACGTTAATACATTTTGTAATATATTTTGCTAATAATCTTGTTAATGAAATTGGTACTTCGCTTCCTTTTCTTGAATATTTTCAGGTATTGGGACAGCCTGGAGCTTGAGGATTGAGGAGCCTTGCAAGGAAAAAGCACAGTCTTGTTATCGCCGTGGAGTGTGAGAAGAGTGCAAATGGAGGTTTCGGACAATAAGGCAGATTTTTCACTGCACTGGCCCCCCTTTTAATTAACTGTCAACTAGCAAATATCTAAATTCTGGAGTGACCTCTGTTTCCCAGGGTTGCTCATCCCCCATATATATCAGTTGCTAATTCATTTATGGTCTGCCATCAAGTTGCGGCGACCAATATATAGACTTGAACTTTAATCTTATCTTATATTTCAAATATATATATTTATTTATTTATCTATTTATTTATTTATTTATATATATATTATTGTACTTGTATAATAAAGCTGTGGCCAAATACTGCCAATCTAGATCTTTGTTTTTATTCAGCATTCTCTGAGATAAACCAGTGCGTAAAACACTAAATATTTTAAATTATAGAAAAAAGTGTTCCTTGTCTTCGATTTTCTTACATTCGGTACAAAGTCTTTTATTTCTCTAAATTTTTGGTCCAAAATATCTCAGTCCCCCTTTCAATAAGTAATTGATGATTTTTTGTTAATAATTTGGAAAGATTGAACGTTAAATAATATTGAGTTTCAAAATGTGAATACATGTATATATTACTGTAGAAAAATAATGCATTGTTATACTCTTTTTGTGATAAAGTTTTCATTGTTTCTTGATATTCTCTTTATATTTATCTTCTAGAAAGGTTGATAAGTTTTTGTATTAATATTATCTCTATCGAGGTTGTATTTTTTTCAGTTCAAGGAATTATCAATAAAAGCAAAACATGATCTGTACCCTACATCAAATAACGCTTTATCAACTTCAAAAACTTTATTATTTGTATTCACTTTCGTTGCTAACGATGGATAAAGGAGAAAATATTTCTAAGTACACTTAGTTACCATAAATGAACAGAAATTTGCTACAAGAATATCAATCATTTAACTTGAGTGAAAAAAAACAATATGATAGCTAAGTTTCGACTGCAAAAATGCTTGGGTAATATCAAAGTTTCATGTAATAATAAATTTTGTTGGTATTCTATTTACGGAAGTTAATAATAGAGTGAGACCATTTTTATACTGGTACTATATAATTCGTAGTCTCGATCATCCAGACGCTTAAGGAAAGCAAAAACTGTCTTATGTGATGTGTTTTATTTACGTTTTGTGGTTTTATCTTTACGTTATGTAGTTTCTTATTTACGTTAAGTGGTTTTATCTTTACGTGTGGTGGTTTCTTATTTACGTTTGGTGGTTTTATCTTTACGTTTCATGGTTTCTTATTTACGTTTAGTGGTTTTATCTTTACGTGTGGTGGATTCTTATTTACGTGTGGTGGTTTCTTATTTACGTTTGGTGGTTTCTTATTTACGTTTAGTGGTTTTATCTTTACGTGTGGTGGTTTTTTCTTTACGTTTGGTGGTTTTTTATTTACGTTTGGTGGTTTTATCTTTACGTGTGGTGGTTTTATCTTTAAGTGTGGTGGTTTTTTAATTACGTTTAGTGGTTTTATCTTTACGTGTGGTGGTTTCTTATTTACGTGTGGTGGTTTCTTATTTACGTTTGGATGTTTTATTTTTACGTTTGGTGGTTTCTTATTTACGTTTGGTAGTTTTATCTTTACGTGTGGTGGTTTTATCTTTACGTGTGGTGGTTTTTTATTTACGTTTGGTAGTGTTATCTTTACATTTGGTGGTTTCATCTTTACGTTTGGTAGTTTCCTATTTACGTTTGGTAGTTTTATCTTAATGTGTGATGGTTTTATTTTTACGTTTGGTGGTTTTTTATTTACGTTATATTGTTAAATCTATTACTTAAACCGCCATCAAACATGGCCACAATCTTGCTGTTAGTGTCGGATTTTTGATTATTTTGTGTTTGCAAACAACTCTACCTGGAACCGGATAAAATTCCATTTCGACTAACGTAGCTTAAGTATCGAAATGGACACTATTTTGAAAAGGATAGATATGGAGAGATGTGTTGATGTCTTTGCAAGAGAAAACGTAACTCCTGACATTGTAGGAAAATTGTCAGTGTACCAGATGGAGTGCTTAGGTATAAAGGATAGGTCGGAAATGATGAAGTTGAGAATTAACTGTATAACATTAGGTAGAGATCAACAAAAGAGTGGAATAAATCACAATTATGACATTCCAAAAGATGTTCTTGGATGTCTTATTGAGTCGAATTTCAGTGTCTTCGATATCAGCAATATATTATCGGTATCAGAAAGTACTGTATACAGAAAATTAAGACTTTATAACCTTAGCAAGTATCAGTTTGATGACATTGAAGATGATGCCTTAGATCAGAAAGTTAAAAAGATAATCACGGAGTTTCCAAGATGTGGCGAGGGGATGCTGCATCAGATTTTGCGTCAAGAAGGAACAAAGGTTAGATTTTTTTTAGTTTTAAAAAAAAAATGGATTAAATGAAGTGCTAATTCATAAAGAGCAAATGGTTACCAGATTCATTCAGTAACACATTTGCTTAAGTCAATTTTGGCAACATATTAAATAATTTTTCCCCATTATCTTCAAATAGGAACTAATTTTAAAAGTTGGGCGAATTGGGGACAAAATATTAAAAAATGAATGATAATATTAGGTAAATTATAATAATTTTGCATTCATTAGAAATTAAAAGTTAAAAAGGGGTTATCTTAACTTTTAAAACTGGTGAATAAATGAGTGGTCAAGGAGATGTAGCAAACATTTTTAATGTTAAATGTCGCACGGTTTCTTTGACATGTTTATGTGAGACAATTCCATCCGTCGTCTTCGTCTGTCCTAAACTTTCCTTCTCTGGAATAAAATATGTAGCAAGGATTTTAGCTGCCACTCTAGCAAAACTGTGAAGGAGCCTTGTTTCCAAAATGGCGACATATGCTCCAATATTTTGCATATTAACAACTTTCTCAGAAACTAATAAGCCAGTTTTGACCAAACTTGGAAGTAATGTTAACTGGAATTTACTCTTCCAAAGATGTCGATGAAACGCCAAATATACCCATATAACCTGATTTGATTTACAATAGTCTATGTTATACTAGTAAATAGTTCGTTTTCCCATTGGTTTCCAAATACTCTGATTTAACGATGTAAGTGATTGCAAATTCATTTTGGTCTTTGATTAAAAATAAGTTCAGGTGAAAAATTCAGGGTCATGTACGCCACTAGTTGTAGACTGTGTAAAAGTGAGCATCGCTTATGCGAGCTAAACGGTAAATGCGTGTAAAAAAAAGTAACGTGATCCATTCGAACAAACCCATTTCAGATGCTTAGCTATCCGGACAAAATATTGAACAAGGAGGGGGGTGGGGGGTAACTTGATATATTTCTGGCGATACGGATGTTTTTAACCGTTCCAAAATATATGAAAAGGTAGCTCTTTTCATTGAAAGCTATATCATTGGGAAGGTGTAAATTATCTAAATATATCAATGCCCCAAATTAACTTCGTATCTACAGCTGAGGAGGTAAACCAAAGTGACTAAATAAGTGATCCATTAACATCCCTTGATTAAACAAAATGCTACATTTTGGTTTTTTAAACACTTTGGTAGTGAATAGACTGTGGATGTACAACAGGCCCGTAGGAACAGGGGGAAGGGGGGCAGCTGCCCCCCCCCCAATATTTGGCTTTTCAAAAATTAAAAATTGAGTGTCTTACTTAAACAAAATAGGTAACTTCATCAAAGCTACCTATTTTGAGGGGACACAGATTTGGCCCATTAAAATGCAGTAGAAACTGATGAAATAAGCTTTCTTGGCAGAAGTGTGGAGGGGCCTCGGTGGCCGAGTTGTCAAGGTAGTTCATCTACTATTGATCACGTGGTCTGTCAACACTGAGATTGCGGGTTCGATCCTCACTGCAGGCAGGGTGTACTCGACTCCAATCTTATTTGACAAGGATTGCCAGTTTTCCTACCGAAGGTCGGGGGTTTTCTCCGGATACTCCGCCTTCCTCCCCCCATAAAAACTGGACGCCATGATATAGCTGAAAAATTGCTGAAATTGGCGTTAAACACCATCAAACAAACAAACAAACAGAAGTGTTGATCTACTCTCAGATGCCAGGAAATCGTCTAAAAACATTCTAAGTTTTAAAATTTCCCGGGGAGGCCCCCTGGTCCGCCCGCCAAAGCTTCGCGCTTGCGGCGCTTCCAAATTCCCTCAAGTTCCTGCCCCCCCCCCAAAGTCGAGGACGTTCCTACGGCCCTGTACAATCAAATAAAATATATGAATAGGTCGGGTTTTAATTTCAGTGTATGATTAGGTCCCATTTTATAACGCCCTTTAATATATGAATACGATGGGTTTTTTCTCTCCGCACACCTGTACCTAAAATACCCTTAGTTACCCGCCCTCCCCGCCCCCCCCCTTTATTTTGATATTGAAGAAGAGCACATAAATTAATTTAAAAGTATACTTCAAAATAAGTTTGTCATGGATAAAAATTAAGTGTTCTGTTAAAAAAACAACTAAAATTTCAGACAAAATTTTTTTGCAATCTCTTAAAGTCCTGAAACGTTCGATTTAAAAAATTGACAATCGCATGACATTCATGACACGTAACCAACACATTATAAAAAGACGATACGTGCCCGCCGGAATGCAGAGGCACTGCTTGGGTGCGCGAAAGTAACGTCATAAATCCACAAAATGTGTAATGCTCGCATTTAGGCTTATATTCATATTATGACTAGTACTTGTAAATAGAGGTAGGCTACGAGTTTCTGCTAATCCCCCAGTTTTAGTTCTGAATTGTGTCAAAATTATGAAATTGTGTACTGGCCAGGGAAAGTATCTGTGATCAATAGATCACCCTATTTGTGTTTTTTTTTCTCGTTTGAGGGACTAAAATGTTAAATATCAGAACAACATGGGGAGAAATTTGATTATGTCGGAATGTGATCGTTGCTAAAAATGTTGTCCTACTTAAATTTATATTTGGATGGAAGCTAGACTTTAAAAAAGAGTTATTTTATTCTTTTTTTAATTAAATGAATAAAACATGTTTATTATTATTTTGTCCTGCAATCGTCCCATTAAAGCAGCTTAAATGCGTTGAGTATATATTTGCTTGTGATTAACAACTAGTGACCGATTATCACAAAATTCTGACGTCATAATTCTTGTCGCTTTCAACGCACTTACAAGTAATTTATTTATTGCGTAATATGTAGAGGCCTGATATAGGTTCTAATTTTTAAGATCGTTTAAAAAGAAATAGAAATTACAAAATTAAGGACCATGTGTGAAAATATCGTACACTAGATTGCAGGATAAACATTAGTGTATTAACTTGACATAAAAACTATAGACTATAGATTGAAACGGAAAAAAGGCTCGACAGAGCCTCACATTTTCTTTACTACTCGTTATATATATATTTAATTACATTGCAGGTACCTAGGCATCGACTAAGAGAAAGCCTCCACCATTTAGATGAAGTAGGTATTCATGACAGAAAAAAAACAGAAGACTTACAAGAAGACTGTATAACGTTACTGGTGTAAACCACCTCGGGGATATTGATACAAACCACAAGATACAAACTAATAAGGTGGCATTTTGTAGTAGTATAGGTGCCATAGTTGGCTTTAGCAGATTTGTTACCGTCCTTAATTGTGCCGATAATAATAAAGTAGATACAGTATTGAAATGTTTTGTTGACGGCGTTCGTCAGCACGGGCTTCCCTTACGATTTAGATCAGACAAGGGACTAGAAAATATTAGCGTTGCCGAATACATGATAAGAAGAAACGGACCCGACACAAAGGCTATGATAACAGGGAAAATCACTCATAATCAGCGCATTGAGCGCATGTGGAGGGATGTCTTTGAAGGCGTTCTTTATTTTTATTACAATCTCTTCTATTTCTTGGGGGATGAGGGTATACTTGATATTATGAATGACCTTCACATATTTGCTCTTCATCATGTATTTCTGTCGAACATATATGTGACAAGCTGAACATTTGGAAACGGCGTGGAATATACACCGAATACGCACGGTTAAATCATCTCCGTCAAGAATATTCACAGCAGGTTCTTTTACCAATCCTGTACCCTTTTCGCTTACGGGAGATGAAGAGAATTATGGTGTAGAAGGACTGAATGTCGATGGAATTCAGAGAGATGAAAATGAAAGACCCATTTTTGATCCACCTACAATCTTGGATTATAATCGAGAAAACCTACAGCAAGTTCTAGATTTACATTTTCCAAAACACTGGACATCAGAAAACTTTAGAGTTGATGTATATACAAAGGCAGGAGGACTGTAAAAAAGACCTTGCTGTATTTTCCTCTGATTTCTCAATACATTAAAATAAAACATAAATTATTTATCTTGCATTTATTATTACTACAAATAGTCTTGTTGACATGTTAACATCTTATACATTCAAGTTCAGATTTTAAATCTTGTAGCAACACAGATTTAAATTTAAACCCTAGCCAGTGATGCATAAAAAGTAGGTCAAACTAACATGGAGGTCACTGTCCTACTTATTAGCATTTATCTTGCTTCTGCAGTTAAGTTCAGTGCAGATGATTCTATGTATTACAGTAAAGGCTTTTATAATACCGAATCTAACACTTCTAAATATTTGACCACATTTAGTCAAGCATGGGAAAGGTAAAGGTGACCCAATTAGGCATTAATGCTAGTCTGACTGAGATGCACCAGGTTTAAGTTCAATAAATAACCGAAAATTGTAATCAACAATTTATAACTTACGAAACCTTAAACCTAATCATCAACTATAAAGCTGTAACCTTTTTTGGCTAGATGCTGATTTACTTACTATAATGCAACTACAATGGGCTTACAAAATCTATTGATTGATTGATTGATTAATGGTGTTAAACGCCGAGCAGCAATATTTCAGCTATATTCAGCTATATTCAGGCGATGAACATGAAATGGATGATAAAATAAACATGAAATGATGATGAATGAAAATGGGATGGGATGGGACACAAGGAAAAATAGGGGTAACGGATTTTAGATTGCCACTGGCAAATGGGAGGATGGATAAGGTCGGGCAATTAAGCCTCCTGTAGCGGGATCGAAATCCCTACTCATAGCGAATACTACAGCAGCGTTCTTAAACGTGCGAGGAACGTGGCATTTTCCCAACACGGTGCACTTATATGGTTTGCGGTCAGGTTTTCCGTATTATAGCCTGACAACCCCAGCTTGCCAGGGGTACCCCATTCAACCACCTGGGGCACACATCCCAGTCGGTCTTTAGTCAAACCGACCTGATACGCCGGTCAGGGTACTGGGCGCTATTTAGTCGCCTTTTACGACAAGCTAGCGCGACTGCGATCTATTCTTTTAGCCACCCGGATCCCGCACGGGGCAAAAAATCTATTACTTAAGCCAATAGAGTACAAACGTGGACTGACTTTCACCTGTGCTGTACTCCCTACCAAGATGCATCTTTATGCAAATATAGATTATTCTATCATTTACCACAAGTACCTGAGATTTTGATGTAAAACCTAACCTAATTTAAACAATAGATTCAACATTTCTCAGTCAAGTGAAAAATAGATTTTCTTCGACAAATTTTTTAAAAGTGCACATTTTCCAAAGAATGTATACAAATAAAAAACAATAAGTTGACCACTTTCTAGACATTTGTAAGGCTCTGTTACACATAATTGACTAAGTGTGCTACACAAAATTGAATACATTTTTAACATAAGGAATGTTAACAATCATTTCAGTTGTCCTCAGTAGAAAACTAGAAGTGCTACAAATTTCATGTAGCTAACAAATAACTAAAACACTTTAATAATATTAACTAAAACTTTAAAGACTGAACTGGCTGGTATGAGCCTAATTCGCTCACCCTGCATTACACATTAAAGAAAAAATTAATTCTTAACTTAAATGCAATTTTCATTTTGCACTATGTTTACTTCCTAGTCAACATCCAATGAGAATATCCCAACCATCAAACCAACGGTACTTTCTGCAGATATCTTGAACAAATATTTGCCTCACTGGAAAACCCTTAGTTTCTGCACCCAAAACCTGCAGTTACTCAGTGAGGCCAAATTTACAGATGGTCACAGATTCAAATTACCTTTGGCACGCTTCCAAAAAATCGTATTCTGTCACCCATAGTGACAAGACCCAATTTATCAAGTTGTTTATCATCTAACATAGAACAAATTTCAATTGTATCAATACGTTGTTCTGCAAAATTGCTATATAAAGATGAGAGATTCGAATCTTCTAAAACTTTCCATACGGAATCCGAATCCATTTTAAGAAACACGTGCGTGAACTAAATACCGGATTAAAATTTCCACATAACGTAAAGACAAAACCACCACACGTAAAGATAAAACCACCAAACGTAAATAAGAATCCACCAAACGTAAAGATAAAACCATCACACGTAAAGATAAAACTACCAAACGTAAATAAGAAACCACCAAACGTAAATAAGAAACCACCACACGTAAAGATAAAACAACCAAACGTAAATAAAAACCACCACACGTAAATAAGAAACCACTACACGTAAAGATAAAACCACTAAACGTAATTAAAAAACCACCACACGTAAATAAGAAACCACCACACGTAAATAAGAAACCACCAAACGTAAATAAGAAACCACCACACGTAAATAAGAAACCACCACACGTAAATAAGAAACCACCACACGTAAAGATAAAACCACCAAACGTAAAGATAAATCCACTAAACGTAAATAAGAAACTACATAACGTAAAGATAA
The DNA here is from genome assembly GCA_944474755.1 of Limnoperna fortunei. NCBI lineage: Eukaryota > Metazoa > Mollusca > Bivalvia > Mytilida > Modiolidae > Limnoperna > Limnoperna fortunei. The sequence goes on along the minus strand of OX104111.1, from coordinate 39,180,647 downwards.
AACCACTAAACGTAAATAAGAAACCACCACACGTAAAGATAAAACCACTAAACGTAAATAAGAAACTACATAACGTAAAGATAAAACCATCAAACGTAAAGATAAAACCACTTAACGTAAATAAAGCATATCACATAAGACAGTTTTGGCTTTCCATTAATACTTAATTCCATTTGTGCGTCTGGATTCATCTCTATATTGAACTCGTTACCATTACGCCCAAAACTGGGCGTAATTTTTGATTGGATGATATTTTTATTATCTAAAACATTACTTCCGTTCATATCAAGAAGTGTATAACAAATTGTACCAAAGTTTACATTTGAATATTTTTATAAAATGTAACTTTATCAGTTAATTAAACAAATATTATTGTTGTGCACAATCAAGAGTGAATCTGAATGTGACGTCATATTATAAGTATGCACGGTTTTCCGGGTTTAAAATTAGGGCCCTAAAATAGAATCATTGTTTTGTCTCCACCTATTGGTAGCGAAATTACAACAAGGTGATCCCAGACGCTATTATATATGCGTCTGGGTGATCTAGACTATATAATTCGGTGATAGTTCTTTTAAAGAGCGTAGGTTGAAAAATCGGAAACCAGAATAAAAGGCAATTTTGTTTATACAATTCCGGATTATGCCGACATTTGTAAGATTCAATATATGAATGTTATGTCAATAATTTAATTGAACAACTTAAATATTAGTTTTAATTCAAGTATATTTTTGATTTAATATATGACAAAAGATTACATGTGCGCAAATTTAGAAATCGGCAATTCAAATTAGCCAAAACAGCATGACTTAGCTTTACATAGAACCTTATGGGGGAAAAAGTTAAAATGCCTTCTGTTTAGAAATTGCAATTCTTTCTAAGCGAATGTTCATTAGATAGTCCTTAGAAATTGTGTGTTTTTAATTCGATTGAAAATCTGAGATGTCTGCTACATAAGCTTTTATATTATATAAAAACAACTTGACTGTGATTATTTATATATTCTTCTGGTCCTCTACACGTACAATTTTTAATCCAATCTAAAAATTGACATTATTTTCTCTACTAATTGCCATATTAACGAGATGATATGTATTTTGCATTTAAGCAAATGCAAACAGATCGAAAAACACATATTCAAGGTTCGAAACGTTTGATTATAATACAGCCTCTAAGCAAAACACACTAATTGGTCTAAAGTATATGCTGTTAATGTATAATTTGAACAAAATATTAACTTAAAAGTTTTGACGCATTACAACATAATTGCAAAGAACATAATAAATAACCTATGTAACGTAGGTATAAACGTGCTTTAAAGTGCATCCCGTAATTTTTTTAAAATCATTTTGACAAACGCGTGCAGAATGCAGAACAAATCGGCGGCGAACTGATGCTTTGCATCAAAAGTTTTCTTGTATGGTAATCTATCATCTGAGATCAACTAGTATTAGATAGCAAAGAAGGTAATAAAATTATTGACTGATCTACCTAGTTCACATTTTGTAGTCAAATTAGAACTTTTACCATTAACATTAAGAACATATTTGCAAAATTTGTTTTGAATTTTTTTCAAATGGCAATTTATCAGTTAGATTTTGTTATGTTAAAGTCACTTATCCATATCTCAGATCCATATGTACAAATTGGTCTGAGAAGAGTGTAAAATCATTTCATTTTTAGTTTTACGTTTATATTGTTTGAGACTAGAATTTTAGAATTTTTAAACTATGGTTACACTAGTGTTCAGCTGCATATTTCAGATTGCCATTAAAGTTGAATATGATGCCTAAATAGTTTTTAACTATCTCAATCGATGTTCCATTATTATAGAACCTGATTTTTTGCCCTTGCTAAATACAATGGCTTTAGTTTTATTTTTGTTAATATTTAAATTTGTTACAATGCGTTTAAACAAGATTGAAGACCGTTTTCTGTCTCTGAAAGTAAGAGGAGGTCATCAGCGTATAATAGACAAGTCAAAAATGTTGTATTTAGTTGTATTGGATCACATTCATATTTACCAAAGATTATATCTTAATTATTAATGAAAATATTTTATAGCAAAGGACTTAGTCCATCTCCTTGTCGTACACCTCTTTTTGATAAAGATGAGTGAGAGATAGATTTATCTTGTTTAACATCAAATTTAGCATTAGTATACATAATCAGCTCACCCGTCGTCTGTCCGTTCAACTTTTCAAAAATCTTCTTCTCTGAAACCACTTGACAGAATGCAACCAAACTTGGTATGGTTGTTGCTTAGCATGTCCTTTACCAAACTATCGTTTGGATTTTTGATTCGTTAAAAAACATGGTCGCCATGGCTAAAAATAGAACAGGGGGTCAAAATACAGTTTTTGGGCTTATAGTTCAAAAAGTATTACAGATACAGGAAAACCGAAAGAGACTTTCCTTCTTCAGCATCAAAAGCTCTACAAAACACTCTATTGGGTCAAAGTCGTATGACGACTCCTTGTAGGAGTTATTGCACTTTAATTGTCGAACTTGATGATATCTGCCATTTTTGCCTCAAAATCTTGAAAATTATTAAAGCTAGAGAAAAAGTTAGCATTGTTTAATTGTTCTGCTCTATAAGAGCTACAAAAATGTCTTTAGGGTCAAGATTGTGTGATAAACCGTTTAAGAGTTATTCCACTTGAACTGGTTTTTTTAATCGGTTTTAATTGATTTTTAAAAATCTTCTCCTCTGAAACCACTGAAAGTACTGCTTTGAAACTTTGTACACATTATCCGTCAAATGTCTTCAACCAAGTTTGCACAAACCATGGCGTCAGATTAACCAACATGGCTGACATGGCTAAAAATAGAACCGGGGGGGGGGGGGGGGTTAAAATACAGTTTTTGGCTTATAGTTAAAAAAGTATTACAGATACAGGAAAACCGAAGAGACCTTCATTCTTCAGCATCGAAAGCTCTACAAAACACTTCATTAGGTCAAAGTCGTATGACGACTCCTTGTAGGAGTTATTGCCCTTAATTGTCGAAATTGATGATTTTTGCCATTTTTGCCTCAAAATCTTGACAATTATTAGAACTAAAGAAAAAGTTAGCATTGTTTAATTGTTCTGCTCTATGAGAGCTACAATAATATCTTTAGGGTCAAGATTGTCTGATAAACCGTTTAAGAATTATTCCACTTGAACTGGTTTTTTTTAATCGGTTTTAATTGATTTTTAAAAATCTTCTCCTCTGAAACCACTGAAAGTACTGCTTTGAAACTTTGTACACATTATCCGTCAAATGTCTTCAACCAAGTTTGCACAAACCATGGCCGCAAATTAACCAACATGGCTGCCATGCCTAAAAATAGAACGGGGGGGGGGCAAAATACAGTTTTTGGCATATAGTTAGAAAAGTATGGCAGATACAGGAAAACTGAAGAGACCAGCCTTCATCAGTATCGAAAGCTCTACAAAACACTCCATTGTGTCGAAGTTGTATGATGACTCCTTGTAGGAGTTATTGCCCTTTAATTGTCGAAATTGATTATTTTTGCTATTTTTGCCACAAAATCTTGAAAATTTTTAGAACTGGAGAAAAAGTTAGCATTGCTTAATTGTTCTGCTCTATGAGGGCTACAAAAATGATTTTAGGGTCAAGATTGTCTGATTAACCGTTTAGGAATTATTCTCTTAGAACATTTTTTTAATGAATTTTAATGGATTTTAAAAAATCTTCTCCTCTAACCAATGAAAGGACTGCTTTGAAACATTGCACACATCATCTTTAGGATGTCCTCTACCAAAATTTTGAAAATCATTACAGCTGACTACCTACGTTGGCTTAAAATAGAAAGGGGGGGGTCAAGGGAGTTTTTGGCTGATAGTTAAAAAATTATAACAGGTACAGCAAATTTCAAGTTAACCTCCCTCCTAAGCATCAAAAGCTCCTCCTTATAGGAGTTATTTCCCTTAAAAGGTCAAAATTAATGACTTTTGCAGAAGTGTTGGTCAATTCCTTATAGGAACGAAATTCTATATTAAAAAGGGTTGTTTGATTTCAGTTTCAGGTGAGCGATACAGGCTCCTGTGAGCCTCTAGTTATAATTACCAGACACTTCAAGGGATTTCACTTTTTGGACAAGTCCTTTACGCCATACTGAGTCGAACGCCTTTGATAGATCGACAAAACACGCAAAAACTAGCTTTTTGTTCTAACGAAGATAGTTATTTAATATAGTTTCATAGTAAAAATGTGTTTTGTAGTACGGTGTTCAAGTCTAAAGCCAGCTTGAAATTTGTTATAGAGTAAGTTATCATCCATGTAGTTGTGCAATTTATTTTGCATCAAAGAAGTGAACAGTTTGCCAACAGCTTGGGGCATCTGTAGTTATCACAGTCATTGACATCACCATTTTTGTGAATACATGTTATACATGATATATTCCACGAAGAAGGAAATATACCTCTGTTGAGAATTGTATGTAATAAATTTACCTTTGGTAAATTGAGCTGATTTCAACCAAATAAAAAAAAATCATTTGGTATGAGGTCAATACTTTGTTATTTTTCAGTTTTTAAATTCATTTTTTCGTCTCTTGGCGGGAAAAGGGAAAATCTAAAGGCCAATCTGGGGGTTATTTCTGAGCAGGTCTTTAATTTCTTCCACACTCGGAAAATCATTGTCATTATATTAATTAGTCATGTAATCATGCCATTCTGTAATATTAAAAGGGTTTGGAGTGTATAATCTACCTTTGAGTTTGTCTAAAGTATTCCAAAAAGCTTTACGATAATTTTTGTGCAACATATCTAGTTTATTTATCATATAGTTATAGAATTAATTACTTGTAGAATTTAATGTCTTTTTGTATTCTATAAGGAGTCTGAAGATCAGGCTTATTTGGGTTCTGTTGCATTCTTTTACCCAGGTTACGTATTTTTCTTTTCATGAAAGAACTATTACCATTAAACCATTGAGGTCTCTTTTTCGTTTTCATTTTACAGTGGAACCCCTCACAACCGAACCCTCCAAAAACCCGGATCCCTCTTTATTCCGTACGAATCTTGTAAGTCCGGAATTATTCCCTATTTAATCAAGTAATTTTAACCTCTGTAAACCGGATCCTCCGAATTCCGAATATCGTCAGACTTTTCAAGTCCGAAACAGTTGTAAAACATTGTAAAAGCACTCTGAAAACCGGTTATTTTGGCATCTGTATTGCGTGAACTGGATGGATCGATAATCGACAGGATGTTATTTACGCGCCACTGATTTATGGTCGGGTGGTTTAAATGACAGGTGTGAAGTTTTTGATTAAAGATCATCAAACAATTACTGTATAAACTGCTTTGTATGTTAAAGACTAATGTTTGATACGTAAGCCATTGATAATTAAGAAATATAAAACATAACGTCTGTTAATTATGAACTTTTAAAAGAAATTAATTTGCAACATAAATAATAATATAGCTTGTATAAATAATAGACAGCGGTGCCCAGACAATTTTGAAGCGTCGCTTTTTTATCACAGCGTAACTTAAATGCCGCTTATTATCTGCATAGAATCCGCTGTTGTAAAAAGCAGTATTTAAGCGACATGCATAATTACCGCTTAATTTTAACCTACATAATTAGCAACGCTTTAACTCCACTTTTATCCAACTTAAACTATACTGATTTTCTAAGTAGAAAAAAAGCGAGACTACAGGTAATTGATCAATCCTGCTTAAATCCTACTGATAAATATTAGTCATTTTTTTATTTTATTACAAACCTACTTAATCCCTGCTGATTTATCTTAGTAAATTAAACTGAACACTTTTTTCCAACTGAAAAAACTTAAAGCTGCTACAGGAAATACTTTTTTCCTACTGATTTAACTCTGCTCTATTAAATATAAATTAAACTCCGCTAAAAAAAAAACTGAAAAAACGTAATACAATATTTATATTATTTGTAGTCTGTTTTCCAATTATTTAGTGACTATCAAATCAAAAAAATAATTAGTTATATTATTTTTATTTCAACCAAACTGCTGTTTAGCTTCACATATGAACAATTTACTATTGACGAGCAGAAATAATGCACAAATGTCTAAGCATGCAGTTTGAGTATTTTCTATAGAAAATGTTTGGAATTATTTATTACTACTTTAAATGAAGATTAAAATTTTTAACCCAAATAGAGGACAAGGACACTGATATTACACATGACAAAATTTAGCATGACCAACACCATTATTCTCAAAACATAAATAAAAAAGACATTAAAAATTTTCTTCTATGCTGTATGTTCTGCCAATTCATGCTACAATTGCGCTGATGAATATTATAGCTTAAATATCAAATATTTTCATGCAATAAAAAAAATCAACAAGAAATCATAAAAACACATTCACAATATAAAACAATGCTTGATACATTATACTACAAACTTATGTAGTAAACAGAAAACTGTTTACTAAGAAAAAGTAATAATCATAGGGGAGATAACTCTACAGGGGAGCCAACTCTACAATCTTTTGTCCACATTCAAAAATACAACAATGGAAGCTTTACTTTCTAATAAATTTAATAAAGCCATTTTTGTAATTATGAACGACCGATAAAAACAGTTAAGAACTATCTTCATATGAACATAAGAATAATTGAACTTTTTACAACAGCATGTTTTAGTTTATGTAGAAGTGCTATTTAACTAATATTACCATTTTCCTCTACAACTGTTAATAAACCAATGCATAGTCAACACAATGAATTATGACTATGATTATGAAGAAAGAACTATAAAATATATGTAAAAAGATATAACTTTACTCTACAATTTTTAATTTGTCAGTGGACAGTTTGGCTTCAACTACAAAAATATTAAATGTCCAATTCTTTTTCCATTTTTTGGCAAACTGCTTTTCACAGAAAGAAGAAACAGTGCGTCTGCCTCTGATTTACAGTACATAAATTTCTTCAGGGCACACTGATGTTGTTTGCTTCTTAATGTTGACAGCAAGTAGAATATGGTGTTGAATGTTATTTGTTCCCTTCAAATCTTCAAAGAAACTAAAATCACTCCAGACTTGTCAAAATGTTCTTTGTAAAGTTTTTCCGTCAAAACATCTTGATGCTATTATTCTTATTTTTCATTCCTTCTCGTCTTTGATGTACATTTTTTCCTGTTAAAACACAAAAAATAATATTGCAGAAAAAACTGCAAAAATAGAACATTCATAGCTATTATATAAAGTATAAAGTTTGCAAATTCCACACAAAAATAGAATGTTGACATAGCAAAAACCTTTTATTTTGTTATTGGAAAATTTCTGTTACATGACAAGAGTTCATTTGGTTTACAAAATGCTTGTTCCAATGAGCTACAATGCTTACTCGCTTACTCAAGCCACACGTTGACCAGAATCATTAGAATTATTCGCAACCTTAACTGCAGAGTATGTGTAATAAGGACATTATATTTTAATAATTTCTTTGAATTATGTCATTTGAAGAAGTTGAACACTTTTATTTAGTACACTACACAGAATACCCTAAAAATTATCTCCCCTTTCATATGTTAACAGGTTTTATAATTACACCCAAGTTTCCCCCTCTTTTTTTAATTAAGTGTGGCCATTCATTTGTAGCCTGAATTCCCTTGACCTAATAATAATTTGTGTCATATTAAATTGAAATAGGCCCAGTATTTGCTATTTACCTTACTATTTTAATTACTATTGGTCTTCATACTGCATTTCAAAATTACTGACACCCATTCCCATATTTGTTGCACAATCTACAATGGATACAAACATATATAATTAAAACGACACTGTTCTGTACATTGATAGTGTATTCTGCTAAATTATGCCAACAATTTTACTGTTTCAGAGAAAACAAAATTATAAAGAAATTTGGAAAAAATGTCAAATTACACGAAATGATTCTTGTGGCGACTTATATGAATGTGCATATTTCGGTACTTATACGAATATTGTCTACGCAATATGAACTATAGGTCACTAAGGTCAATAGTAAACATGTGTAAAAAAGGCACTGGATTAACATTTGATATTTATCCCAGATGAAAAATATTTACACTGTGAACAAATACGTAGGAAAATGTTGAAACATAAAATATATTTACCTTAAGTTGCAGGCGGCAACATCGTGTCGTGGTGTTTCAAATGGCGTGTGGTGACTATCTGTACTTCTTTTCGACTTTTGTACTACTTTGTTTTCGAGACACATTGAAACCATCATTATACTGGCCTTTTCTTGCTTTACTTTTGAACATATTTTGACCGACGTTTGCCATTTTTGTTTTACTCCGGGTACTACACTTTGGATTGTACGGAAGTTCAACTGGTTACAAAGAAAGTATTTAGTTGAAGGGTACCAGAGCAGGTATGTTCTATAGGATTAAACGCTTATTTTCGGTAATTCATCGATGTATGAACGAGGTCGACTCACTCACAAACAAATAAACGGCCGAAGGCCGTTTATGATAAGTTTGTGAGTGAGTCGACCTCGTTCATACATCGATGAATTACTGAAAATAAGCGTTTAATCCTTATAATTCTTCCAAAATTGTTTTTATATATTTAACATTCTTGTCCCAAAATAAAATTTTATTATAAGTGTGTGACGCGTAGGAATATATACAACGAACTGAAGACGAAGACGTGGTCGGTTTGAAGTGAATAACTGGCATTGACAACAGATACAATTTACGATTTGCCGAGAAGATTATTAATAAAAACAAAAGAAGACTCAACAAAAAACAATATTCCGTATACTAATGTTCGTCATTGTACCCGCGGTTTATATTAACGTCATATGTGACGTCATATCTGTTCAAACGGAACGGAAACTAGCTAGACGTTCTTTCTTAAATACGAAGAGGAAAAACAATAGTTGTCGTTTGTTCAATGGATTTATCAGTGAAAATTGCTAGAGCTGTGCAGAGACATGGAGTTGGTAACAAATTCGTGCATCTTGCTATTTCGTTGATTTGTTGTGACCGCGAAAAAAGGTAATTTTACCGTTACGGCTATTGTGTGTATTTGAAATGATTCATAATTGAAATTACAAGAAACGCAATTTCAAAGTATCGTTTATACATGCCTTCACACTCGCATTTCATCCACATTCGAATTCTGCTATTTCCGTCATTCAGCAATGTGTACAATGAATCCAAAACGAAGTGTACTGTTAAAATATTTTCTTGTATGTATTTGTCTATAAAACAAATGTTTGCAGCTGGTTCAATTAAATAGCTTTCCGTTTAAGCAATACATCGCTCAAGATATTTGAATCGCCAAAATTCGAGTGTACTGGCTTAATTTATTGTCTGAAGCATACACGACACATGGCCGCCATATTTGTTTACTTTTAGCAAAAAAAAGTAGTTCCCCAAAAGTCGTTCATGAAAGTATGAACGGATCTGGGAAGTACTGGTTTATGGCCTTTTGACCAATCAAAAATGACTATAAACGTAAACGAATGTAAGATAAGAATTATAATGCATTTATTTCTAATTTCTTTTTTTTACATATGTAATTATATTCTATGACAAATTGTTTGGACACATAATTGTTTTGTTTATCGGGTATTTTTTTTGTATATTTTTCGGCTGATGAAAATCTGTGTATACTTGTGACGTCGATTTTCCAAAGATCATGATGATCTGGCATTATCGTTATTAAAAGTCATGTTGCTTTCATCAGTTTGTCGTTTTCTTCATAATGTATAAATATGACGACTGTAAACAACAATCCTACTTACTTAATTTACTGAACCAAAGCGTAAAACTTGTCCAGCAGTATGTGACCATGTTTGAATAATTCAAATTATGCGCGGGCTTTGGAAAATCGACGTCACAAGTATCCGCTTTTGTACATTTACTATATTCCGCTTCTTTACCGCTGACAACTAATTTGCATATTCCACTTCAAATCCGCTGATTTGTACCGCTTAATCCCAACTTCACCTAATTTACATAATTCAGACGCTTTAGCCCAACTTATTTCACCCTTCTTTACCGCTTATTGTCCTAATCACTGTACCAAATATGCAAATTAGTTTTAAAAAGCGGTATTTCAGAAGTTCATTAGGTAAATATAAGTTGATTAAAAGTAACGCTGATATACTACTTTTATTCAACTTTAAATATCCTATTATAAATAAATAAATAAAGCTATTATCAAGCTTTTTGATAAAAAATTATACCGTTGCAATCATACTTTAAGATAGCTTTTTCTCAGCTTAAAATTGTCCTGGGTGGGTACCGGTAAAGATAAAAATAAAATACCCACTAGTGGTCTGTGTGGTTTTTACAAGAGAAATAATTGTAAATGTATGGTTTCACCAAGATTTAACATAAATAGCCGTGCGCTATTTCCTAAAATCATTGATGGTTTGGAACTTATCCTTGCTACGTAAAATGATGGAACCGTCAGCTAAACGTCGACGACTTGAATTAACGCTTCAAGATAAAATTAATTTGATAAAAGAGTCCGAAAGTTTTCCAAAACCATCTCAAAAGTCGTTAAGTGAAAAATTCGGCATTGGTAAGACAACTGTCTCTGATATTTTAAAACGTAAGGCCGATTACCTACACAGTTTCGAAAGCAATCAAAATGTACAAAAATTCAGGTTCAGCTCAACTGGCAATAATGACAATTTAAATAAATTAATGTGGGACTGGTTCCAACAAGCACGCGACAAGGCCATACCAATATCCGGGCCTATATTGCAAGAAAAAGGTTTAGCTTTTGCAAATAATTTAGGACTCTCCGATTTTAAAGCGTCTAATGGTTGGTTAGAACAATTCAAAACACGTCATAATATAAAGCAATTTACAGTTTGTACTACTTTTAAAAATGTTTAATTTTAGAGCGTTTTGATCAGCTTTTATCATTTTACAACTAAGTTTTTCAGTTAAGATATCAATGTTTGCATCAGGATCATTGACTTTAAGTTCAAACAGTTCAATATCTTCATCAGAATTAAGGGAATTGATATATTCTTGTTGATTATTTTCAATTACAAATTTTCCTGGTTGAGGATAAATTTGGACATGAGTTTGTTCATTTTTGTACGAACCCCAGAAGGGTCATCCGATTTTCGAAACTCGAAATTCGAGATTCGAAATTCGAAATTCGAGATTCGAGATTCGAAACTCGAGATTCCAAATTCGAAATTCAATATAGTTATAACCAATCAGATTGTGTGTGACATAATCGTCTATCAATCAGAATAGTTCTTATATAAACTTAGCCACGTGCTATTGTGTTTATTTGGGGTTGATATATTTGTCAAACAATGACTGTGTTCAACATCGTTTTGTTAAAAAAATCAAATTTATAAGCTTTATTTGTTATTTTATCAAATTAATTCAGTTCACAATAACATCTTGATTTCACAAATCAAGAAACAAGAATGTACATGTAAAAAACGGAATTCAACAAAACTTGGTGTGTAGGAAGTACACCATATGTAGTTGTGCATGTTACCAGGGCATTTTGGTCCTCAAATTTTTCTGGGGGGGCTATCAGGGGTGGATCCATAGGTGGCCCTCCCTTTTGAGGAAAAATTTGGTTGGATATATAGAAAATCATTGAAGTATGACCAAACTGCCCCTCCCTTGGCCAGTCAGTGCCCCCCTTTTCGAAATTTCTGGATCCGCCACTGGCTTATATTTGCCCTTTGAACTTAGAAATGTGCTGAAAATACCCATTAATTATCTTGCCGGCACAAATCCTCTGATACTACTCAGTACTATACACAATTTTATGAAACTTGGTATGTAACTAGTACACCATATATGTAGTTGTGCATATTATCAGGAATTTTTTATTCCTAAATTTATATGGTAGTTATGGCTCCCTGAACTTAGAAATTTTCAGTAATCCTCAATAATCATGGTTTTCGCTTTAACTCCCCTAAAACTACTCAACCAAATTTTATGTAGTTTCGATATAACCAAGGAATTCTGATTGGTAGAGATTATGTAACACGCAATCTGATTGGCGAATTTCGAATGTCGAATTTCGAATCTCGAATTTCGAATCTCGAATCTCGAATATATAAGAACTATTCTGATTGGTAGACGATTATGTCACACGCAATCTGATTGGTTATAACCATATTGAATTTCGAATATCGAATCTCGAATCTCGAATTTCGAAATCCTTCTGGGCTTTCGTATTTTTGTGTTGATTCGAGTTATCATTTACATGACATTGAAGACTAAACCATAAAATTCAGTGGTCGGACAATTCATTTGGGGTGGGGTGGGGGGAACATTCACAAAGTTAAACATATGTACAATATTTTTACTTGCAATAATATAATCAATACAACGTTTGCATTGAGAGCTACAATATGTACAACTTCATAGAGAGTCACCCATCTATCATTCATGATTCGGATTTTAGATTCAATGCATAAATCAATCAGGCATTTGCCTTGTTTGTTTAAAAAATAATACCTGTTTTGCCTTTCTACTAACTGTATAACTATGGAACGTCACAGCTGCCTTATGATACTCAAACATATATCATTAAGGCAACAAGCATACTATTTAGCTATTATTATACACATTATTAAGACATTTAGTTATACTATATTGACGCTAATTCACATCAATAAGCAACATTTTTAAACTATAAAGACGTTGAAATACACCATAACGATAATCTTTTACATCTTAATATATCATGACGGTACTTTATTATATCATGAAGGCATCCAACTGTACCATGACGACTTTTTAATATATTACAAAGACATCTTACTACATTAAGGAGATCACATGTTGTACTAGAAAGACATTTTAATATATCACTAAGCCATGTATAAGTACCATTATAGCATTTTACTTTTCTATGATGTCACACTTCTCTGTCAGAAAGACACGCTTCAATAATAAATTCACATGTCAATATAATAGTGAGCAGTTTCTGTGTACTAACAAACAAACAAATATTACAACGTTACAGTATTTTGTAGTGCTACGATGTCGGTTTTTAGTAGTGCTGACTAAAGTTCTAAAAACAGTGTTTTAAAAGTCTATTCAAAACTCATCAGAGGCGCTCTACCGAAAGAATGAAGATGCCAAACACTATAAGAATATGAAGAGCAGAAAAAAAAACCAAATATGCCGAACTGGAAACCAAGTTATGACCAAGATCAACCTATGTCTGTGTAGGAAGAACCTTAGGGTTTTGACAATTTTGAAATTTAAACGGAAAAATTTATAGCTTTGATATGATTTTCAACACAAAAGTGTTGAAGCGGAGTTAACGCCGCCTCCGTCGCCACCGGTAAAGTAACACCTATGTGTCACTCCGCTTCGCAGGCGAGACAAAAACTAGAATACTGACAAAGCAAGAAAGGGCCTACTCAGCAAAATAAATCTTAAGTGTTTTAAAAATATTTAACGGAATTACATAAAATTTAAATAAGCACACCATCAAAATTTTAGAACTGTATTGTCAAAAGATAATGAGATTAGTGTTCACAAAGTCCAATTCTCAAAATTTAATTTCTATACAAATTTTAAGTTGTTCCCCAAAAACAAAAAAAATTTTCACCAATTTGCATGAAATTTTAATATTCACATGACAAGCTGCATAGCAACTGTGCAAAATCTCAGAACTGTATTGTTAATAGTTTTTAAGTTTTACTGTTCACAAGAAATTGTTGATGGATGGACAGACAGATGGACTGACAAAGTGAAAACTATAGGGTGTCCGTATCTTCGATACAGGGCCCAATAATATTTAGATGTACAACAGCCCTTGCATTGACGAAATTGATTATAATTGTACTAAAAATGAAATCAAGTCAACAAATGTTTAACAAGTGTGAACACTAAAAATGTGACATACATGTATTTGCCTCCGCCAACAATGAACTCATAAAAGGACCAGAAATCATAGTTGATGGAGCCTTACTGCAGGCCAAACATACTGTTGTGAGAAAAACACGTCTTTCCTTCCACAAATTTTGAATGACTAAGTCAGTTAACAGGAATTAGTCATCTGATGAAACCTAAAATTGGTACTTTTGGACCTAAAATGTGTCACATATAAAGTTTCAAAAGTCTACAAGAAGTAGTTGCTTAGAAAACTGTTACAAAAACTTTTAACAATGAAACACAAAAGTTCAATAAAAAGCTACGCCATAACATAATACAATATTCGTATAAAAAGGGGGGATCTGTTAAAGATTCTTCCATGATTTTTCACTAGACTTGAAAAATTGAAATCAGACAAGAAATAAAAAAGATCATTGTACCCCCTTTGGCCATTAGTTTCCTAACAGAAAACTAGAGGGTCCCAGAAGCCTGTATCGCTCACCTGAACCTGAAACCAAAAAACCCTTTTTTATCCAGCTTTTCTTTGCTATAAGGAATTGCCCAACACTTCTGCAAAAGTCATTAATTTTGACCTTTTAAGGGAAATAATTCCTATAAGTTTGATGTTTGATTGGTGTTTTAACGCCACTTTCAGCAATTTTTCAGCTATTTCATGGCGTCCAGTTTTTATTGGGGGAGGAAGCCGGAGTACCCGGAGAGAACACCCGACCTGCGGTAGGAAAACTGGCAATCCTTGTCAATTAAGATTGGAGTCGAGTACACCCTGCCTGCAGTGAGAATCTAACCCGCAATCTCAGTGTTGACAGACCACGTGATCAATAGTAGACGAACTACCTTGACCACTCGGCCACCGAGGCCCCCAATTCCTATAAGGAAGAGCTTTTGATGCTTAGAGGGAGAAGGGAGGTTCACTTCAAATTTGCTGTACCTGTTATACTTTTTTAACTATCAGTCGAAAACTCTCTTGACTCCCCTCCCCCACCCATTTTCTATTTTAAGCCAACGTAGCTATGTAGGTAGTCAGGTGTCATGATTTTCACAATTTTGGGAGAGGACGTCCTAAAGATGATGTGTGCAATGTTTCAAAGCTGTCCTTTATTGGGTTAAAGACGAGAAGATTTTTTAAAATCAAGTAAAATTGATTAAAAAAATGTTCAAGGAGAATAATTCCTAAACGTTTCATCAGACAATCTTGACCCTAAGTCATTTTTGTAACCCTCATAGAGCAGAACAATTAAGCAATGGTAACTTTTTCTCTGATAATTTTCAAGATTTTGAGGCAAAAATGTCAAAAATAATCAATTTTGACAATTAAAGGGCAAAAACTATAAGGAGTCCTCATACAACTTCAACCCAATGGAGTGTTTCGTAGAGCTTTTGGTGCAGATGAAGGCACGTCTCTTCGGTTTTACTGCATCTGTTACACTTTTTTAAATACAAACCAAAAACTGTATTTTACCCCCCCCCCCCCCCCATTTTTCCATTTTATTTTTAGCCATGGCGGCCATGTTGCTTAATCTGTAGCCATGGTTGGTGCAAACTTGGTTGAGGACATTTTATCGATGATGTGAACAAAGTTTCAAAGCAGTACTTTCAGTGGTTTCAGAGGAGAAGATTTTTTAAAAATCAATTAAAACCGACTAAAAAACCAGTTAAATGGGAATAACTCTTAAACGGTTCATCAGACAATCTTAACCCTAAGTCATTTTTGTAGCCCTCATAGAGCAAAACAATTAAGCAATGCTTACTTTTTCTCTAGTTCTAATAATTTTCAAGATTTTGAGGCAAAAATGGCAAAAATCATCAAGTTCGACAATTAAAGGGCAATAACTCCTACAAGGAGTCGTCATACAACTTTGACCCAATGGAGTGTTTTGTAGAGCTTTTGATGCTGAAGAAGGAATGTCTCTTTGGTTTTCCTGTATCTGTTATACATTTCGAACTATAAGCCAAAAACTGTATTTTGACTCCCCTGTTCTATGTGTGCGAAGTTTCAAAGCAATCCCTTCAGTGGTTTTGGAGGAGAAGATTTTTAAAGAAAAGTTAACGACGACGAAGACGACGACGGACGACGACGACGTACGCCAAGTGATGGCAATAGCTCACATGACCCTTTGGATCAGGTGAGCTTAAAAGGGCTCAGGGAAACAAATTCTTTATCTGTTTAGTAACCAATATGTGTCACAAATTACCTTGCAAAAAATATTAAAAACATGACAAGGAATATATTGACCCAAAACCAATCACATCATCCTTTTATAGTAAGGAAAATCACTATAAAGTTTTATAGCAATCAGTCAGCCATATCAAAAGTAATTGTTGGCGGAAAAACAAGAGGCTCCCAGGAGCCTGAATCGCTCACCTGGTCCATAAGGGTCTATATTATCAGGCATAACACCTAAAACAGATTAGTCAAACAGCTTTTTAAGCCGAACATTCCAGCACAAGCAACACATTTTCTTTATATGCAATAGTTTACATTCTAAAAGCCAAAACAGGATTTTCAACCTTTAAAAGGGCATAACCTTTTTGAGACTTTTGTAGAGCTTAATGAGCTGAAAATTAAAGCAGGCAACAGCTTTTCTCTATCTGCAATAGTTCTCTAAGGCAAAAATATGAATAAATATGATTTTTTTTTACATTAAAAGGGACAAACCCTTAGCTTTTACCATATGTTTTATTTTTAGTAACAGCAGCCATGTTTTTTTGAGAAATCAAAAAGTGAAACATATGTTGTGCGGTATTCGCTAAGAATCAATCCTATCAAGTTTCGTTTAATTCTGTTCAGTAGTTTCAGAGGAGAAGATTTTTTTAATAAAAAGCTACTCCGAGCGCATCATGATACGAACGCAACATGTTGAACCCTGTATGTTGGAGGCCCAAAATGGATTGTCAAATGCTGTGGACACATGCAGCCCATGGTGGACTCACAAAGCTTTTTGACATATGCATTCTGGTAGACTTTCAATGCATATTTGATTTCTTTTTTTATATTTATACCAACATATAAGGAAAACACTTATAATTGGCGTTTTTGGCCCCTTTGACTCATAATATCACAAAAACATTAAGAGATATTGCAAATCTGATTGAAAAATGCTGGCAAGAATTTTCAAAAAGGATTCCAAGGAAAAAAAGATTTAGAAAATCAGACGACAAATAAAAAAGTTGATTTTTAGGGGCGTGGACGGATTTTGACCCTCTGTAGCATAGTAACAGTGTAAGATACATAAAAACCATTGACCCATTTAGTTGACAGAATTGATTAAAGAATACATTGAAAAAAGGATCAAAATCAGATGAAAAATAAACGTTCTACAAGTTTGTTTAAACATCCATTTTTCCTGTTTTTGGTCCCTTTTTCTCTGAAACGGTAGTGGCCACAATCCCCAAATGCAAGAGGAAGCTTCCTTTAGTGTTTAATAACATTATATTAAAACTATATAACAATTGGCCGGCCCACGACAACTAAAGTTCTTGCATAAAACCATTTGTCCACACAAACTCTTATAATTGGCGTTTTGGCCCTTTTGACCCCTAATTTCTTGAGACATATTGCAAATCTGATTGTAATATGCAAGCAGGGATTTTCACAAGGATTCCAATGAAAAAAAAAAGATTTTGAAAATAGGATCACAAATAAAAAAGTTGATTTTTTTTGGGCAAGGTTTAATTTTGACCCCCCTTAGCAATGTAACAGTGCAAGATACATAAAAACAGTTGCACATTTAGTTGACAGAATTTACTGAGGAATAAAATAAAAAACGAATGATCAAAATCGGATGAAAAATAAACATTCTACAGAAGTTTTGTCAATACACCCATTTTAGCCTTTTTTCTGGAAGGGTAGGGGCCAGAAAACCCAAATGCAATAACAACCTTCCTTTAGTGGATAGAAACATCATATCAAAATGATAAATAGCATTTAATTTTGATTTTTTATTTGGGTTATTACCATTTATTGTAAATGTGTTAAATGTCATGATATACTCATGCATCGTCATGGTATATTAAGATCTCTTCATGATATACTCATGCATCGTCATGGTATATTTAGATGTCTTAATGATAAAGTAAAGTGTCTTTATGGTATAATTAGATGGCGTCATTATAATCATACTGCCTTTGAACGAGGGTGTTAGGGCAGATTATCACATGAAGAAAAAATTATCACCCGAGACGAAGTCGAGGGTGATAATATTTTTCTTCATGTGATAATCTAACCTGACACCTGAGTTCAAAGGCAGTATGATTTTTATTATACTGAATGCCTATTATCCAAAGAAGAAACGTGAACTACCAAATAGATATTGTACTGAATTATATTTTTAATGGAAAGTGCTTGTTTGTTTGCTATTTGTTTTTCCAGCTAGTTTTTCATGTGGCTGATCATTTTCCAGGATGACAATTTTCGTTCTTAGCGGGTGATAATTTTTTTTATATCACTCGTAAACTTCGGCTGGAGCGGGTGATAATTATCCGGTTCGGCAATCTCCGGTCGGAGCGGGTGTTAATTTTTTTTATATCACCCGTTGAGTGGAAAGCACGAGAAATTAACACCCGTTGCTATAATGGGCGGGGATAAAGTCGGAATCAGTAGAAATTAACACATGGTTACTATCCAATAAAAAGACAGCATTTTTGCATGAAGTATAATAAAGTATAATACCGTCATGGTATACTAAGATGTCTTCATGATATACTCATGCATCGTCATAGTATATTAAGATGTCTTAATGATAAAGTAAAGTGTCTTTATGGTATAATAAGATGGCGTCATAGTATAGTACCGTCATGGTTTACTAAGATGTCTTCATGATATACTAAAGCATCGTCATGGTATATTAAGATGTCTTAATGATATAGTAAAGTGTCTTTATGGTATAATAAGATGACGTCATATTATAGTTAAGTGTCTTCGTGGTATAGTAAATGATCATCATGATATAATGAAGTATCTTTATGTTATAGCATAATAGTTAAATAGTGTAAAAGATTATCGTTATGGTGTATTTCAACGTCTTTATAGTTTAAAAATGTTGTTTATTGATGTGAATTAGCGTCAATATAGTATAACTAAATGTCTTAGTGGTGTAGAATAATAGCTAAATAGTATGCTTGTTGCCTCAGTGATATATGTTTGTGTATCATAAGGCAGCTGTGGCGTTCCATATATAACAGTGATATAGTTTATCGGTAAATAGTTTTGACAGTTTTGAAATAATATATTATCATGCTTGACAAAGTCATGTAAGTCTGATGTGCGAGCATTACAATCACCCATTAGTATTATTTTACCTTTTAAGGTTTTGCATGACTTTATCATGTTCTGGTGAGTCAGAGCTGATTCTAGGTTCATGTAAAATGTACATAAATATAAATTTTCATCAAGTAAAATTTTGGACTTGTTTAATTTTAACCAAACAGAGTTGTCAGAACTGATTATCTTTGTAGTCGTTTAGGATAATTCTTTTTATATTAGATGATAATACCATCGGATCTTCGACCTCGCTTTCCTTTTGATTTAATTGCATGAGAGGAGGTGGATACATATTCTGGCAGAGTGATGTTTGACTCTCTAGAAGTCCATGTTTCAACAATACCAAAAAATATCAAAATCTTTTGTTTTCAGAACTTCTGTAATTGTATCAGTATAAAAACCATTTATACAAACTATTCGTAGCATATCAACTATTTTAACTTTTAATGTTTAATGGGAATTAAGATGGGATATGAAATATATATACTACTGGGTATAAACAATAGTTGGTGTCTTAAAAAATTTACACAATTATGAAAGTGTCATATTTTTTGACAATAGTAAAATTGAAAAAAAAGACATATGTTTCTTTAGAATTGTTATTTAAAGTTTAAGATAGCGTGTCTTTACGATTTACTGTTTTGAAATGTTAAAGAAGAAATTACCAGTAACTTAATTATTATAATAATGACAAATTATACTATATACTTGTACTTAAACATATAATGATGATAAAATTAAAGAAAAACAAACTATCAATAAACTGAGTGACTAAAAAAGGATAACATAATTACAATCTTGTATTATTATAAATTATATACACTTGGCCAAAAGTTAGGGACCACCAGGTTTTGCTTCAAATAAATTTAAAAAAATGAATTGTTTCTGGTTCTTTGTAAATATGTTATCAACAAAAGCTAGGTTTGTAGTATCTATTGTTAAAATTTATAAATCGCTCGTGTCATGATACAATAACAATAGAGATTTAAAAAACTACCCTCAGCTTTTGAAAACCCACGTTTTTTTTCATTTCATCATGTGCACGTGCGTAACAGGTAAAATTTATCCTGTTTTGAAGTCATTTTAACATGGTACGTCGAAAACTAGCAGATGCAGAGAGATGGCAAGCAGTTGATATGATAAGGGTTGGAATGACACAGCGGCAGTTTTCAGATAGGTTCAATATTAGCCATTCTGTCATCAGTAGCCTTATTAGACGATATAATCAAACGGGTATTGTTGGGGAAAGGCCAAGATCAGGGCGACCGAAGAAGAGAACAGAGAGAGGAGATAGACTGCTAGACAACAACCTTTTACCACTGCAAACAGGAAGCGTAGTCGATGGAATGTCCATGTTAGAATCAGTAGACGGACAGTGAAACACTTTAAAATTATATTATAAAGTTTTTTAAATTATATTTATATTTATTACCCTCATGGGTTATATACTTTGTGGTAAATATCTAATTGTTACAATGGGGTTAGGGCAAAGGGGTGATTTGTTTTAGTTTTCAGACTCTTAAAACACTTTCATCCATTGACATTTTGGGGCATTGATAGATAAGATCTTCCTTTCGTTTTTTGTAAAATTATAGTTTTGTGTTATTGAGTTACGCGTCTTTGTTTTTGTAATTTGGGCCTTTTCCAATTGATAATGATAAATGTAATTACCATTAGAGATAGAATTATCAAGACGCAGCTGTTTACATTGAAAAATCAATTTGTGCCACCGCCAGTGTCTATCACGGACGTATTATGATATACAAATGCCCGTCCATCTGCGGAATGAAAAATCTTGAAAACTATTTATAAACTCATTGTTTCTGATGTTACTATGGAATCCACCAATGACAATGGCCAAACTATTTTCAGAACCTAAGCAAAAGTTTGGAAAATAATTTCATTCCTATAAACAACAAGCACCATATAGAAATGTGAATGTTATACATAAGACCTTTGCTGAAACCATTGTGACCAAGTGAACAATTTACTACTGAAAAAGAAATTATGAAGATCGTTCAAAACCAGATGAGCAGTTACTAACTAGCAAACATATGCTTATTAAGGTGACCAAATTGTCATAATTCTCTAAAAGATATTTCAGAGGATTTGGGCTAAATGTGAAATACCAAATGCGTGCAAATCTAGAATCGCTATTCAAATATACAAGACTGGATGGCCCATATTTCAAACAAATCAAAGGATTACTGTTTATAGTATCATTGGCAAAGTATATGAAGTTCTGTACCTTGCACAGATTCCTCCATTGACTGAAGTTGCTGAAAACAAGCTGCAAAGAGGCTTTATTTTTTTAATCCAAGAATAAGTTATATTTATAGCACAGTCTTCTGCGTTAGAAAGATTCACCTTCAAACGCTTTAGCGTGAGAAGGTGTGTTTGTCTAACGAGAAAGGCGGTGCTATAAATTACATGTAACATGAATAAGCCCCTAGATCCCGCCCATTAATAATTGGTTATACATAAAGAGGGCGGTGTTTATTATGGTGCGACCGATATTCGACTAATCAAATAATCTAATATTTGAAGCTCGTGCTATCCTTTTGCGATGAAAATCAATAAAATTTGACTTAATTAAGGCGGAGTTTTACTGTGCATTATCGTATCTAATTGCAGTTGGTTATTGCATGGCAGTTTTCCCTTGAGTTTAACAGGCACACGTGAACTTTCATGCAATATTATACAAGTGTTTTAATTTAGAGAATATCTACTCGTCGTCTCTTGTTTATTCGTAAAAAAAGAACAAAGGATTCATGTTACAGCTGATAGAAATGATATGCAGTATTTAAGGAAGCATCATTTGATGTTGTTTGGAATGACTATCTTTTATACAGGATATTTGAAGCTGGAGTAAGCGGACAAATTGTTGATTATTTATGAATGCTATCAAAATCTTAGGTCAAAAATTGAATAGGAGCGTGGACCATCAAATCCGTTCATGGAAAAGCAAGTAGTACGGCAAGAGGGTAGTATTCTTTCTATTTCACTCTATACAATGTTCATCAACCCACTAATAAACTGGCACGAGGAAAGTATACATGGATTCCAAATTGCTCGACGATATCTTACTATTATCCTACATTACTTATGCATTACAAGTAATGTTAAATCTACAAGAACATTTTGCTAATAAGTTATATTTATAGCACAGACTTCTGAGTTAGACAGATACACCTTCGAACGCTTTAGCGTGAGAAGGTGTATTTGTCTACCGAGGAAGGCGGTGCTATAAATTACTTGTAACATGAATAAGCCCCTAGATCCCGCCCATTAATAATTGGTTATAAATAAAGAGGGCGGTGTTTATTATAGTGCGACCGATATTCGACTTATCAAATGAAAAGCTAATATTGGAAGCTCGTGCAATTCTTTTGCAGTGAAAATCAATAAAATTTGACGTAATTATGGCGGAGTTTTACTGTGCATTATCGGATCTAATTGTAGTTGGTTATTGCATGGCTGTTTTTCCCTTGAGTTTAACAGGCACACGTGACCTTGCATGCAATATTATACAAGTGTTTTAATTAAGAGCCTACCTACTCGTCGTCTCTTGTTTATTCGTAAAAAAGGACAAAGGATTTATGTTACAATGAACGTTACTGTATCAGTGAGACCAAAATAAAAGTCATGCCATTCAACAAAAAGCGTGATGATGTGGCCATAAACGAACTCCACTTAAATGGTAAAGTGTTAGTTCAAATTCCGATTATACCCACAGATTGGAATAAACCGTAATAATGACACAAATGAAGTAGTGCAAGATCGAATCAAGCTTGCCAGACGAAAACCGTATTCTCTTATGTGTGCTGGCTTACAAGGGTACAATGGAATCAATCCTGGGGTATTCTCAAACGCTGGAATACATATGTCCGTCCGAGACTCTGGTTTGGACTTTATTCAGAAATACTTTCAAACAAAGAAATTAACAATTTTAACATGTTCCATAATTCACAACTGAAGACTCTTATGAACTTACCGGAACGAACAGCAAACGCTGCCGTTTACATTCTTTCCGGACAATTTCCAATTGAAGCTTTTGTGCATTATAATACCCTACTAAAATTTTGCAACATTGTTCCTCAAAACAGTATGGAAAAAGAGATTATAATTATACAGTTAGTTATGAAAAACAGTGAATCAAATAGCATGTTTATATTTGTGACACAAACTTTAGAAAAATATTAACTGGATTTTGTTTTTGATCTTATAGACGACTTATATAGCAAATCTGTATGGAAAGTACGAATCAAGAGGGGTATTAAATATTCTGGCTTAAGAAAATTACATAAATAACTGAGGAAATATCATCATTGCAAATCCTTAGGTTTAAATCTTTTTAAATCTTTTGGTGAGATGCACAATGTTTGGAGAAGTGAATACGATCCAATAGTTATCAAAGAAGCAAACATAAAATCAAGATTACTGTCGGAGTATATATTTTTCAGTTCGTTCCATGTGCAAGCAATGTAAAGTTAGTCCAATGTGTCCACTATGTCAGCAGAGCGATCAGAATATTGAACTTTTTCTACTATTTTGCGCACAGAGCATGTTAGAAGTCACTACATTGACTCTTTCTATGTTATTGTTGAAAACGTAAACAGAGCCTTGATATGCGATCTTTTTAGAGAAAAAACTCGGTTGATGCATCTTCTAATGGATGTTATTCATCCATAGCTATCAGTGGTGTTACAGACTGTCGTCTGTGTTAATATTGAAGGAGTTTTTAGAGGACTTGTGCACACTTTACAAAGAGTACGATGTAAACAACTGAAATTGACATTCTTGACGCAGTATTATTAATTTGTTTATGAGTGGTACAGTTATTATAAATATATTAGTTATTTGCCTTGTATTGAAGGGTAGTTATCAGTTTATTCAAACGATAGTATTTTCATACTACATGTAGGTCCCGAAATTGATTTCCTTATGACGTTTTATAGGTTCTATTGTATTCTATTTTTATACCTACCATCAAGGTTTAAGTTTCCAACTCTTACTGGATAAACCTAATTACGTGGAATTTTATCATAGTGCACAGTGGTCAATTTTAGTTTAATATTAAGTACGTTGTCGTCTTTCCCCGACATTTTGTAGATTTTAATTTTGACATATTTTATCTTTATGAAGTCAATTAGTAATGTATAAAATATTTTGATAAAACTATTTTAAAAATTTATATATTTTAGTAAACTTAATTATAGTTAATAATTTGTGTGCACAATCGTTGATTTTACTCATGTATTAATTTAGTATTATTACATGAATAGAATTTTGCGTGTTTTTGATTGGTCTAAAAACAACTTTCGGGTCACGATAAATCGCAACAGTACTAAAATTACATAAAATGTTTGTATGCTGCACGATTCCGCTGCATAGTAGTCAAGCGGAATCCGATATCGACCTGGTTTTTATGTTTTAGCCAATCAAAATAGCCGTATTAATAAATTCATTCGTCCAATCAAATCGATTGTATTAATTCATGATTCCGAGATAAGAAGATAAGCCCCGCCTCCTTTGTTATTGTTTCTATGCGCCACAAGCTTCTTTCAAAATGGCGGCTCAGCATCATCGTGATGCCAATATTACTACCGATTGTCTTGATAAAATTCATGAAAATATTACTATTTCGTACCTACCAAAAAGTAATTTCTTATCCAAAAAGGTTTTAGAAAAGGGTTATATTATTTCACCCAGGGTTATATTCACGATAACAGAATATCTGAAATAAATTGTACCGCCCGCGTTGATGCTGCTGGCGATCTATGAGAAAAAAGTTAATCACCTCACAGTCTAATTATTGAAATTGGACCTGAACCGAAACTTTCAGAATCCTATTGCACATGAAAAGCAGGGTATGTTTTTTTTTTCCGAAATTGCGGTTAAATTTTATAAATGTATTTCTGTCTTAACTGTCCGTGTGTGTGCACGCGTATTTACATCTGATGTATTTTCTACACATCTAGAGATCGCTGAAAAATCGATTACTGCTAATTGATTGGATAAAGTTGTATCAATATAATAAAAAAACGAGATGCTTACTAAAGAAAATTGTTTTTTCTGTCTGTTATAGTACTGCCCGCGCTTCAAATCGGCAAATTTCAAAGCCGAAAAAAGGACATAAAATCTGGTGAAAAAATACATGTAACGTTATGTAAGTAATGTTTATTTACAATTACTAAAAGTCCATTATATAATTATATATAAATACAATAGCTTTTACACGGAAACATAAAAAGAGTCATTGTTCCTGTCCCATTGCTTGTATATCATAATTGAATTAGGGTAGATTCAATAACACTAACAGACTTAAAATTTTAATAAAAATCAATTTGAAATTGAAGACTTTCACACAATCACGTAATCATTTATTCTTGTAGAGACTAAGCGGGCATTTTTCTCACATTGTAGAGTTTTGACCTGCACCCATTCATTTATACTCTTCTCAGTATCTAGAACTTGAATTTCAGGTTTATCAGCAAACTGATATCAAAAAGGGTAACTGCAATAATTAAAAAATGTAAGCAAGGCCTTCAGTAGAAAAGGCATCCCGCTCTGTTTTTTCTGATCAAGGGAGACAATTAATGACTATAATCTACGATCGCTATCAAGATTTATCAGCCAAAGAAAATGTAATATTCACCGGCCCGCTATCAAAGTCATTAATTGTGTAATATTGTGTATGCTCTATCCATCAGTGAGCTAATAGAGGTTTTAATGATGACAGTTATTTTATTTTGTGTACAATATTTTGTCCGCTATTTAGGATTAATTATTTAAATGCCAGGACGCTTTGCTGTTAGTGTGCTATTGTGATAGACTACACTCATGTACATAGACGCTTAGTGATGTTCTAGCTGCTTTTATTGGAGCGTCGCTGTGAACCTGTGTAACATATGGTGGTGAGTGGTGACTCCATACCAGAATTCGGATTAATTTTATTTCGGTTCTTTAGATTTGAACCTATTTAAACTGGACTGCAACTTCTTATTCACTGTCCCATGCACACATTTATTGTTGGAACATGCACATTCCCATAGGATGCGATACAGTTGCTTTAAAAGGTTCACGTCATTCTTATTTATGCTAGCTACAGATATAGGAGGGACAACCAAAGAGGAGGAAGAAGGATCTCATGTATGTAAAGACGTGGTTGCATTATAGAAGATTTTTTCCTTCTTTCTCTAAAAATTGAATTTTTTAAAGCCGATCTGAATATTTAAAATAGAATTATGAATGTTTCTTGTCATTGTTTCTGATGTATTCTGATGTATTCAAATATTAAAATTTCTTAAACATTTTAGGAATTTAAATGTCAAACAGCGTCAAAAAAAGATTTGCTCAATTACAGGTAGTTTTATACTTTCTGACACAATTTACTCTTTGTAGATATCTCAAAAAGCAAGAAAGGTTACAGCCATTTTATTGAGACGGGTGCAGTTGTAAAATTTGGTCATAATGAAGAGAAAATGGTGCTGTTTTACAGGCTTACGGAACGTATAATTGCATCTAAATATCTCAAAAACCATTTGTCAGACCGACATGAAACTTGGAAGTGTGATTTGTTTTCTATCAAAGAAGCCGTATGGTAAGTTTTATTGAAATTGAGCAATTTTAGCTAAACACATAGGTACGAGACCACAATTAATGTCATTTCCGTCTTGTTGTCCAAGAATATAGTTCCTCATAAAAACAGTATTTCTTTTTAATTTTTTTCTTTGGCTTTTTTCTTGTTTTGGGGCTTCTTTTTGTTTTTTTCTTATTGAAAAGAAGTAGAAAGAACGTTTAAAATTAGTGATTTGGTCTAGTGAACAAAGTGCAAATTTCCTGTTTTCAGAGTCTATCTGACTTCATCCCTGATGATATGGAACCAGGGCTTTTAAAAAGAGTTAGGTATGTTACAGTTTCCTTATTTTTGTGATGATGCTTTCAGAGATCACCAAAAGTCGTTCCAAAGCATTTGTTGAATTTTTTAATATGTTCTTTATGTTTTATGCATAACAATAATAATTGCTTAATTAATTGATAATTTAATATTTAATAAAATATTCAAATGCAACTTTTTGGTGCAATTTTTTATACATTTCGTATGAGCAGAAGTAATTTTTTTAGACAATAAAAATATCATCCACTCAAAAACTTACGCCAATTTTGGGCGTTATGATAACGAATTCACTATAGAGATTATTCCACACGCCTTTAAAGCGTCTGAATTATCGAGACTAAATTAATTGTGTTCAAGGCGCCGATTTTGTCTTTTCCATACATTTCGGGCTTTCTCGTTTGTGGTTGACTCGGGGAAAAGTCTCGCGGTTTGTCCCGAATACCGCTGTAAATTTCGAAAGTAGACGAACGTTTGCAAACAATATTAGATCCCATTAGAAACAAAAAATGTAAAATTCATATAAGCAAAAGTCAAGGACGATCTGTGACATGTAAACAACCGCAACATAGTATTAAATATGGACAGGTTTTAGTGGATAAATGTTTGCTACTTGACTTTCGTAATAAAACTGTTCAATATAGAATAATAAAAAAATTAAGGCAAAAAAGCATTCCACGGGGATGTCTTTTAGTATAGAAGTAAATCTCTGAAATATGATCACTTTTGGAATTTTTAATATCCACTTTTAAACTCTTAAAACTAGAAGACCACAAAGATAGGGATGGGAAATCCTGTTTTCGGTCTGTGTGTAACTGCGGTAGTGTAAGCGTCTGTCTATACAATTCGCCATTACTTTTTTCTAATGAATTTCAGGATTCATTTTTAGACCTCTCCGATTCCTACTTCCTGTTTACTAACATTAGTCAATTTTCAACCGCCTTTAACGTCTTAACAGATTTTCTGTCACCACATTTTCGTAGCAATGGTAAATGAAAAATGCTGAAATTTCGTCAGTAGCTTTTTATTATCATGCTATATTTTGGAAGTTATCTTCAGGCCTCTCTGACTCTTACTTGCTGTTTGGTGGCCCAATTTTTCACCTTTTGAAAACGGCATTCAAATTTTCGGTCACATTTTTTCTCAGCAATAATAAATAAAACAATACTGAAATTTTTTCAAAAGCTTTGTAGGATCATGCCACATTGGGGAATTTATAATATCCCGCTCCTCATAGAGGATAGATGGTATACTGTTTTCGGTCTGTGTGTATATTAAGTAATAAAGCGGGGTGCATCATCAGGAGCATTAGCTCACAAAATTGAAAAATCAAACAATAGTATAAACTTGATATATGTTTTCATATTCAGAATTTAAATATATAGCATTTTACACTATAAAAGATATATAAAACGAAATAAAATTACCCCTTTTATCTTACTAACTCTTCCGATTTGTCCACTTCGTGTCCCAACCAAAAGAAATGAGTATATATCTGTTCCACTCACACTTATTGCTGTAATACTATCATTGACAACGTATGCATGCTTTTTCTGTAATGGTGTGCAATCTTTCATGGTCGTGTTATGAATAAAGGTGCAATAATCTCCACCAGCTTCGTTACATATCTACAACAATATGTCTTCTTAGTGATACAATTATTTGTGGTAATTTCACTAGTATTCGTGGTGGCTACGTAGAACACATAACATGGTATTATTTGCAGAATTATGTGTGCTGGTTTCAGTATTATACTTAGTGGATTATATTATAAATGTGATACTTACAATAATAATTTTGTTTGCACTTTTAAAATCATATCTAATTTATATCTCGCTCAAGTTAATATTCGCGGTGTTGCCAGCGTTATGATATGGTCAAGTCTCTTTCGTGAATATTATATTTTTTTGCTCCTTTAAGAGACCAACATTTAATTTTTTCGACCAACTTTTTAAACAGCGCTTTAATTTTAGAAAAGTATGTAAAACTGTATATTAACAAATAAAAGCGTATCATAAACAATGTGAAAAATTAAATTATTGTCTTTTAGTATACAGAATAACATAAATAGGTATTAATTATAACATTTTCCTAAAAATTTAAGTTGTATACAGTATAGTGAAATGGACTTCAGCGTTAATTATTTTTTATAAAGAATATTTGTGTACACAAGATTCGTGTAAGTTAACTCCCTTAGAAATTTGTATAAATACTTCTGATTCTAAAAAATTGT
The DNA here is from genome assembly GCA_944474755.1 of Limnoperna fortunei. NCBI lineage: Eukaryota > Metazoa > Mollusca > Bivalvia > Mytilida > Modiolidae > Limnoperna > Limnoperna fortunei. The sequence goes on along the minus strand of OX104111.1, from coordinate 39,151,418 downwards.
ATCAGTTGTCCAGAGTATGGCCAATGCACAGTTAGACATTCAGTTTGTTACAAACAGACTAGGGAACCAGAACCTAGTCCGCAATAGATTTAAGTTCAGAATTAAGACAAAACGAGACGAGCGAACATATTGGATATGTTGTACCCGCAACTGTACAGCTACTATTAATACTATGAACAACATTCCAACTAAACTACAGATCAATCATAACCATGACAACGACAGAATTCAGCTCAATGTTCACAAAGTTATTCAGACTATTCGCAAACGCTGCAGAGAAGAGACTACACACTATACACATGTAACACTAATTAACGATTTGTTTATAGAATGGATTAAAATGTTTATACAACAATTCAATGTATGCCAACATTTTTTTCTTACCTGTTTACACCAAAATTTAAAATGTTGGCATAGGTTGAATGAACCGTTAATTCCCTAAATGTTTATGGTTAAAGGATACGGCCTTAATTAATAGTATGCGAAGGAAGTCACATGGCGATATAAAATGTCTAAGTAGAAGTTGACTTTTACTTGCTTGAATGATAAACATTGGTTTAGCCGCGGATTGTTGTTATAATGTAAACTATTTTTGTTCTAGTTTTCACTGTATTTTTTCAAAAACTAACTAGAGCGGGAGTTTTAAATCTTGAGCGTACGAATTACTAACTTGAGCGCACGAGTTTCAAATCTTGAGCGCACGAGTTTTACATCTTATGCGCACTAGTTACTATTTCGTAAAAGGTCATATGAGCTTATGCCATAAGTATGCGTCCGTCGTCGTCCGTTAATAATTTCAAAAATATTCTACTCTGAAACCACTGAACCAATTTGACTTAAACTTGGGATGATATATGACAAGTTGGCAACAAACTTTCTTCATTTTGAATCGATCGAATGAAAACACGGCCGCTGTTACTAAAAATAGAACATAGGGTAAATTCACCTTAATTGGCTTTTAACTCAGAAACTATAACAGATAGGGAAAATCTGATGTATCCTAAGCTCTCCAAAATCAACAGTTCTACATATATGTCTCCATTAGGGCGAAGTTGCCAGATGAGCTCTTTTAGTAGTTATTGCCGTTTAAAGGTAAAAATTTAGTATTTCATATTTGTGTCATATATAATGAAAACTATTGAAGATAGAGAAAATCTATTCTTTCTTAAACATCCAGCTTTTCAAAAGCTGGATGTTTGAGTTTTCAGATGACTCCTTATTGGTTTTATGGCCATTTAAAGGTCATAAAATCACGGTTTTTAATTTGTTTGCCTTATTAAATAAAAACTATTGCAGATATAGAAAAGCTGTTGCTCAGCTCAAGTAGCTATACCAATGACTACATTGGGTCGAAGTCGTCAGATGACATTTATTAAAACGTCGGTGATTGAGACTATAAACTCATGCGCTCAAGTTTGCAACTCGTGCGCATAAGTTATCAATTATTTTTTCCGTGGCACGTACGGGCCTCCATAATTTTGTAAATATATTTTTTAATTTTTATCATAAATGGAGTTTCTAGTTTATTGTTTTTTTCTCGTGGCTTCATTAATTGTTTTTATTCTCAAAAACTATAACTTAAGTTTATAATTTATAAATTATCATAAAATTAGCAATAAATTATGGTTATCTAATAAACATTCGTGACAGATGTGTTATTTAGAACACCTTGTCAGTATAGAAATTAAACACATGCTGTGTCATCCTGATAAAGCTTGTAATGTAATAAACTTGTATTCTCTGTACAGAATGTATATTGAAAAGCTTATTCCTTAAAACTTGAATTTCGATTACCTTAATGGCCGAGAAAAATGCGACAAAAAATCGGCATATTTTTTTAATTAACTTTTACAGAAATACTTTATAAATGTTCAGCACAAAGGTCTTTACCACATTTTTTATTCGAGACAAGACAAATCATTTGCAGTTAATTCTACTCTTTCTAATGACGGTATTTTGTAAGTCAAATACTCTTAAATGTTTTTGTTTAATTTTTAAAATATGTACTTCTAATTTAAAAATGTTACACATTTCTGAGATATGACTAGACCATAAAAATTCCACACAACCCTTTCCCCTTTTCTGAACGTAGATGTATCCACCATGTTAAAAATTGTGCGGATTTCAAATGAAATGGGAAGTATGAAGATCAGCAATTAAAGTGTTAAAACGTGAAAATTAAAAACATAAATGTGTATACTATTTGTATATATGTGCAAAACATATTTTTTACCAGCTGTATTTATGCAATTCACGTCAGAAATTGTGCATAATTGACTATTTCGGATTGAAACTATGTAGCCAGATGGAAGAAAATAAGGATTTTTTCAAACCAAATGGGAAGTATTTTGCAAGTAATTTATAACTGATAAAATGTATATATTATTCGAAAGATTAAAGACTTTAGAACCAGGAACAATGTGCAAAACATATATATTTTATTTATTTAACAAGATATCGGCGTTTTTCTCAATCGCCCATATGTTTCCTATTGAGGAAAATCCAATATGGCTGACAAAAATACGTCACACATGTCACGTGATGTCGTTAAAGTTGTATATGGATGTATACACATGATTCGTTGAACGCCTTAGTAGTGTTAACTCCTATGGTAAAAAGATACGAATGCGCGACTTGATTAACTTCAGCGAAGTCAGATATATGAACATTAGTGTAGTATCGGATTTTTGTTATAATGTGAACTGTTTATGTTCTAGTTTTTACTCTTGTTTACGTGTGTCGATTGATTTGCATGTTGAAATATTACAACAGTGATAAAACTTAAGAATGTAAAAAAGTTTGTCTTTTTTCAAAATATATAAACGGCAATTTAATGCATAACTAGATATATTCAACATTATTCTAACCATATGTTCATACCACATCCAAAACAGAAGTAAAATTCAACAGCAATTTGTCAGCAAAATGTTTGTATGCCACAATCAATACCCTCAGTAATGTCGTTGATATATATTAAGAACAGAAAAGGACCAAGTACAAATCAATTGGGAACTCCTGAATTATAGCCACCAAGGACTACTTTTTGTTTCCTATTCTGTAAATAGTCAGATATCCAATCTACCAATTTTCTGAAATTCCCATTTTATTTAACTTATATATAAGGCCTTTATGCCAAACCTTGTCAAATGCTTTTGAAACATCACAGAATACAAATCTAATGTCTTATCCCACGTCTAAGTTGCTCATATTAGTGAGATAAATAGAATTTGATTAACACTAGAGTCCTTAGGTTGAAACACTGACTGAGGTTTTTATATATTTTCAGACGTTACATGTATATTTGTGTTAGGTAAATCAATATGGGAAATGCCACGAAAATTTTTTTAAAAACTTCATACTGCTCAGAAGGATGAACAATTAATCTATCTTCAAGCTTAATGGATTGTAACACTTTATAACACTTGTTTAACTTGCAAACTGATTTGTCTATTGTTCTCCACTTTCCTGAGGGACATTTTAATAAGTTAATTTAGAAGTCAATCTCTAAAGCACTATTTAGCTTCTCTAATTTAATTGCACTATTTCGCAGTTGTCAATATTTTGCACAGTCATCTGTTTAATTAGTTTTTGCTCTATGGTGAGTTCTAGTCCTCTTTCTGATCCCTCTTATAATACTAGAATTGATGAATGGTTTATCATGGGGTCTTATAATGATAGTTATTGTTGGGATATTTCATTCACAAATATCATTTACAATGCAGAGTTGATTGATTTGATTGATTAATGGTGTTTAACGCCCGAGCAGCAATATTTCAGCTATATTCAGGCGATGAACATGAAATGGATGATAAAATGAACATGAAATGATGATGAATGAAAATTGGATGGGACACAAGGAAAAATAGGGGTAACGGATTTTAGATTGCCACTGGCAAATGGGAGGATAGATAGGGTCGGGCAATTTAGCCTCCTGTAGCGGGATCGAAATCCCTACTCATAGCGAATATTACAGCAGCGTTCTTTAACGTTCGAGGAACGTGGCATTTTTCCCAACACGGTGCACTAATATGGTTTGCGGTCAGGTTTTCCGTATTATGGCATGACAACCCCAGCTTGCCAGGGTACCGAATTCAACCACCTGGGGCACACATCCCAGTCGGTCTTTAGGCAAACCGACCTGACACGCCGGTCAGGGTACTGGGCGCTATTTAGTCGCCTTTTACGACAAGCTAGCGCGACTGCGGTCTATTCTTTTAGCCACCCGGATCCCGCACGAGAAAATTTGAATAATTTTCATTACAGATTTACATTTGAATAGAGCATTGCAATCAATTACATTTCATTGATAATCATAACTGTATAACTGGTCTGCAAAAGTTAGTGGAGACATCCATATACAAAATAGCACTGAACCGCTGTTTGAGTAGAATTGAAATGGTAAAGGAATGTCATGCTTTAGGGGATTTACTTATATTGTATGTTCCTAATAGTGAAAATAAACTTTCGATTGCTCAAAAATATCCTGAGGAAATATTAAAAAATTTAAAAAAAATGTTCATAAAGTTTTTTGTATCTGTGGTCAATGTCTATCATACTGAATCTAGTGGTTTGATAATTATTGAATGTTGACCCGTACAAACATTATTATTATAAATTGCATTTGTATACAGTTTAGTGTCATTTAGAAAAAAAAGCTTTTTAGTAAACATATTCTTTAAAATATCAAGTCTTAACGTTTGCTCAAGTTTCGAAGTTTATGTAATTATATAATGGGAGACCCGCAATAAGATTTAAATAGATGACATCAAACTAGGTGAACAAATAATGATATAGCATAATAAATTAATTTGAATTGTAAATGCATTACGCCGAAGTAATTTGATATATCAAATGAAAATTCAGCCGCATTTCACAACGCCGTTTAGCTGTGGAAAATAATTGTTGATTTCAAAAAGTGTAATATAAGATTTACAAAAGGACCATAAACTCGACCAAACGCGGTAGCAGTTTTTGATTTTGTCAGGCAAAATCCCGTTGGACGGACACGGTAAAGTTTACTATAGACTTCAACTTTACAACGCAGACGCAGAGAAAAAATGAGCTATACTATTGTTTTGGGGGAAAAAGAGAATTTATGTGCTTCTAATAAACTAAAGAATTAAAGGTTTAAGGAACTTGTATAGTAAACAAAAGATCTGAGCCATCAGAAACAGTGCAAAGATACCAATGTATCTTTAACAGAGATATACATCCAAACGACTCGGTACGTGTATGTTGCCGAGTTGACAAATATCGCAGAATATTGCAATGTCGTAGGAACATTAGAAGAGGCCGGTGTGTTGAATAAAAGACGACCGTATACAGGGGTGATTTTTAGTCGAGCCCAAGTTAAAATCCCCAAAGCAATAGAAATAGTCACAACTATGGACATTGTAACAGTCCACAACATTGTCCAACGTTGTGGTGGTAAACATAAGATACTTGACAGCAAAATTCAAGAGACGAAACGCTATGTGTACAAGAAAAAGGGATATCTATAAAAAATGTAATAAGAGTCAAAATTATCAAGCTTAAGTGAGGCCAAAATTTAGATGCATGTACAAGGAGTTAAAACGAAGCGTAAGAACAAAAGATATTTTGTATAGAAGCATTACAGTGACAGCAGCTCCGTGGGTTTTTATTTCATGAATCAATAACTAAAGGTGATACAATTAAAAAACCATATTTTGTGTATGTATGTCTAAATGGAATGAAACTAGAAATGGAAATAGATACAGGTGTTCCCGTATCAGTTTAAAGTGAAGAACTAGCAACCGACGTTAATAAAAATGCTATAGAAATCATGCATTTGCAGTTTTACGACAGTAAAATCGGCCTAGTCTTTTATATGATTTATATATTATTTTTATATGCTAAAGATTAATATTTGTTATAATACTTCAGATTTTCAAATATAATTCATAGAATCCACAGAAATTATTGTCTTGGTTGTGTTACTTCCCCGATCAAGAAATTATAAAAAAGTAAAAATAGATTTAGGCTGTTATCCTGCATTAAAGAATACAAGTCAATTCGCATATGTGGGGATTATAAGGTGACAATAAATCAAGTTTCAAAACTGGATAACTACCTTATACCGAAAACGGATGACGGATCGCCACACTGAGTGAAGGGCAAGTATTTGCGAAGACTGGGCCAGGCCTATCAACAAACTTAATAAAAAAAATTCTCACAAAACTCACAAAGGTTGTACAGATATTTTCGTTTACTCTTATCAGTTAGCTCCTGGCATTTTCCAGAGCCCAATTGAAAATTTACTCTAAAGAATTCTGCATGTTGTTGTGAGAGTCGATGAAATTTTAGTCCAAGGGAAGACACGACAAGAACATTTGGAGTTTCTTGCGAGATAGTTGAAGGAACTCCAAGAATCGGGTATTAGATTGAACAAAGACAAATGTCTATTATTAGCACCAGAAGTTATGTACCTTTGGGATAGAATCGATACGAATGGATTTTTTCCTATGGAAGTTAAAATGAGAGCAATTATAGCTGCACCAGAACCATGAAATGTAAATGCCTAAGTCCTATTAAGGAATGTTGAATTATTATAATGAATTTTTGCCAAATTTTTCAGCAAAACTAGAACTTTCAGAAACTATGTGTTGAAACTGACATAAATACTGTCTCATTAGAGTTTTTGCTGCCACAGCATATGAGATAGGGCCGTTACATCTAATAAAATTGATGATGGTACCAATAGACCGATTTGATATGTATCAAAAAACACTAGTGCCTTCAGAGAATAACGTGTAATAGAGAAGGATGACTTAGCAGACACATTCGCACTAAGAAATTTTGCGAGTATTTTTTCGACTGGAAATTTACCATTTACTAGTATACATATCATAAACCATTGATTAGTTTGTTCATTGAGAAAGAAGCTTATAAATACGAAATATTCTACAAAGAAAGCAATAGTAATTCAAATCACGATGCCTTGAGTCTTTGCCGTTAAAAAGGGGTTGATAAAAAAAAATTCCATCAGACATGATTAATCTGGTTATATAGATGGCCCATCGATAACGTCATACCAAATAAAAGCAAGGAAGAGATCTAGAGCTATTTAAAATAGCTGAGTATTAAAGGGGTGGCCGTAATAATGCAGTCTTATAGCAATGAAACAGTACTTTAGTAGAAAAATTTAGTACAGTTAAGTGTATAAGATCCATGCATTGATGCATATTCTAAATTCATCGATGTTCACGATAAGTGCCGCTACAATTGATAAATTGCGTTTGCAATGTATGGATTACTCAAAATCATCTTCAGTGACTAAACAGCATTTCAGCAAGTCAAGAATTTCGCAGATGTCTTCAAAAGTAATGGAGTTAAACTTATTACATCTTTGACGTATCAACCAAATACAATCGGATTAGCAGAACATGCAGTTCAAACTTAAAAAAAAAGACTAAAGAAAATGACCCCAGGTAGCCACATGCAACAACAGAAATCGGGTTAGCACAATCATGTATGGAAAGCTTAAAGTAACCAAGATTGTTGCTGGATTTAACGTATACAGACATTTACATTTTGTACAACAGAAACAGAACAAAGAAAGAATGTTCGGGATGAAACATCGAAAGCGAGACAACTAGGCATAGCAGATAAAGTGTACATCTGAATCATAGCAAAGGCAAGAAATGATTAGTAAATAAGTAGCAGTAACAGGCGAACAACCAACAAACATAAAGTACAACAGTGAATACCTACGTTGTGTTATGATTGGGTCAATAGTTTCATTTTTACAAATTTGTGTTCTCGTTAGCTCTTGCATGAATTAAGCTTTAAAAAATGACGAATTTTTCAGATCTTTCATGATAAAACCTTGGTATTTGCTTAAACAATTTAGCTTTTTCATTCACTGCATGTGAAAGTGGAAGCTTCTCATAATGTCCTAACTGCAGAAAAAGGTAATTGGTCACGGATATATATGGCTTATATTTTTTTGTAATGCTAAATGAAAGTTTATTTATTTCCTAGCACAGGCGTTATGCTGATAGATGTAAAACGGCATGCTAAACACAAAAATGCTATTTCCGACAATGACCTTAACATTTACTACCCTTCTACCTATATCTAAGATAATTTTTGGTAGATTTTTCTGAAAGTACATCAAGGTTATGTTTTGCATACATTGTGGCATTTCTTATCGAAACCAACTGAAAGACGTAGTTAAAGTTCTTCTGTTCGTATTTCATTGTAACTTTGTTTAGGTAGTCTTTTTTTACTTTGCGTTATTAATTAGGCATTTTAATGTGCACAAAATTAAATTCGGATAAAAATATTCTAGGTCAAATTTAAGGTCACTGTTTAGTTTGAATTTTGGATCAATTCCTTCCAATGTTTTGGCATCACAATAAAAAAAACTTTGACCGAAAACTATATTTTGTGACAAATTGCTGCATTTATGGTCTCAATTAAGCAAATTAACAGGAATAAGTCCTAAACTTTTTCAAATGTCAGTGCAAAATATGCCAAAAATTGCTAAAAATGTAAAGCATTGTTCATAAAAGTGATTATTATGTACAAGGTTTAACAAAACATGGTTTACTGTGAAGGCTTGTAAAGGTTTAATTAGGGTCAAAATATCCAATTTAAACGAGAAAACCCACTTGTTTTAAAAGGAACAACATGGCATAGTTTAAAAGAAGTAGTGGTCATCTAATGAAGTATCGAAATCTTAGAGTGCCAGCATCGATTGGACTGGCTTATAGTATAATGTTATGCTAAGTGCATAATGTATATATTTTACACGTAGGATATTATTTTCCTATTTTAAAGTGCAGGTGAAGTGACAAATATGCTTATATTTTATTCTCCAAACAAATGTTCAATACAAAAGCATTAACTTACCGTTTATTAATTTTTATTCAAATATGTACTGGGGGAATCTTGACTAAATTGGTATAGGTATAATGGTAGTAAATGGATACCAGTAACAGGTTACCAGATTGTATACCCTGCATTAAGCACAACAGTTAATTCCTTCCTTCTTGTGTTCTGGTTGGGTGAATAGTAGTTACATGTGAACTATTTGTTGTCTGTCTTATGTGATGGAAGACCCGTAAGAATTAAGTCAAATGAATCAAATTCAAATACACGATCCTGAATATGTAACAGAAGAAATTTCCAGACATTTTAGACATTACCATTCCATCAAATGAAGACACTGTAACTGTTGGTTAAAGGCCGTGAAAAATACAGAATACCAACTGTTATCACATTATAGAAAAGAAATTAAAAAACGCCTGAAAGTTATGGAGATTTCGTTTAAAACATACTTTAGTTAAATGTAGACGGCAGAATAATCCTTGCTAGTCAAAGGTACACTAAAACGGCAGTCTTCCTTTTATTGCTTGTGCATCCTGCATGATTTTAGTTTAAAGATTGTAAATATTTTCTCTTTGAATATTACACACGGGATAGGAAAATTAGGGAATAAACAAGGTTTATTTCTCATTCTTTAATGCAGATTTTCCTTGATAAATTTCAGTTTAAAAGGGTAGTATTCAATTCATTCATAATAAAACTATCTTATGAACTGTGGAAAACGTTTTATCTAAGGATAGAGGAGTTAGATAACCATTTACAATGTTGTAAAGGCGCGATAAATGCGTTATGCAGTGATGATAATAATTTAATTCACTGTAGGGTTAACAGGCAACAGTACATGTTACTTGTTTCAGTCTTAATCAGCCTGTAAGCTTGGATGTAATATACAGTTGTAGAAATAAAATGTACTTTACTTTCGTGATTAAGTTATCAAAACGTCTGCTTTTATATTAGTTGGGTGATATTATGGTGTATGTCATGAATGTAAGACGTGGTTTTAGTCACATATTTAAAGATTAATGATGCTTTGGTACTTATCTTTCGTCGGACTGGTGTATATATGTCTAGATAATTTTTTTAACAAAAAACTTTTGCAATGGGAAAAAAATTAGGACATGACATAATTTTGAACTCGGGGAATTTCAAACATAAGAAAAATTACAAGTTAAGGGGTTACGACCAGACAGAACAATTTTCTTTTTAACATTAAATATTGCTAAAACAGCATTTTAAGGGAGGTAGCTCATATAAAATGTCACAAAATCTTTTCGCGAGATGTCTAATTGTTTCCTCTATTATTATATTAATAGAAAATTTAAGAATGAAAATTACGTCAATATATTGGAATTTACTTATAAATTGTGTTAATAAAGTTCTTTTGTAAAGATCCCATGCCTGTTGTAATAATTAATTGGTATGAACGAAAAACATTATCCATTTTCTTATAAGATACGGTCAAATACTTTTCCTTCAAAATGACAATTAGCAAATTATCGCTTAAAAACAGACAAATTTAACCTGGTGTCAAGGTCCAATGTTATGCATGTTTATAGGTATGTTTCTCTTCAGTATTATTTAAACTGCATCGCAAGTCATTTATGGGGTGTTTTATAAAGACAACCACGCATATATTTTAAAACTATGACTGCTTGTCTAAAATTTTGTGTATTATGTAATTCACAAACATAACATAGTTATCAACATAAGTTAATTTAAGCGCTAGTCGGAAAGACAGCTTCCAACAGTATGTCTACCTTATAGATGACGAATACATACCTGCCCAGTAATCTCTGCCAAAGTGTATAAACAGACGATGCTGGTATTGTTTTGAGTGAAAACGGCAATCAAGATATTAAGATGAACTATTCCATGTTCTATTTTATCAAATATCTCCTTTGTGTATTGGCACTGCAAGGTAATGTCTTCATATGGAGGGTAACAGTTAGTTGTATTACTTATGTTTGTAGGCAAGCACAGTTTCCTGAATTTAGATGACATAAAGTTACCGTCTTTCCATAATTGAAATAAGAAATAAACACTACTTTCATGTTCAAACGTCGACTTAAAGACAAGATTATATTGTTCTCCCCAAAACATGTTAAAATACTCTTTCCTATCATGTCTTGCAAGCAAAAAGGTAATGTTTCCTATTGTCAAGTTAGCTATTTCGCATATGTTATTTGAAATATGCAAAGAAGTGGCAGCAATTACAACAATATCAATGTCCTGAACAGGCACCTCAATCTTCGTACATATTGGTAAGTTAGTAATATTCACCGTCAAACTGACCACTGTGTTGTTTTCATCAACTAGATTCTCACTTAGTTTTCTGCAGTGGCTTACATTATTGGCATCTTGATTGCATTGTAAAACTTTGTTTTTCTGGTCGTAAAGTAACAACCAATTGTTACTGTATTCTGTTGCTACCTTGATCTCGGACACATTTTCCTTTAGAAGCACAACGATTCCACCTGCTCCGCTTATGTAGAGCTTGGAATTGGTTAGAGCAATATTTCTGAACGGTGAAATGATGCTATTGTTGTAAATAACACAGAAACATTGTGTTATGTATAGGAGTACAGAAACTAAGACGAACATTGGTCTTCTGCATAACATTTTGGGCTTTCACTTAAAGCTTCTATTTCCTGAAAAAAAATCATAGTGTCATAGCCCTGTAACTTGCATGCCATCATAAGTAGTAATCGGTTCACACATTAAGTCACGTAAAAATTTATAACTTCAATTTGTCACCTGACAAGCAGTACACACATATTGACAACATTATACTATGGACAAATTTTGATGAACATATGAAAGAAAGGAAAGGAAAGGTGGTGCTGCTCCATCAGCTTATGGCAGTCGTTGTTTCATTCGGGGGAATTGCTAATATCACGTAAACGAGACGGGGCAGCTGAAAGTGATTATGTAAATATCGAGTCATTCGGGAGACATACTCTGTCTTCATGATGACAAACGTTGTACTTTAAATCTAATTGTCATCTGTTTTCTCGTCAGCAACAATTTTCTGTTAAAATACAGATATAATTCACGTGCTCAGGAATATCGTATTTACGGAGAACTCCATAAGCAGGTTCTGCTGGATTTTTTTCTGCAGATGAATGGGAAATTCACAATTGGAAAGTTTAACTCGTGTCATTTGCATAATCTGCATCTTAATCGTCAATCTACTTGAAAGTCAGTGTATGAAGAATTTTTAAAGTGTTTGTGCTGTCCCATTGTAGGTAACTGATGTTTAATTGCAATATGTTCGTGCTATTTCTACTGTGATTTTCAAGAAAGACTGAGAATTATTAGAAATCAAAAGCTCAAAAAAGCAAGTGCTTCGGCACTCAAATTCAGGTCATTTCTAAATAAATTGTGTATTCACTATCATAACATGGTTGATCATTATGTGATCTGTCACTCTAATGAAAAGAGATGTTATTTGGTAACTTACTAGTCTCTAGTCTCCCACCTTAATCTTTAGTGATCTCACATAGATTTGGACTATAAGTAACAGTTATGTGTCAAAATCGAAGACTTTCGGATACATGATACCAATACTTGGTTCTTAGAAGCTCGTATTGCTTATTTCCTGTGTGTAACTTTTGAGTGTGCGTTGCTTGTTGTGTACGTGAGGTAATTAGTAGCCATGACTTGTTTTTTAGATTTTGGATTTTGTTTTGTTTTCATTACGCCTCGGTTTTCTCTGATTAACTTCAATTTGGATGTATGAACGTAATATTATATGTTGTGGTTAGCCCCATGCTGAAAGACGTCTTACTGCTTTTATGCAGAATGCAGAGTAGTTAAAAAAAGAAAATTAAACTGACATTTCAATTCCACTAAAAAATTATAGATTTAATTGTATTAATTCATAGTTAATAGCGTTGTTTTAATTGCCGGGTTCTTTTGAAAGATGAATACCACTTATGTAAAACGGTAGGTGTATTGTAGCCGCTTCAAAAGGAAAATTTTCTGTCTGTTAAGATAATTTTAAGATATTATTTCATTAACATTAATATGGAGAAGTTTACACTAAAATATTTATATTTCGTTAAACATTTTATCCGTCATACACAGGTGTCTTTCAAGCCTCTAAAACGCACATTGCGGAGAACAGCCACGAAAGGATTAAGTATCAGATATTCGTTATAATGTCTCTTTAAACGATTACAACTTAAGGCTTTCCACCTTTCGGAGTAGATAGCCTTCCTGTTATTCGTCTGTTTATTTTTCTTTTTTTTGGCCAAGTTTCTTTTCCCATTTTAAATTTTGTTTCAAACCGTAAAAGATGTCGCATTGGAAGTTGTTACAAAATGGTCAGCAATTGATTGCGAAAATTGGTTACTTATCGTGTAAAGGATTTTGACGACTCCTTATAGGAGTTATTTTCCCCTTTTTTATTGCAAGTGTATTTTCTACATTTGTAACTCATGAACCAGATGTGATAGATACTTTCACTATAGATCTGTAGATCATCATTGACCTCGACCTTGAAAAAGATCACAATATCAAAGGTCAAGGTCATGTTCTAATTTTTGACCTTTTGTGCAGATCTCCTCCTTTACTATAATAGATACAGAACTGAAACCTTTACCAAAATGTGTATCATATTGAGGTCTTGAAGAGTCATTTTTTTTAAATTGACCTTTTATAAGAGTTATCTCCCCTAAACCAATAAAATATATTGTGAATTGCATTATAACAGATCTTTATATGAAACCTTATATCATTAGTCATCATTGATCTTGACCTTGTAAATGGACACAAGGTCAAAGGTCAAGAAATTTTGACATTGTCTTGTCATCGCTATTCCTTTGAAACGGTAAAAAATAAGCAATAAGTTATAATGGATAAAAGGTTGGTCTCATAACAACAAATTTGTATTGCCATATAAATCACCTCATTAGGATTTGTGACAAAAATACATAAAATTTTAACATGTAGCAAGTATATACAATAAACACATATGGGTAACGGTTTATAGGTCCCTTGTCCTCGGTGCTATTTTAAAATGGAACCAGTGTTTTCTACTTGTCGAAAGGTTGATGAAGACAGAATGTCATGTATTTTACTTATTTCATTCAAAATGTCAAAAATTTAAAAATTTATTTTCTGTTTTTGTTTTTTCTATATAAGTTTTTCGTAATTCTAAATTCTTTTACATTCGAGTAAAAAGTGTTTTTCATCCTCCACCACATTTCATATCGGGCATAAACGGTTTTCCCTTGGAATTTTCAAATATCTTTTTCTATTAGAAGGCAGTGATTCCTTATTCTGAGTTTTGTAATAAGTTTTCTAAATTCAAAGAATTTTGATTTCAAATAAAATTAACAATCTGAGGATGGTTTCAAGGACTTGTATAGAAACAATTTACTATTTTCACCATCAATTTTCTTATCATACATATCTTCAGAAAAGGATTCCATTGGGGATTTAAGTTTTTTTTATTTGAACTCATTGCTTTTCTGATATCTAAGTCCGCTTCTTTAGCAATTATTTGGCACACTGTGATTTGGCAAAGGTAAACCAGCTATATATTCCTGAGGAGTCTAATTGTTTGGTCAGAAGAAAGGATTGAGTTAATGTTTTTTGTATTGAGAAGTCTAATTAGATAGAGTAGTGTTTGGCTCTTTATTTTTAGTTCTAATGGCAACCTACCTAACTCTGCCCTTACAGCAAAGTTAGAGGAGGTTTTATTTGTTCCTAGGACAAACTTGCAGATGTGATTTTAAAGGCGCAACTTTTTCTGATTTGGAGAGAAAGGATCCGACTTCATTTTGTAGGAGTTATTCCCTATTACAACCTTTGATAATAAGTTTTTCCTTAATTATACTTATCAACTATTGATAGTAGAGGCATGGGGGCTTCACTATAGACCATTAGGACCCATGACCGTGAAAACAAATACAAGGTCAAAGGTCAAGGACATCTTCTAATTTTTGGTATTTATTATAAGTAGTCATATCTCAATGACTATAAGAGATATTACGTATGTGCTTAGCTTTTTAGTTTCAAGGTCATTTATTTTATGTGTTGTTATAAGTGGAAAGCCTATTAGTCGTTCTTTAGACGATTTAACCTATATTTGTAATTTATCATTGGAACACTATCAATAAACATACGCAAAAATATTGAAAATGCACAAAATTCCGTTAAAAGTAATTTTGGTCGTGATATATATATTACAGTTATATTAAAGTTTTTGTTTCTGTTTGTTTTGTCCCTTAGTGTAAACATATTTTATTAACTAATCATTAAATGCATGTATATTCAATTAAAGTTTCAATCATCAATAATACAATTAATTAATAGGATTCAGAAACAAGACTTAAAGTCTTATGTTAATCTGTCTACTGGATACCAAATATAAATTACTATAATGTAACTCGAAGACAATTCATTATTAAACGCAAAAATAAATGATATAGACACATGAGTACAATATGAAAGAAAAAAAGAACAAATAATTTGAAAAGAGAGAGTCACGCGAAAGAGGTAAGAATGATTTCAAGTTAAATTTAAGAGGGAAAAGTGATGTGTGAAAAGTGAAAGAAAAATAATATGCAAAGAGGTATAATATAAATGCTGCAGTGGCGAAGGTTCTACCATTTACGCAACGACGCACCTGCCTGCACAAACGAAGCGGTAATTATTTTTTTTCAAAAGAAAGGGAAGAGGAAAAGGTATACTCATTCTATATGTTCTGGGTAGTTTTCAGTCCAAAAACTCTCCAACCACACTCATGCTATTTGTCTGGGTAGTATATTCGGTCCGGAAATTCTCCTACTTTTGATCTTATTTTACTACATAACGTAATTCCGCATCACACAAAATGAAGATCCTACCGCAGGTCGGGGGTTTTCTCCGGGTACTCCGGCTTCCTCCCCCAATAAAAACTGGACGCCATTATATAGCTGAAAAATTGCTGAAAGTGGCATTAAACACCATCAAACAAACAAACAAACAAACAAACACAAAATGAAGAAGGCAGCTGATTCGTGTCGGGAAATAGTCTGATCGTCCATTCACTTAGATCATTTTCTTTTTCGTTTTTAAAATATGATTTCTCGGAAAACTCGCGCGATTCATATCATTTTTTCTTTCTCAATCATTGGAACATCCCTGGCTGGAAGATTGCATTTTTTTACAAATAAAAGTATTATAAAAATGCATTGAAATAAAAGTTTTTGAATGCTCGTGATTGGGTAAATTTCATTGGAAAAGTAAGCTTCTATACTCTTAACATTAAGTTCTAAACGGCTATATCGGGGGAGGGGGGGTTCGCCCCCATCAGGGTCCTGTCGTAAGTTTTGCGCGCCCTGCAATCAGAACCTAGCTACGCACTGTCCTGTATTCTCAAAATCACTTACTTTTAAGAATGTAACGCTGGATTGGTGTAAAAATATATAGATTCGTATCTGAAGGAAGATCAATAGAACCGTAAAGAAGCAAATCTGTCGTAATATTATATTAACAGGCAGACGTAGTGATAGTAATTCGGTACACTTAGGACAATGTAGCAAGAAATGAGATGTGGTTTCGACAGATCCACGTGCACAGAGCGCAGAGGAGACCCATATTTGTGTATAAAATGTGCGTTAAGATTACTGCACATCATACGAAGACGAGCGCGTAGAATTTGGCTTTTACGATTGCCATGATAGTAGTAGAACGGTTTCTTTTTCAGTTTATTTTTAAAATATAATTTAAATCTATTCAGTGTAGATAATGATTGTACCGCTAAAGGAAGGGAATTCCAGGATCGGACTGATGGCAGAAAGTATTTTGAGTATAAGTAGGTTCTGGCTTGAATGGGTTGGATAAGGGAAGAATTTCGGGTGTTATAATTGTGAATTTTGTTAAACCTATTTGGGATTAAGTTTGAAATTAAGTATAAAAGGATGAGTGAGTTTATCATCTTATAAAAGTAAACTAGACGATGGGTTTCTCTACGATCGCACAAATTTCCATCCATTTTCTGTATATAAGCAGTTAAACGAAGTTAGCATTGTCCCCCTGTCACAATTCTGGGTGCCTCAATCGGAACGTTCTAAACTTTATGCTTCAGAATAGCAATTTGATTATTCCAAATGACATTGGCATACTCCACAATAGGACGAATTAATGTGAAATATATTTTCTCAAGAGCCCGTCTATCTAATATAAATTTGAATTAACTTGTTAATTCTTATATAGGCTTTGTAGACAATACTATCGATGTGACTTTTCCAGCTTCCATCTTCCGAAAGGGTAAGGCCTAAGTGTTTATGATCTTTAACACATTCAATCTTTGAATTGTCAAAAAGTAAATCGGGATGAATAGTTTTTTTTTGTTCGTCTTGTTATGGTCATCGTTTCCGTTTTTCGAGAATTAAATGTCACGAGCCATCTCTTTGACCATTCGTGGATTTTTCCCAGATCTTGATTTAAAGTTAATGCCGTATCATTTATATCATCAACACTAAGATATAAGCTTGTATCATCAGCGAATAGTTTAATAACTGAATTTATTTCATTTACAATATCATTGATGAATATGAGAAACAGAAGAAGACCAAGAATCATCCCTCAGGCACACCGGCCTTTACGGGTAACCATGAAGTACCGTCATCATTGATAACAACGCGTTGTTTTCTACAGAGGAGACCTTGATAGTAGCTTCCCTTTTATGCCAATCGCCTTTAACTTAAGGACAAGTCCTTTGTGCTAAACTTTATCAAGCGCTTTACTTATATAACAAAATATAACCCTTACTTATACTCCCTGATCCAACGCTCTGCCGAATTCGTTTGACATACTAATAAGTTGGTTAATTGCCGAATCACCGGATGTAAATCCGGACTGATGGCTTGTTATAATATCATGGTTTTTCAAAATAGTCATGAACATGTTGAAAGACACATCTTTCCATTACTTTTCCAAGGACACTTATTAGCGATATTGGTCTATAATTGTGTACTTCATTTTTTTTAACCCTGATTTGATATTGGCAGACATCTAATCTAATCGAAATTTGCACACGTTTAGAGACAAATTAAATAGCAAGCAGAGAGTATATTTTAATATCGATGCTCCTTCTTTAAGTATTCATGGATTTAATTTATCCGGGCCGATGGCTTTAGAAGGGTCAAGTGATTTAAGAACCTTTTATTTTTCATCTTTATTTAAAATTATATGTTCTAGTTCAAAATCAGGGGTAGTAATCTCGGATAACACTCGTTTCGTGTTACATTGTTCACAAAAGTATTCATTAAATGACATAGCTTAGTCACGATCACGAAAAAATTTTCGTCCTTCTTTAAAGGGAGGATTGATTCTCGATTTTTGTTGCCAATTAGAGATTTTACTACTCTCCACCAGTTTTTACTATCACTTTGATCATTAATAGTTTAGGTTGATATGTTATCGTTATATTGACGCTTTGCATCCCGTACCATAGTAATACACTTGTTTCTTATCTTTTTAAATTTGTCCAACCAGTATTGATTATTTTCTTGTTTGGCTCTTTCTTTCTTATGACTATTTTTAATTCGCCTGTAATCCATGGTTTATCATGTTTCTTTATTCGAACCATTCTTTTTGAAACAACACTGTTATTTCTATTATCTTGTCTGTTATTTGAGTAGTTGAGCTGTTAATGTCATTCACGCCAATCTTTGTTGTTAGTAATCCCCTTGATCATACAAATATATTTTTCTTTTAATAATTTTACAATTTAAGATGGTCAAAATATCCAATAACTGGTAAATGATATCGGATAAGATCAAGAAGCGGGGGACCTACTTCCGTTTACGTTATGCTATGAGGATCGTTAACAATAACTAAATCTAGAATAGAAGAGCATGTTTCAGTAACATGCGTCTCTTCGCTTATTAGTTGATGTAAGTTAAACTGATCTAATATATGTTTAACTTTATTATTTTTTTCTCTATACATTTATATATATGGAATCCAGTTACTGCAGTTAAATATTTAATTGTTTTTGAAAACGTAATTATGTAACCTTCCGTCTTTTAAAAATTTTTTCGGATTCAGTTTATGCAAAAGCGTATTTGTATGTGCAAAATGAAAACAAATTTCATTTAAACGCAACAAAGACACGTCGCTTCCCTCGAACGTTAATACTGCAATTATTTTTTTTCTAATAGTTGACTAGATTAGAAAAACAAACACCTAGATTGGATTTGTTTGTTTGTTTGTTTGATGATGTTTAACGCAATTTTTCAGCTATATCATGGCGTCCGGTTTTTATTGGGGCAGGAAGCCGGAGTACCCGAGAAAACCCCCGACCTGCGTTAGGAATACTGGCAATCCTTGTCAATTAAGATTGGAGTCGAGTACACCCTGCCTGCAGTGAGAATCGAACCCGCAATCTCAGTGTTGACAGACCACGTGATCAATAGTAGACGAACTACTTTGACCACTCGGCCACCGAGGCCCCTCAATACCTAGATTGAAAAAAAGCACATCTATATATAAAAGACACAATGAGAATTAAATTCTAGATACCAAGATAACCAAGTTGCTAGATTTAAAAATGCTCGATGAGGTTATGCCCACATTCTTATTCCGCATTTCTTGGAATTCTTGTGTATTTTGAAAATATTTTCCTCTTAGGTCAACTGTCTTTACAACTTACTGTAGACAAATTCTCTTTATATAAAGTTAATTAACAAGAAATACATTATAACACATCCTTTATGTGTTCATTATCCAATTTAATAGCCATATGCAGTTGTTACCAAACGAACTAAACTTCTGAATTTAAAATTGAGAAATCGTTCTTTCATTTGAAGCGTATAAAGGACATAACACAAATTATAGTAAATTTCACAAAAATGGCAAAAAAGTATAGTTGTCCGCAAAGTGTCTCCACTTTGAGATTAGAAACGTTTTACCCCTATTTTACAGCGGTGCCAGAGTTTTATAAAAATCTATCTCTTAGGCAATAGCAGTTAAATCACAAACAGAAACTAAAGAGATAATCGAGACTATTTTTGTCAATTTTGCCATATTTTGACATGAACGGGATATCCATTTCAAATAGGACAGACAAAAGACCTTCAGTGCATAGGCAACAGTTCTGGCATGTACCAAAAATGTTCATAGTATCTTTAATGATGTTGTAATTACATTAAGCATGCAATTTTAATATAATGACAGTTTCCAATGGTGTGGTAAATCCTTATATAGGCAAAAATAAACAGATTAACATACATTTTTTCTTCTGTTCTACAAATTTGACAAAACAAGCAACACATGATCTTATTGTGGTAGTATAGGTCTAGTAGTTAGCAAATAAACAGAAGTACATCATTAAAGTGCAACATTTTATCAGCTTAGAGTTCATTTTAAAAATATGTGCATGGTTGAAATCAGTCAATTCTGGCTTTCACTGCATGATATATAAATCCCCTTTTTTCTTTAGAAAAGTTTTTAAAAAATTGAAAAATAACATTAACTAGACTAGAGAAGAAAGTCTAGGGACAATAACAAATCCAGAATTTGACAAACTTATACATCACGAAACAAAAACCTAAAACACAAAAACAAAGTCGGTATCCCGAACCCAATAAAACTATAGGTGCACTCAAAAGCTCCGGACGAGTAAGCACTGCCTGACTCTAATTAGACACGGATCGAGTTACTCGTTGTCATGTATAGGAAAAAGTCAAATCCAGGAATAGGAGAATGCTTATGACTCAGCAAAAATGTCCACTAGTATTCGAGAGATTAATTTCCCATAACGATTAAGTAAGACATGGTGACCATTATCAATTAAGTCGTGGTAACTTCCTAAGGCTAATATCAACCAATAATTAAACCTGTTAGTCAACATTAGTATGCGGTCCAGAAAATCGGAATACTGATCGCAGGATCTAGCGTAACGTACAAGTTGTTAAAGCTGGAGCTGCTGGAATGTTGCTATCGATGAACGAAAAGTTGACAGTTGAAAAGTCGAAGGCATCACGTTTGTTGTAGAGTTTAGTTTGTAGTTTTTCTCATGTTTACTTCTAGAAATAGATTTTAAGTAAGAGGTCGACCTGTATTTGTGGTGTCATTATTTTAAAGCTTGCTAGCGTAGATTGAATGCAACAAGTATAAATCTGTTAGCTAAGGCTCACTAGTCATACTTCGCATTGACAAAAAATATTCGGTAAACAGGAAGCAGATGACAATGGAGCATAAAATCGCAATACATCAGATGGTACTATAGGATAAAGCAATATGCAAAATGTCAGGCTTCTGCAGCCTATAGCCGATTAGAAAATTGCGACATAAATTTGTTTATGGACGATCGAACGAACGGACGAACAGAGAGGCAAGGGTAAAATTTTATGCACCCCTCTTCACAAAGCGTGGGATATAATTATTCACCAAATTTAGTATTGTTGACGGACATCATCAGTATAGCGCAATTTAAAATCAAATGTTTGGGCTAGTAGCTCTTATCAGTATTTAAATGAAATTAATAAGTAAAAATAGATCACATTTGAATGCAGGTTGAGGAACTTAGATTTCTTTTATCTGTAACATAAACTTTTATTTAACTATGCGTTAAGCATAAAGAAAAAATGGTTTTCCGAAAATTGAAATAAACTTTCTATAATAAAAAGACTTCTTTTGATCTTTGGAAATTCATTCCAAAATAGGAAAACAGGACCTTAAACTATGACAATATGGCAAACTGGATAAGGAAAAAACATTGTATCGATAACTTGCCTAGACTACACTTTCGAGATAACAGTGCAATTCAAAAATGACACTTCAGTCTACCTGTCACTCGTATTTATTTAAATAAACAAATCGATTGAACTTCCTTGTTTGGAAATATAAGTGCTTTTGTGTTTTCGATTACAGTGATAATATTTCTCTTCTATTACTGACCTATATTTTAGTTGTTACCTGGCTGTTGTTGGTGTACTTTATAAAGTGGTGTGCGATCTCAATATGATACATCAGATATATAGGTGTGCAAAAACAAATACTACACAAAAAATCATAAGTTAATAAGTGACTGCAAAATAGAATAATATCACAACTACATATCATTCGAAACAAATGCACGTCGGTTAATTCCATCGTGCACCGAGTGAAGTATCTACACTGGCAAACAATCAATAAAAAATATCAATAAGTGCAGACCCTGTAATTACATTTTTGTACAAATAAATGTCATCAAAGATCCGAAGATATATACATTTTACCCCCGCCAAATGCGCATTTCGTTTATTCAAACCTATTTTTTCAACGTGTACAAAAACCCGAAAGACGGTGGTAGTCATGGAAGGTGGTTGAAAAATGTTTCATTGGCCCGAGAGACTATTTGCATAGGTTAGTCGATATATACATAAATACTCTACACAGAGAACAACAAGGTTTCAGTGGCTGTTACTTTAAAGTTGAAAATAAGAGTGAATAGTTATAATTTGGCAAAAGAAGTAATACAACATAAGGTCATGGAGGTTAAGGTAAGCTGTTGAATTTATTTACCGTACTGAGGTACCGTCTCGAAGACTTTCGTTGGCGCTCCGATTCAGGTGTTTCAAGTTTCAGTGCTCAAAGTCGGTGCTTCTGGTTTGGCTTTATTTAAAACTGTTATTTCGTTCTAGTTTCCCATAAAATATTAATTATTTTTTTTTATTTATCTTGCTGCTGGTGTTCAGATTGTTTGTCTTCCTTACTCCCTTACTATTTTTTTTATATAACGGAAAATTTACACCAAATACAAACATAACAATTCAATTTATCACTCTAATAAATAATATCTTTCTGCTTGACAATAAATACAGCCTCAAGTTGAGCAGATAGCAGAAAGCTAAATAACGAAGCTCGACCAAAACACTGTATAACATTTACATGCAGACGAAGATCTACAATAAAACACAAATAATGAGTTAAACTCACAAGAAATAATAACATAAGATAGAGACAGACAGTTGATTGTAGACACATTTTAAAAATATATTTTGCCAAGTTCCACCAAAATTCCACACTTGCAAATGCCAATTAAAAATTCTTGCCCAACAGGCCTCCAGTTTTACTGCAATTATAAGCTTCACAACAAAGCTTGCTCAAATTTAGCAAGAATATTATTATTGAAAGAGATCTCATCAAATTATTTCAGATCTGAGCAATACTGACCTTGATTGTTAACCTTTTCCATTTAAAATATGAAGAAGATTCTCTAGGAATATTATAACTAGCTACTCTTATGAAGCAGGCCATTTCGAACCAATAAATGTCGAAAACTGGGAACGATGAAGTTCATTCGATCAAAAGAGACAAATCCAACTAAATCCATATGTAACTAAATTTAAAATTATGTCAGTTGTTTTTTTCTGTCGTTATCTTGGTCTTTGCGTCATTGTTTTCCGTAGTATATGCGGTTGTTGAATAGGTGCTCCACCAACTATGCTAGCTGTCTGCTCTAACAGTGAGCAAGTCCTCTATGTTTGAAGAAGACTGCACTGAAGGCATTGCCATACAGGCCTTCTGTGACTGATCAAGGTGGCATTGATGTTGTACTGCTTCATGGTCTACCAAAAGGCAGCATACTATATACTCTGTCAATTAATTTCTTGAAGACATTATGAAGATTTTCTTGATGTTGAACGTACAGGTCTCATAATAACCTAAGATTGAAGATCTGTCGTAAGTGTAAAATTTATCGTAAGCGTTGTAAAATAAAAGGAAAAAGCAATGTGACGTCAGCACTTACGATGTATTTCACACTTTTTGTGAAAAACACTGCAGTTGTTCTTCATTCTATACGGATTGTTCTGCTGTAGTGATATTTTCTACATGTGGCTTCATTCGTTTTAATTGAATCTTCTACATATTTTTGCTTGATGGAAAATAAGGTTGCTAGTACAATAATTCTGCCATTGCTCGAGGCTATGTTTTTGGGACTGTTATGACCAGCAACATGGTCTATGGTATGGGTTACTCCCCTGTCTGCCATATCTTGTAACGGATTGTTAGTAAGAAGTTTATAAAAGCTTCTCCTACTGCTTGAAGTAGTTCTGTTGAGATGTTGTCTACCCCTACTGACTTCTTTTTTTTTCAGTAATTAGCTTGTTCTCTCTCTTCCTGTGGATTGAAATCAATGTTGGTCACTGGTGAGCTGTTCAAAAAGGTTAAGTCCACTTGGCTGATTGGTTACACATTTCTGAACAGTACTTTCTCCATCTCTTCAAAATGTACAGGTATTTTTAAGACATCCTGTTTGTGAAGGTGCATACTTTATATGTATTGGTTATTAATCAGCTGGTATGTTTTCTTACTATTGTAGAGGCAGTCTTTTATTTCTTGACATAGAATCTCGATTAATGTTTTCTGTGCCTTTTTATGATTTTACTATTGATTGCTCTGTATATAATGTTTTTTCTTCTTTCTAAAACTTCTTCTGTCAGCTGTCAACAGTTTTCTAGCTGATCGATGTTTGCCTAGATTTCACTAGATGTTTCTATCGCTGCTATGTTGAAAATGCTAGCATTAGTGTTTGCGTGCGTCTTCAACTTTGAGAATTGTCAGTGGTGCAAACTTACCTCCTATAATTGTCTGAAACTTTTCGAATATCTCTGGTTATTTAGTTGCTGTAGGCCAAAGTGATTCTTGGACATCCCAGTTTGCCCAGTTCTCTTTAGGTGGAGAGCGTAAGTTGTAATAAAACCCAATTTCTGCTCCTGTGAAGCTTTCCAATATTGACGGGAAGCGGCTTTTGAACATTATATAATCAATTTGTTTGTGGTGCTGTTGTGCCATATTCATTTTCCGCGTGCCTTATGTGGACCAAATGCGTTCATCGACTACAATTCATTGGAGCTGGCATATTTCATAAGTCTCAAATCCTATCGATTTGCCTCTGCGGTAGCACCACAGCTGTCTTTCGAGTTTTTATGATCACCTTGCCATTCCAACATCCTATTGTCACATGGATGATTACTTTATTAAAGATCCTATCTAGGACTTTTTGAAGCTGTTCATAGAATTCTTCTTTTCTCGTAATTATGGTCTGTAGTCGGAGCTTAGACGTATAATGGTATTGTTGAATGGGGATTTCCTAATACGGTTTTTGACCTGCTGAAGGTTGATCGGAAAACCATGGATGTCTTTTTGGATCTATTCATGTTTGTCCTAGATGCCCTTAAAGTATTGTTTGTAGCCTTCCTGTGTTTATATCTAAAGAACGGAATATTCTTTTTACTGGCGTCGACCAATCCGGTATAGAAATAAAAATGATTGTCATCCCTCTCCCTTCTCGCAACGCCGAATTTGCACATAAACAATGGCTCGACATAGTCCTGACCTCATGGCCATTGAGTCCTCTTTGGGATTTCTTCAACCTAAGTTGTGAAGTTTATACGCCCCTCAACTGCAGTTTAATCACCCTAGTCTCTGGTTACTCTAAATTTAGCTTTCAAGGCTGCTGGAGACTTAGAAGATCTGTGTGTCTTCTGGAGGTTTGAACATACATCTCTCTACTGCCCACTATTTAACCCTTTGTAACTAAAAATTGTTTTTAAAAATTCTAATGGTGTCCTTCTGAAAGCATATGTTCTATGAACATTATAAAAATCATAATCGGCTACTAAATAAGAAACAAACACTATAACTCGTATAAAAAAATTGGTCCATTTTTCCTAAGTGTACCAATCTAATCGTAATATGTTAATATGTTAAAAAAACTAGATCAAAAAGTCGAACAAGGACATTTAGCTGAAAAAAGAGACAACGAGAAAGACTCTTAACAGTACAAATCATAGAAAAATAACTTAATAAATTATTATTTAACGATTTAGACTTAAACTTTGTGACTTTTTTTATACTGAATGAAATTTAGAGCATACAGTCTAATTTCTATTCCCGTGGTTTTTAGGTATTGCATGAAGGGAATTAATATTTAAACAATTTTCCGACATTCCGAGATTGTACTGCCCCGATTTTCATTCACCTTTACATGTGTGCTAATTAACGTGTTTAGCAACAACTTCCTTGTGTAAAGTCTCTCTAAGTTTAAATCTATGATCCCAGTGATAACATTTTAAATGGCTGTGTCGTTTACAATAAGCACACACTATTTTCCACATCATTAAAAGCGGTCATTTATGTTCAATGAATGACATGCGCTTCGTATTGTAAACTACGCAACGAGAGAGCTGTGGGTAGAGCTCTAGGAATCATCCCATTACCTAGGCCAATCAGTAGGCTAACTAAGACAATAAAAATAACCATTAATAATTCATAATTCGCCCTCTCTTTCCCGACATATTTTTTTCTGTTTAAAAGTGAAAATATACTTCATGTTAACTCTGGTCGTCAACTAATTCTTGCTTGAGAAATGGATTATATATTAATGGAATTCAATTAACAAGACAGATTTTCTGTTGTCAGAAGGCATCGGTGGCCAAGTCGTTAAAGTAGTAAATTTCTAGTGTTGATCACTGGCGCATCAAAACTGAGTTAATGGATAGATGGCTGGGTAGCTGGTTACAACTGAAGTAACGAGGACAAGCCTTTCTGCGAGCAGCTTGTGCTCTTCTCCATATTTTATTTACAAATATTGCAAGTTTATTGCAAGATCAAGAGATCTAACCGGGTATCTCGGCTCTCTTTACCGGTTACCTTGGCTCTCTAATGTAATAAAAATTGGACTCTATGATATAGCTAAAAATTGTTTTAAAAAAAACTTATCATAATACAAGTACACGTACATATTTAGTTTACCAACAAAACTACCCGACTTGAATTCCCACTTTATCGCCTTTCTTAAAACTGTCAGTTGTATTCAGTGCAATTATCCCTTACATTTTTATACGTGATGACAAATTTCATACGTTTATCTACATAAGGCAGAAAGCTTCAATTTTCATCTTTTATACAAGTTTCTTTTGAAACACTGTTTATACTCATACAGTATAATTTGTTATGGCTTCATACTTTACTTTACTTATAATATGACCAATTATTAAAATTATGTTATTTTCCAATTGTATCTAAATCATATCACAAATATGTTTTGAAACACTATATATAGATGGTTATAAGTAAAAAATCTAAACATTTTCTTACCTTTCGAGATAACTTTGCAGTTTGCCTGTTCGACCTGACATTGAAATTATAATTGTATCAATATTTACTTCGTTTCAGTACTGGTATTCATACACTGTATTTATAGTAAATCTAACACCAAAGAACTTCCTTGTTAAAATCGTAAAATCATATTTCACAACGAAATAGGTAGCATAATGATATAAAGGCTGAGGTATTACGATCGGACCTGTTCTTATACAAAGAAGGCCGTTTGCTAGAGCTTAATTTATTGGGATATTTGCTCCTTTTCATTCTGGTTATAAATTTTTACACATTTAGTACATGACATGTAAACCTAGATTTTCAAAATGTTTTTTAAATATACAACAAAATTGATCTCGCGTACAAGATAGGCATGTTGTCGCTCTAGCTGACACGCTCCATTACGGGATTGTATATGTGTGAAAATATATTTTACAGACTATTTGATAAACAAAACTGGGTAGTTATATTTCACTTTAACGCCAAACACGCTATCACTGAAGAATATCCTTGACAATCATAAGACAGTGTTACCTAATGTGTGTTACATCGTGGATTTTCAACTAAACCTGAGAAATTTGATTGAAACCAAAAACTGCACTTGTCCACATAAACACAACGCTATGTACCCACTGTTCCACAAAACTCCTTTGTTTAAAATATATTATATTCTAATACCTCTCAAAAATGAATTAGAGACAAACTGTGAAACAAGCTACTCGAGAAGTCTTAAAAATCATATAAGTGCACAAATCTAAAGATCTTTTACAATTCCTAGAATCTTGCTTTTCGTCGATTTCTCCACTGTGTCTTCTGCTTTTTTTCACTGATCTACCCTTGTTCCTATAGAGTTATCGTGTTCAACGTAACTACTTGTTTATGTATATTATAATGAAGTTCTATTGCAACAAAAGAGAGACAAAGTTGACACAATCGTTTATTTAAGCTTTCGCTTTATATATGTCCTATCATTAAACAATTTTCGTTTTTGGTGACTGTTTGGGTCTCAACAATAACAATGAGCTTATGAGTAATGACAAAACAAACATTTTACAGTCTTCTTTATTTAGTTAGATTTGTATATTAAAAATACACAATATGGGCGGGATAAACTATATATGTGGTTAGCGAGACGAATTCAATTTCCCAACAGTAAACTTTCAATTTCTGTTAGTATTTCCTAGCAGCGTATGGAGTGTATATATTAAAACTTTTAAGATAATTCCAGTGCCGCATTTTCTACAGTGATTTCCACAAAGGTTGGTTGCCTACGTTGAGGCTGATAACTCAAGATATTTTAAATCAAGTTGAAGTAGTCCATACGTTTAAATTAATTTTTTTTAGTTCGTATATCCAAATTGAAAGATACAATTTCTTTTTATTGGTTTATTTCTAGTTGTTACCTCAATAGCCATCATCGATAATCCGTGGCTGATTCTGTTATATTCCTGCAATTGTAAAAGTGATTTTCTTGCCAGAGGATTCTTCAATAAAAAGGCCTGATAAAGCCTGCGTTTTTGACAGTGTGTGTATAAATTGTAAACACTCTAATTTGGCCGTAAGTAGCACAACGGTGCAACTATTCAGAAGAATATATTTACCGAATTGGAACACCTGATACTAAGGGCTTTGGCAAGGTGTTTTTTCTTATTTGGTTCTCATAATTTGATTATATATAAATTGATCCTTAAAATAAAATACAGTATGAAAATTTCAAAGTAAATAAATTTTCATGTACAATACATTAACAACAAACGTGATTATAGTTCCAAGTACTAAAAACGTTAATAACACCAATATCGACAATCAAAAAAGAAAAAGAAAATCAATATATGTAAAATAAAAAGATGATCCTACAGGAATGTCATTGCACTCCTAAATCAATGTGACAACACGAATTCCAATATCACGTTGTTTTTGTTTTGTTATCGAGGAAATATTTGTTAAACTTATCATTTATACGAATACAGTTCACATTTGTTATAATAATGTCCATCTATCAGAATTTGGGCGGTCACTTCCAAAGAACATCCTTTCAAAGCTAATTGTTCAAATGAAATAACACTTGGATTCATGTGCGCATGTTTTGAACAAAGATGTCAAATATTTTTTCGAGCCCCTGGAAAAATGATAAAATTGAAATGGAATACAATAAGTTATTGAAGAATTCTACAAAACTATGTAGTGAAATATTATAGACTTTATTTATATGACTCCAACGAAGAAAGGAAAATCCAACAAGAAAATGAAGAAAAGTAATCAAAATAGTAGCGGTGAGATACCTAATAAGACATTATTGAACAATATTCATCATTCAAATGTAAACACAAACACAAGTGTAAACACAAAAGACAAAAAGAAGAAAAATGTTCCGATTTTAAACACTAAAGAAATTACAAATGCCTTAAATATGTCAATGCAGAACTTCCCGGTTTATTAATCTCCAATTTTGCCACAAAATAGACAATTTCAGCCATGTCCGACAATGCAACAACAACAGATTCAAAACCCAAACTTTATACCGAAAGTCATGATGGAGAGTCAGAGAAAACTGAACGAATTCTATACGAATTTTTTAAAACGAAACTGAAAATTGAAGAACCTGTGCAATACCACCATGCACATCGATTTAGTAAGGAACACACAGAGAAAAACCGTGATGGATCGGTTAAATTTTCAACGAAACCGATTGTATGTCGTTTCGTCAACTTTAAAGACCGAGAAAAGGTGATGAGAAACGCCAGTGAACTCAAAGGAACCACTTTCGGAATAAGTAAACAATTTCCAAAAGAGATCAATGACATGAGAAAAACTCTTTGGTTAAATTTCCAAGAAGTCAAAATGAACAGAAACAAAAGTTAACTTTAAAAGGGTCCGATTGTTTATTAACGGGATTAATTTTTTTCTCTTCAAAAAGACGAAATGGAAATAAACAGATCCGAAGACAGTCAACAACTGTATGAACGACAGGGTGCTCGACCGAAAACGAATCTAAGAGTTTCTTAAAAACCTGGTGGAAACACCCCCCCCCCCCCACACACACACACACAAACGTAAATAGGAACACCGTGGAGGAAAAAGTACAATTAACGCGACCAACTATAAATAGGACAGACGACATTCACGACGATTACGAACTCACTTATCCTTTGTCAATTAAAAATAAGACCACATTAAAATTTTGTCATTAAATGTATGTTGTATCAAAACAAAATAGATCTGGCATCGCCTTTGGCTATAGAAAATATCTCGATAAATATATCTTATCGGTAATTTGTGTTATTTTCCTTTGCTGTGTTTCAACTGATAATGCTTGTCTCAGCATACTAGCCGTGATACAAAAAATATCAGGCAGTTCATTACCGGGCATGCGGAGGAATCTTATAATGATTACGTCACAGTAACTAACAGAATGTTCAAAAATAAACAAAGCAAGATAAAATAAAACACGATATAACCCCCTTTCCCCAAATGAAAAAGAACAAAAATAAAAAAAAAATCAAAAAATTAAATATTACACAATTCATTGAGACTAATTGTCCGTTTGTTCTATGGTTCACAGTCGATAAAACTGTTTGAAAATGATAAATATATTGATAGTTTTTTTTACCAATATGAAATAAAAAATATTATCACACTTGATAATCTAGGTATTCCTAGGTACAGAAATAGCACTGATGATGTTGTAAATTTGTATGGTAGAAAACTTGTATAGTTTTGTAAAAACAATAACATGTATATTTTAAATTGTAGACTAGAGACAAATAATGTGGGTAAGCCCGCTGTGTTGTCGAAAGCCCGTGGTGTTGTCGATTATTTTATCAGCAGTAATAATTTTCTTACAGGACCTTGAAAGTCTCGACATTCTTGATTTAAGTAAGCTTTTTTCAGATGTACATTGTCCAGTCTCACTAGAAATTTTAATTATCAAATGCCAGAAGAAACAGGAGTTACTGAAGCTAATATAAATGATGAGTTAAATATTAAAAAGTGGAGTAACAAACAAGTTGAAGAATTTAGACAACATATTGCAAATGAGATAATCGACTCTGGGAATTTTAATATAGTAAATGCTATGAATGACTTGGAAAACATTGATAGAGAAAAACTAAATAATATTGTCATGGGTGTATGTAATATTCTTACTGAATCTGCAAAGGTAACATTTGGGACCTATACGAATAGGGCGAAAATAACAAGAAAAAATTCATGTTACTAATAAATTATGGTATGACAACAAATGTAAAAAAGCAAAACAAGAATTAAGAAAATCAAAAAGACTGTATAAACATTATACGTCTTATATTTTTAATCAAAGACACAAACAAAGTGAGAAAAATTATAAGAAAACAATGAAAGAATATATTAGAAAAGGTAATGAAAATATGAGTACTGAAATGAGAGACAAAAGAAAGAAAAAAACCCAAAGAATCTTGGAAACTATTTAACAGGGAAAAGATAAGAATGGAAGAAACTACTATCCCCCTGCTGAATTTGTATGATTTCTATAGGGACCTAAATAAAAATAAATTTCACGTCGAATTTGAAATTAAAAATGAAATTGACTCAGACAAGACAAACCAGTTTTTAAATCGTTCAATTACGAAAGATGACATACCCAAGGCCTTGAATAACACTCAGAGTGGTAAATCCCTGGGGAAGACCGAATTATTAATGAATATATTGTATCTTCTATAGTTAAAATGATCGTGTTAACAATTTATATTTTATACTTCAATATATTCAATTTAAATTACAAAAAATAGATTTGTTAGATAACTGTTGTGAGCGTTTGTCAATAATTGAGGCGAAATTTAACGCAGTGGTCAAAGACATATCCCAGCTTAAACAATCTTTCCAAAGCCAAGATCGAAAGTGCATTAACAGCGATACAGACATGAAACACTTTCACCACAGAATATTGGAACAAGAATGTGCTAGAAAGGATCTTGAATCCTATATGCACGAAACAATCCCTATAATGAAGGAGTTTCGTGGTCAGGTCAGGCGAGCTCAGATATTTGTAGACAAGTTGTACGTAGATGGGCGTAGATACTTTCCAAAACGCAGTCCGACAACGCACGTGGATGGACAAATCAATCGTGATACTGGCGTCAGGTTCTCATAGGACAGGAGGGATAGAGAGTCTCAAGATGTGTAAAAAAATAAACTTGATATTTATAGTCTGAATGTCTGTGTGTCTGAAATCAAAATTACTGAATCATAATTTTCATTTATTTATAAAGCATTTTGATATCTTATTGTTGCAATAAACACAAATTGATGAAAAAAAATGCTATTAGAAAATCTGGTGGTATAAATGTTTTATATAAAAATGAATATATATCAAATATTCACTTTATAATCTGATTGTGACTTGTTACTGTGGCTTAAAATTAAAACTCTATTTACTACAGGTCTGAATAATCTATTGCTAGGGTCAGTATATATCCCCCTGAGGGTACCAAGTACTCATCTGATGATGCATTTATTGAAATAGAAAATTATCTGGTCAGTTTTAGTCAAAATGGGGATTTTATGTGTCTTATGGGCGATTTTAATGCAAAAACCGGTACCATACAGGATTTCGTTCAACCTGATGAAGCTTTGCTGGATATTTTTAATTTAAACGATGAAACAGACCTTATAACATACATGTATGATTATGACAATCTAATCCTCGCAAAAATGCCTCTGCATAGAAAAAAGCTCTTGTAAAGGAAAAGTGAATGGTTATGGTAAAAAACTACTTGATTTTTGTAGAAAAAAATAATATTTGTATTATGAATGGTAGGGCTGGTATTCACAAATCTATTGGTGAGCGAACATGTAAAGATAAAACTGTAATTGCTTATTGCTTATGCTCGTCTAATTTATTGTACTATATATCAGATTTTGAGGTTCAGGAGTATTCGCCAATGTTTTCGGATGTCCATAGCCCGTTTCGCTTGTCTTTATCAAATTCCGCTTTTGAGAATAAGCAATTACGTGACGAACGCAAAAACGATACAGGGTCTACAGGTCTAGAACGTGCAAAACGCTGGGACACCAATAAACGCGACATGTAAATACAGCGAATGACTCAATACTTGATTAGATTAGATTCGTGGTAAATGAACTTGTCTATAATGAGCGCAACTCTAGTTTAGAAACCGACCCTGAAAACGTAAAGTCTATTGTTAATCTTATATGTGAATTATTTGATAGCGGCAAAATCCTCTTTTGGTACAGTAGTTAAATGTAGCATATTTAAGAAAAAATGTTAAAAACCAGTTCATGACCAATGGTTCAATAATGAATGTAAACAGAAAAGAGACGCTTTCCATAAGGCTAGAAAGACTTATAACAAGTTTAAGACAGCTGCAAATAATAACTGTTTAGCTGAAGCTAGCCGCGAATATAAAAAGATGCTAAACATAAGTTTCGAAAAGTATCAAAACTTTCAACGAAATCCGTACTGCCAACTCCTCGGACCCCAAAAAGTTTTGGAGTGTTCTAAATCGTATTTCAGAGGAGAATAAGCAACCGGTCGAAGCGTCGCTATCTGATTTATACGATTATTTTAGAAATCTAAATGAAACCGACGAGGAAGTTGATAAGTTAAATTATGACAATCGGAAATCAAGAGTGCTCCTATATCTCACTCTGAAATTAGAGATGTTATTATGAACTTACGTCATGATAAATCATGTGGTCTTGATAATGTATATAATGAGTACCTAAAGCACTTGTGATATTATGATTGAAATTTATGTAAAACCTTTCAACTATATCTTTGATACTGTTATTATACCTGACAGTTGGTCAGTTGGTGTTATTACTCCCATATTTAAAAACAAGGGATTAACTAAAGACCCGAAAAATTACAGACCGATCACTTTGATGAGTTGCTTTTGGAAGGTTTTCACTGGAATAGTACATAATAGATTAACTAAGTTTTCAGATGAGGTTGGTCTGATATCACAAGTCCAGTCTTGATTTAGGAAGTCACATTCAACCATTGACAATATAGTTATATTACATCGTCTTATCAATTTTTATATTTCCAAAAATAAGAAACTTTGCACTTTTGTTGATTTTAGTCGCGCATTCGATACATTTTCGTGGGTAGGATTATGGCAAAAATTCTACAAAATAACATCAACGGTAAATGTTTCAAAATTATAAAAAATCTATCAGAATGTAAAATCTTGTGTAACAAAAAATGGTCAAAAATCAGAGTTCTCCGCTTGTAATATAGAAGTTAGACGAGGTGAGAACTTGTCTCCCTTCTTATTCTCATTGTTTATTAATGTAATGGAGCAATACTTAGACCTAAACGGTGTGGATGATTTAAGTGTGTTTGGAAATGTGTCTGAAGTAAAAAATGAAATTTACTTGAAAAATTGTTTCTTACTTTACGCTGACGACACAGTTTTGATATCAGAGTGTCGAAGGCATGCAAACAATGTTAGATATGTTTTCAAGACTATTGTTATACATGTACTTGGAAACTTGAAGTTAATGTTGAACAAAGGTTGCTGTTTTTAAAAAGTGGAGAGTGAAAAAAATGTTGTGTTAAATTTTAACAATAATGTTCTAGACGTCTGTGATTTGTATAATTATTTAGGAATTCTTTTCCATTATAACAATAGTTTTGTAAATGCAAAGAAGAACCGAGTTGAGCAAGCACAAAAAGCTTTATATTCAGTGTATTATAAAATAAGAAATCTAAATTTGCCAATTGACCTCCAGTTAAAAAATTTTGATACTCTGGTGAAACTTATATTGCTTTACTCTTGTGAAGTCACAGGATCCGATGAAAATGATAACATTGAAAAAGTTCATCTCCAGTTTCTCAAGAGTATACTTAGAGTCCGATCGAATACACCAAAACCACATGGTGTATGGATAATTAGGTCGCTTCCCACTAAATATTGATATTAAATGTGGTATGCTTACTTTTTGGAATAGAATTACTATAATCCAGAACGTTATCTTCTTCTTTACTCTTATATATATATATTATATGAATGAAGAGAACGGTTTTAAGTGGTTGCAATGTAATAAATCCATTTTAGATGATATTGGGATGAGCTTTCTGTTTACTGATAACACACATGTTAGTAACGAGTGGTTAAAGATACACGTAAGGCAGATTTTAAGGGATCAGTTTATTAAAAAAATGGAGGTCTGATCTTGCTAACTCATTCAGAGGAACATTTAACTCTCTTGAAAAGATGAGTTTAAGCTTGAGCCTTATCTACTTAGACTATATCAAGTAAACAGGATGCTCATAACTAAATTACGTCTTTCTAATCTTAAAATTCCAATTGAAACCGGACGTTGGCATAAGATACCAAGAGACAACAGAATATGTCAAAAGTGTAATATCGTAGCAATTGTAGATGAATTTCATTACCTCTTCATTTGTAATAATAATGATTTTGTTGAAATTCGGAATAAATATATTCCAAGGTATTATACTATATATCCAAGCATAAATAAAATGATAGGCGTTTTCCATTTGTGTAATATAAAGTTGTTGATAAATGTATCGATATTTATTAGAAAAAATTTGTTCCTTGTTATAACCAGCTGTTTCGAATCTATCAATTATAGTTGATAAATTTATTCATATTTATTAAGAAAATGTGTTTCTTGTTATATCCAGCTGTTTCTATCTATTATAGTTGAAGTTGTATACACTATCCCCATGTTTTTCTTTCATACATTTACACATGCATGTATGTCAGATTTGTCAAAAATTATATTTGATGCATGTATAATGCTTATGTTGCGCTTAAGCGCCCGAGTTCGATTAATAAAATCTTGAATGATTAATGTTTATGTTAATATGATTAATCTGATTTTTGATACTGGAACACGGCAACATTATACCTATATATAAAACACGAGAGATAAATTTGAATCCAAAACATTATAGACCTATAACTCTCTCCTAATGTCTTGGTAAGATTTTTACGTCAATTCTTAATGAAAGATTAAATTAATATTTAGAAAACTTCTGTATCCTAAACGAAAACCAAGCCGGTTTCCGTAAAGGATATTCTACCGTAGGTCATATTTTTACTTTACATACCCTTTTTGAACTTGTCTCTTTAAAGAAGAAAAAATTACATTGTGCATTTATAGATTTTGAGTGTTTGATAAATACTGTAACTAGCTATTATCTAAGCAAAAATTTGCATAAATTATGTATGCCAATGTGAGATAAAAGTGAAATAAGCATGAACACATCAGCAACTGCATGTATACAGCGAAGGCTCAAAGGAGTGATTCATTGAGACCTGTAGGAGCTACAGCTGCAAGAACTGCCATTCCAGTTGTTTATAAGGCTTTTGAATTGGTTGAGGTTTGCCTCTGCATGAATGTTGTCAGGCAGTAAATTCCAGAGTGATTCTCCACCATATCTCAGTGAGTGCAAACCATAATGTGTTGTTTTCCTGTGGAATATTAACAGTGGTTTCCTTTCTGAAAGAGTAATTAGAATTAAAAAAAAAACTAATAATATCTTGTAAGTACAGTGGTGATTTCTTATGTATAATTTTAAAAACCTCATTTGCTATACATCTCATTCTTCTAATTGTCAAAGTTGGTGTTCTAGATTTGTATAAAAGAGTTTCGCATTCACATGAATTATCTTCGTATATAAACATCGAGGCACGTTTTTGATTTTTTTTCATTTGTATTTCCCTCCCCACAATAGTTTAAAACAATTGGACAATAATTGAAGTTTGATAAAATAAATGAATAGTATATTGTCAATCTTCCCAGTTTCGACAAATGTTTACCAATTCTTTTTAAAACATTTAACTGTCTTGAGGCTTTAATACAAATAATGGAGATGTGTGTATTAAAACGCAG
Source organism: Limnoperna fortunei (assembly GCA_944474755.1). Taxonomy (NCBI): domain Eukaryota; kingdom Metazoa; phylum Mollusca; class Bivalvia; order Mytilida; family Modiolidae; genus Limnoperna; species Limnoperna fortunei. Next base: position 39,114,614 of record OX104111.1, on the reverse strand, counting down.
CTGATAATCAATTGTCATTCCCAAGAGTATAATTTCATTTTCACATTCAATTACATGCCCATCCAAAACTGAATTCCAAGTTTCCATTTTGTGTTTTGTTCCCTATGTTAATAGTTTGAAATTTTTCTGGATTAGCTTTTTAACATCAAACCGATTAGTTAAAGCTTTACTTTCATAAGTGCTAACTAACCCATCTAGGTCAGGTTCGGAGTAAGACCATGTATTATTATCTGCATAATTATAAAAATTGCTATTTTGCAACATTAAAAATATCATTGATAAATACATTTAAAAGCACCGGGCCCAGGATAGAACCCCGGGGAACACCTTAATAAATATTTTTCCATGTACTGAAGTTATTTCCGACTTTTACGCATTGTTTCCTATCTGTTAAGTAACTTTGTAAAAGATTCAAAGAATTGTCTGCAACACCGTATGCTTTAAGTTTTAATAGTAGCAAGTCATGTGGGAGGCAATCAAAAGCTTTTGAGAGGCCCATAAGGATAGCAGCTACATAGAGACTTTCGTCAACTGCTTTCTTCCTGTCTTCAATTACCTTAAGAAGTGCTGTATTGCAGCCATATCCTAAGTAAGTAAGCAAGTAAGTAAATTTTATTTATAGTCGGATTATATATATACATGTAGTAACAAACATATAACATGAGCTCTTTAAGCTCTTAAAACGACTTAATATTTTTCCAACAGAACAAATCACAAAACATAACATGACAGCACAAGATTAACATGTAACATGTTAAGGTACATTCAGTATATAAAAAAGGATTGCATTACAGATGGACAGCACAACAACACAGGCATTTTAAAACATACTATGAATAGATTCATTTAAGACATCTGAGCATAAATTTAAAAACATACAGAGCACTGAACTAAAAGCAGTTAGCATAAATGCATGTAACAATACATGCATCTTAAAAACATATAAGGAATAGATTCATTTTAGAGAGCTGGGCATAAATTAAAAAACATACAAAGCACTAAACTAACAGCAGGTAGCGTAGAAACATATACTTTCAACATATATTTTCATCAACTAGTAAAAAAGCACCAAAGCAGAGCACAAATAAAGGACACAAATAAAAATACACAGTACATAAAAGCATGATAAGCATAAGCAACATACAAATCCATGCACTAAAACATATATTTAAATAGATTAATTTAAAAGCTGAGCACAGACACAGCACAAGATTAAAAGGTTCTTCCATACGTTTTGGGGAAAGACCGGTTGATCTTTAACGAGTGATAGAAATTTTATATCTTCGCGAGTGGAGCGCAGCGGAACGAGATCTGACATTCAATCAGAACGCTGAGGTCTGACATCCAATCAGAACGCCGGAAACAAGAACGTCACACAAGAACGTTGTTAAAAATTCTGGCCTATAATTGCCTACATCCATTTAACTATTTTTCTTATGTTATGGATCTACATGTGCATTTTTTAGCTGATTGAGAAATTCTGATTTAGAAAACGACACATTTATTAAATTAGTAATTGGTTTAACTATAGCAGATTTAGCAATTTTTAACACTTTAACAGAGATATCATCCATTCCTGTAGCCGTATGAATGTTCATTTTGTGTATTTATTTTGGCAGAGGATTCTTGGACGTTTGGTACGCTCACTATAACTGTATTACAAGTTTACATATAGTATTTACATGCTATTATTAATATACACCTGTTTGATGAATCTATTTTATAAAACTAACGTATATTAATAAGCACATGAATATGGTTGGTTGGTTTAGTGAGTTTTCGTACGTCCTACAACTTAATGCTGGAATACGGTTTTTGATGATTGGGCTTAATGCCCTTGGTCGGACGTCCGGAATACGGGTGCGAACGACACAATTTATACCACCCAAACTAAGGGACATAACTGTTATTCGTTGCCAAGCAGTTGTAGCAACAAATGTGAGAAACGGGAAAATGTAAGTTGAATACTTTCATAATGTAAACAGACACAATATATTAAAGGTAACACATTTATATTATCCACATTAATGTATATTTTATATGACAACATGGTACGATGCAGTCCACTATTTTTTTTAAAATCTTTATACATATATTCCGTACATTCAAATTAATTGTCAATGTCATTGACTGATTGAGGCTACTGTATGTATTCCGTTGACTTCCTTATAATTCTTTCATATTGTACCAATACTTTTAGGCTAAATCAAATCATCCATCAAGTGAACGTATTTTGGCGAGGGTTTTTGGCGTGACAAATGAAAACTGCTTACTGCTTACCGTGTAAGATTTATTGTTAGTCAAGTCAAGTAAATTTTATTTAAAGTCGGTGACATATGTAACAACAAACATAAGCTCTGTAGAGCTTTTAAAACCGACATAAATAACAAATACATGTAACAGACATAATAAGCAAACAGTACAATACAAAACATAAGCTGACACAGGCTACATGATAAACATACAGTACAATACAAAGACATAGACTGACACAGACATAGGTACAAGACATGCGTTATAGTTAAATAAAAACTATCAAAACACATAAGACAATTGCTGTTCATGTAGGCAAAGCATGTTAAAAAGGTGGAGCAAGAAAGTTATGTATAAGAACATAAAGCAGCTAGCACTAAAGCAGGCTAAAAACTAAGCTAAAAGTTACAAAGCAATCTATGCAGACTGACTAAAACTAAGCTAAAAGTTACAAAGCAATAAAAGTCAGCACTATGCAGATTAAAACTAAGCTTGTTTGTTAACTTGTTCTCCCTCTTAATATAGCTACAATGCTGCTCGCTCGACATAAAGCAAACACCCACCCAATCAACAAATCTTTTGGTTCATGACATATTTGCTACTTCTGACATGTGTTCACAAGCTTACTGATCAGAGAGTAGTTCTCGCCATTAAAATGACAGAAGCAGTTCTCGCCATTTTGATGACTGACAGTCACTGTGCTGTTATTTTTCCATTAAAAATCAACGAGAAAGGCTTAATTTGATAGATTTCACTATCTTAAATCCAAAACAAAATTACGATTATCTCTTTTAAAGTGTCAATTTTTCACAAAAACTGTTAAAAGATTGATGACAAGATTTGCTTGCCAGGGAGAACAACTCCGTGACCAGTACATAACAAAATGTGCAAATAGCCAGCTATATAGTAGTTTTCTTTTAATGCTGTTTTCTGTATAAAATATATTTTTTCCTACAGGATAAAAATGACTTGTGCAATTGTCAGAAACCAAAAGTGTAATTAAAAAACAAAACAAAACAAAAACTTTTTTAACTATTTCAAAGGTTCATACAAATAAATATAATATTTCCTGTTTTCTGTACAAATATCGTAAATATACTAGTATTCATGTATGTTTTATTTAAGCAGGATCCATACTAAGACATTCATTGAGAGTCTGCAATTTTGTTCCCAATAACCAGAAAGACACATTTTAAATTCCATTACCACATTTGATCTGTTGTTTTATTTGATAACAGCATTCGTTATGATTTGTTTAGATAACAAATGAGGGCTTAGTGGCCAAGTAGTTAAGGTAGTTCATCTACTATTGATCATATGGACTGACTAACACTGAGTTGCATGTTTGTTGAGTCTCACTGTGGGCAATTAGAAAGTCATGTATATAGATCCAGCATTTCACTCAAATTTATTTCATGAGACTTGTATCTGGTAAAGCCCCTAGTTAATTCTTTTGTTCTCACTGAAAATAAATTGCAACTGAAAACTAACTACATTGTATAAAATCATATTATTTATCAATAATTGATAAACTATTTTCAGAATTGTTTCCAAAAACCAAAGTATAGACAGCACATATTTAACTAGAGATAGAAAACATGTGCATGTAGTCTCAAAAATATTATCTTCAAATAGTTTAAAATATTGTGTTTAGGTCATTATAATTTTTCAATATATTTTGAAATCCAATATTCATAGAACTTAAACAGTTTGTGCTTTTATTCTATTTGGTTTATAAGCGTTAACTGTCAAATAGTAACATTTTTTTTGGCAAATCATGTTATGTTTACTTTTTTCTGGGCTAAGCTAAATTTGAATTTTCACATTAATATTTTAAGGGCTCTGATGGTGCATTGCTGGAAAAATGTCATCATCATGGTTGAAAGGATCTGATAACAAAAATTTTAACAACTTATAAGTCATAATTATTATATGCATTTAATCGGTCCATGTTACATTTTAATTTTGGATTACTATATATGTATATATCATGTTTCAGGAAGCAACATAAGTGAAAAGGGGAAACTAAGAAAATGGAGGAATCCACAACACAAGACTCAACAGGCAGTGATTCAGAAGCTAAGATAAAATCTGATGAAATAACTACAGAAAAAGACAGTGATGATGTTCTAGATGATGAAAGAAAAACAAGTCCAGAGAGAGAGAAAAAGAACACACCAGAGAGATCAAATAGTAGTAGAAGAAGTCGAAAGGATAGTGAATCAGACAAAAAATCTGTAGAAAGTAGACCAGTAAGTTCTGACAGTGTGGATAGGCCTAAGAGTAGTGGCAGTGGTACTGCAGGCAAGACACGAAGAGGAAAGAAAGTTCTACCTGTCGATGTTACACACAGTGTTACATTTAAAGTGACTGTGTCAGTAGCAGTCCCTACAGGTTAGTACAAAGTAAAATTATCTATATGGTCAGGTTACACAAATGTTTAACATTACCAAGTTAGCGTGGACAAAAAATAAACTTGTGTATTACAGTTAACTAACTTGAATAATTAATCTATATATTGCAATTTTTGCTGTTGTTAAATGAGACTAATTTTATGGAGCCTCAAAAGAAATACAATATGGTTACCTATTCTAATGCAAATATAATGAAAGCTTTTGCCTTGTAACTAAATAATAATTTTTTTTATTTGTAATTTTAGACTGTATCAACCAGATTTGCCTTTTATTATCTGAATTTTATAGGAATTCTAGGTTATTGGGTAAAATAAAGAAAAACATTCTGATTATGTGTCCCAGTGTGAAATTTATTTTAAAATTTATTTAAATTTTCGCAAAAATTTCTCAGTTGTTCACCAAAAAAAAACAACCCAGATTATAAGTACTTTGAAACTATTTTAAAAAAATATTTTTAAACATTAACAGAAAAGATAAAACATCTGAAGATCATATAACAAATAAATATTGACACATATACCATATAGAGTTACACTCGTTAATAATTGCATGTTTATGAGATAATTTTTACAGTTTAAAAGGTTTTTATGTCTTGTGCAACAGGGAAGTCCTGATACTGGAATTTTAATATTTTTGTACTGAATAAGTGATTGTTAATGTTCATATAAAAAAAAGGAATTGATTTATACAATTCCATTTCAAATCTGTCTAATTGTAACATATCATAAAAAAAAAATGTTTATTAAAACATATCATGTCCAGATATGAATTATTTCACTATGTTAGGCATTGTTATACACATGGCTAGGTTTATTTTAGACTTGCTGCAAGTCCCTTTGAATTTGCTATTAGAGAGATACACCTTCATTATCAACATTTCCTATACTATCAGCTTGTGTACAAAAGGTCCCTTTGTACACAAGTGGATAGTATCAGAAATGTTGAGATCTATCTCTCTAATAGCAAAAAAAACTTCAAGGGACTTGTTGCAAGTCTGGGTTTATTTAAGTTAAACACAGTTTTGTTTCAAAGAGCACAAATACATGCACTTAATACACATATTCAGTTCAGTTTAATAAGCATAAAAATAAAGGATCGATTAAGTTAGTTCCCTTGTACATACTTTACCTTCTGTTACTGTATATATAGGGATGTTGAATTATCAAATGGTCATGATTTGCCCAGTATTTTTAGCATTATTTCACATTCTGATAATATATACAAACATGGATTTCAGAGGATATGAATGCTGCAGCTTTGGCCATGAGTGGTATGTGGACATTATATTTTCACACATTTTCATTTGCAACATTTCTTTGATCTTTTTACTTGCAAGCTTTGACATTTATTTTTATGAAAGATGAAAAGTATTTCATGTGGATTTATTATTTAATTCTAACATTCATTCAGGTTTTCCATTACTATTAACTTAGAAAACTGTTTTTCTATATATGGTCATGTGATGCTTGCTCTTAAAAAAACCAAAGAATTGCCATGACAACTTGTTCTAGACATTTATGTATTTTGTAAGTGTAGTTACAGTAGTTTATAGTCAAACTTCTTTACAAATTTCAAATTAAGGTGGACAGAATTTTAGAAAAATAAATATGAGGAGACAATTTGCATACAATACACCAAATGCAAACTAGATTTTTCTTCTAAAATATCCTTATGTATATGTGGTTTGTTGTTTATTTATTGAATTGATTTTCATTGTACAAAAAGTTTGACTGTAATTTTTTTATCTTTATTTTCATGTATTGTTTTTGTTTACTTTTTTAAGAGCACAGTTTTTTTTTACAAAAAGCATGTAAAATTTGTCTTCAAATAAACTATTGTTTTTATTATATTTTCAAAGATACAAACATGAGATATGAAAATATCGATATTTCAATTCTTTATACCCAAATAACCTTAGACTGTTGATCTGTCAGGCACGGAAAACTGCAGACCTGTTTGGGATGACTGCATGACTTGTCTGTGATGACTGCAAAGACTTGTTTGGGATGACTGCATGACTTGTCTGTGATGACTGCATGACTTGTCTGTGATGACTGCATGACTAGTCTGTGATGACTGCATGGACCTGTTTGGGATGACTGCATGACCTGTCTGTGATGACTGCATGACCTGTCTGTGATGACTGCATGGACCTGTTTGGGATGACTGCATGACTTGTCTGTGATGACTGCATGACCTGTCTGTGATGACTGCATGGACTTGTTAGGGATGACTGCATGATCTGTCTTTAATGACTGCATGGAACTGTTAGGGAAGACTGCATGACCTGTCTGTGATTACTGCAAGGAACTGTTAGGGATGACTGCATGACCTGTCTGTGATTACTGCATGGAACTGCCTGAGATGTCTGCAGACCTATCTGGGATGACTGCATAGATATGACTGTGATGACTTCATATATCTGTCAGTGATGACTGTATAGACCTCCTGCCTGGGATGACTGCATGGACCTGTCTGAGATGTCTGGATAAACCTGTCTGGCATGTCTGCAGACCCACCTGGAATTACACATAGATGCCTGGGAGGACTACATAGACCTGTATGTGGTGACTTCAGACCTGACTGGAATGACTGCAAAGACCTGTCTGGGATGACTGCATGGGCCTGTAAGGGATAACAGCATGACCTGTCTGTGATGACTGCATAGAACTGTCTGAGATGTCTGCAAACCTATCTGGAATGACTGCATAAACATGTCAGTAATGACTGCAAAGACTAGTCTGGGCTGACTGCATGGACCTGTCTGTGATGACTGCAGATCTGTCTGGGATGACTGCATAGACCTGTCTGAGGTAACTGCTTAGTCCTTTCTGAGTTGACTGCAGACCTGTTTTAAATGACTGCATAGACCTGTCTGAGATAACTGTTTAGATCTTTCTGAGATAACTGCAGACCTGTCTTGGATGACTGCATAGAGCTGTCTGAGATAATTGCATAGACCTTACTAGATGACTGCAGGCCTGTCTTTGATGTCTACATAGAACTGCTTGGGATCTCTGCATAGACCTGTGTGGGAGTGCTTCAGTTTTCCTACTTAAAGTCTGGGGTTTTCACCTAATACTCTGGCTTCATACCCCATTAAAATCAAGATGCCACAATAAAGCTAAAAAATTGCTGAAAGTGGAATTCAACATCATTCAAACAAAACGAACAAATGTACATAGTATAAAGATTACTATAGGGAGACATTTACACATTATTTACAGGTATATATATTATATCAGAATTTATAATTTATGGTTTAGTTAAAATGTATTAATAATGCAGCCATTACAGGATATAAAATCAGAACTAATGATTCTTTTATTTTTACAGAAACTTGAATAGACTTTACTCTTACTAACATAAATGCAGAGTTACTGTATCAAATATGTGTGAAGATGTAGTTCACACACAAATTTTAAAAGCTATTTTATTATAAACAGTAAAATTTCAAAAAATAAATAATTTTACCATAAATAAAAATAACTCTACATTTTGTCAATAAAACATCAGAAATAATTTAACATTTAGACAAGAGTATTTGTCCTAGATGCTTACCATTGCTTTTAGGAATTTTCTGCTGCTAAACCCTTGAACCTAAACACCACAGCTTCATTTTAGATTTTGTCACTTCCTATAGAATATAGCAACCTGACTGTATATTATATACATTTTTTATTTGGGCCTTTTTTTGAGACACTTATGCTTAACATGACAGTCTGTTACAGCTTCTATTTCTCTTAATAAAATGTAGAATTCTTACAAAAGTTATGAAATTGATAATATAATGAGCAGTTAAAAACTCTTTTATGAAAGCAGAATATAGCAGTGTCCCTCTGTTGATAGAGTTAATGTTAGAGTAACGTAGCCTGACAGCAAGCAGTTTTCTTTTTCATATTTTCAGTATCATATGCTGGAGATTTGCATTAAAAGGTGATAACCACTGACAACTTGATAGAATTCAACCTGTTTGAAGATCAGTGAAATTCATTAATTGACTGTGTAAAATCAATTAGTTCAAATGATTAATTAATCCTGGAGGAATGAATAATTGCATTGATAAAAACAGTTAAATTGATTTTTTTGCTTTCTGTATTGCATGTTATATTGTTCCAACAAAGATTCAGGTAATTTGAGAAACATTATGTCCTTTTAATTTGTTGGATATTTTGTTTATGAATTCCCAAAAGGTTTGAAGTTATATAAATAGACAGATAACAGTCACAAATCAAATTAATAATATTTTATGACACATTCATTGCCAGTTTTATACAGATTTTAAATCTGATTTTTGACATTCTGTTAATGTTAATCTATGAAATCTAGTTCCACTTGTTCTTCTGTTGTATAACAGGTAGATATGTAACATGTTTCTATAACTAGAATGTAATGTAACTAGGTTTATAACTGCAAAAATAAAAATCTGCACACCTCCTATTTCAATTGATTGGTTCCTATTGATGTCCATTGATTTTATCCTGGGACATTTCCATCTTTTTAGCATATCTATTGAGAACAGGCTGAAACTTGTTCCAAAGTTATTATTTTAGGTTGTGGAAGGGACATTTTATACTTTAGTGATGGCAGCAGGTTTTGTAACATAAATTATGTCCTGAAATAACAGACAAATGGCCTTTTATATCATTTACTTTATTATTTTTAGGTAAGTGTTTTGTCTTTAATGTATTTGCTTGCATTTTTTTGCAGAATTTAATAAATTGTGAAATTTTCATTGATGTTGCATTTTCTGTCATGCCTTTATTTTAATAGAAAAATGCCTCAATTAAATTTGCCTGGAGTTTTAATATGGTATTTTATTGATAAACAAAGCATTAATTTTTGTTTATTGTTCAAGTCTACATTATTAATAATTCCCTAAATTTCAGCAGTATTTTATCATATTGTTTACCTCATATAGGTGTCTTCAGTAGCTCAGAGGAGGACGGCTCAGACGGTACTTACATGCATGACTGTGAATATTTCCACTGTTTTGTCATGCATGGCACTGTGTATATAAGACATATATAACATACAAGTTTAGATTATCTTACTTTCTGTGGTACAAAGACACATTATAATGAATTGAATAATTACTATTAGCAATGTAATAATCTGTCATAAATCATCAATCTACAGAAAATGATTTTGTTACAAAACAAAAACATGAATTTTTGACTGCTTGTTTATGTTGATAACAAATCTTGTCAAAAGTTGTTTAGGTTTGGTAATTGAAATTTACACATCGCTACATTTTGTCAAGTATAAAATTACCATAGAAAGAATTCTGTATGTGAAAATAAAATTTTGCATGTATGTGTTATTTTCAGATATTTTTAAAACTATATGGTTTGCGATTATTTGCATGAATGGAGATAATTTGTGTCCCTGCATTGGCCTCTAAACCCCCGAAATGTCCCACATGGTCACTTACATTTATTTGGTATACTGGTTTGGTGTTGCATGTAAAATACACCCCCCCCCCCCCCAGCATAAACAGGTAGACAAAGTTTGCATGTACAATACCTAAGCATAAACAATCAATCCATGCTAGTTTTGTTGTTTTAAAACAATAATGTTGTGAAAGTTCAATCTAGTCGTGGTCTTAAGTATACACTTTAAAATGTATTAGACATTATATTGATATGGCATATTTTATTATGTTAAAATCCTATGAAAGTTTTTTAAAATTTGCCCACTTTCACCTTTCACCTTACCAGTATCAGTTTATTAGTGAATCAAATACTAATAGAAAACATTATTTTTGTAAAAAAAACTTTTCAGAATTAACCAGGGTCCTTTAACAATTTTAGAATAATTTGTATGTTTTTTGTTTTAATTTTTTTCCTTTTTGTTTAAATCAAATCCACTAGACCACAATACTGAAGAATTTTTATTTGTTCTCGGGGTAACATTACTTTGCTTGTAATCCTGTTAGCTATTTTTATAGATGTAAAAATTGACAGAATATTCAAAAATAAACATTTTATGACACTGTTTTTTGTAGTTGATGATGATGATGTTCCAGACCTTAAAGAATTGATGAAGAAGAAGAAACGAACATTTGAAGTGTCTCGGCCACAAGGATTCTTTCATACAGAGTTCTCTGTCCTTCCTGGGTCATCACCTACAGTGACTGATCTAGTGTTGTATGGACCACTGTTCAGACTCTTCAAATATCCAGAAGCAGCCAAAAATGAAAGAACATGGCAAGAAGGAGATTTAACCTGGGTAGCTTGGTCACACAGGTAATCAATTGAGATTATTGTGATTACTGTTAATTGTTAGCAGGCATTATAGTAAATCATAGCATTGCAGTTGCATGAAAACTACTGAAGTATTTTGACTGACATGCTGCAGATATGTTAAAGATGTCACAGATAAATTTAGACTAAGGATCGTAGTACAATCCTGACTGTCTTAATTCTGTTATTTTTACATTTGGTTTTGTTTGTTTGTTTGAATGTTGTTTAATGCCACTTTCAGCAATTTTTCAACTATATCATAGCATCCAGTTTTTATTGGGGGAGGAAGCTGGAGTACCCGAAGAAAACTTTGGTTTACATTTGGTAAACAAGCTTAAAGAAGTTCATTGCTTGTTGTATTGTCCTCAGACAGTGAAATTAAAGCAATCTTAAATTTCTTGGAATGTCTTCCAGTCAAGAAGTGGATATTAACAAAGATGTATTGATGAAATTATTTGATCACACGTTGGAGATGAGGGTATGGAACATGAAAGAGAAGTTGAGACCTACAGCTAAAAATGACAGATTGAACAAACCTATAAAGTTACCATCAAACAGATCAGGTATGTTCACAGTCACACACAGAAGTCTTCTTTAAAGTTAATAAGGTTGAATGTCTGGTCATTAACTTAACAGTGTATAGTATACATGTACATGTCAATGATGGAAGAAAGCAGAGTACTCAGAAAAAGCTAATTACCACTGTTTGTCTTATGCAACTTTTATGTTCACTCTAAAATGATTCTTTTTATGGATAGTACAGTGTATAACAGTCCTCAGGTAAAATGTACATCAGTGTATTTCCAGGGATGTCTTGCACATCACTTGCCCAGCCCAAACAAAGCTTATTTTAATCTAAATGTTTTCATTGTTTTTTTTTTGTTTGATACAAAGTGAGCAATTTGACATCTATATCATGACAAGAACAGACTTTCAAATACCTTTTCTGATACTTTCATGTGTCAGCTTTGTATGAGACAACTATGCTGGGTTGGTTTTTTTATAATACTAGATTATAACTGGATTAATCTTGTCTGCAGTGAGACAAGTCACCCTTCACCAGCATACTATTTTGAAATTAAATGTAAAAATCTTACTGCTGAAAGTTAGCAAAGAAACTGAAAGTACATGTAACTTTAACATCTTTTTAATTGACTGGGTATTGATTCCATGACCTCTCTCACCCCAGGAAAACATACTTCCAATTATTTTAAGAAGGCAGTGTGTTTCCTATATGTAATCTTTGTATTTTTGTTATTAAAGTTACATGTTATATAAAATATTATACAGGGGGTCAAAGTGTTATATTACTCTATTAAATATATTTTAAATTTTTGTTTTAGTTTTCTTCAATCTTTTTTTTTTCATAACATGATTAAGAACAAGTGTTCTCAAGTCCTATTTCTCCTCAATAATTATAAATAATGCTATTATTAACTGTTATACATTAAGAATATCATACATTTGGGAGGTGAGTATATTATTTTTCAGTATTCACAATCATAATGGTAGTATATTTGTCAGCATTTGTGTACAATATTATGAAAACCATCATAACATTGTTTACTTTTGTTTGCATGAAATTCATCAGATTCACACAAATAAAAAATGTTTTATCCACTGGTATGTCACTTTTAACTTGTTATTTTGTCAATTTTTATACCCCCCGCAAACTTGTTTGGGTGGGTATATAGGAATAACCCTGTCTGTCTGTCTGTCTGTCTGTCTGTCTGTCTGTCTGTCTGTCTGTCTGTCTGTCTGTCTGGTCTGTCTGGTCTGTCTGGTCTGGTCTGGTCTGGTCTGGTCTGTCTGTCTGTCTGTCTGTCTGTCTGTCTGTCTGTCTGTCTGTCTGTCTGTCTGTTTGTCTCTAAACTGCTTGACAGATTTTGATGAAACTTTACATGAAGGAAGGACATCATATGTAGACGTGCATGAAGAATTTTCCTTGCTGTCGGATATTATTCAGGGGAGATAATTGGACTTAAAGCCAAGCGGGAGTATCCCTTTGTAAGCGTGCTCACAGTCCACACTTGTTGTTCCAGATTTAAAATATTTATTAAAAAATTATCAATAGGTTTTATTAATTCATAATTTTGAATGGGTAATTGCCCATTTTGTTTAATTTCCATGCATGAAATAATGAATAGATCAATTTTAGAACAAGTAAAAAATGCCTTTTTTTTATTTAGTCACTGTACATTTTGGTTTCATTTGCTTCAGTCCTCGTATGCAACACTAGATAATAAATAAATCTGATAAATGTTTCAATCTATTCTTCCAAAACTTAGTTCTACTCATAGCATATTAAATAAATAAATATTATTATTAAGGATTTTTAACTTCTACAAAATTTTCAGGTTCTTTTTATTGTGAAGCCTGTTTAGAGAGAGGAATTTTTAGATTACCAGATAATTTTAATTTAAATACAGGGATATTTGAAGTTAATTACTTTTTCCTGTTTTATTCTGTTATACTTTATTGCTCTGATTCTAGGTGACAGTGAAAACAGAGGAGTTAAAGCTAAAGTAACAAAACAGTTCAAAAACTTTAACAAACTACAACCAAAAAAGTCCAAGGAGTTAAGGCCCTTGCCAACACAAGTATCCTTCACCAATCTTGAACTTGCCCAGAAGAAAAAAGAAGGTAAGTCTATGAATGGTTGTTAGTATTTCTGAATGTATTATAAGTTCACTTAATTGACTTAAATTGCAGCACTTATTTCTAACAAAATTATCTATTTATTAAGTACACATGGACCAGGAAATATGTATGTTTAATGTTTGAAATTTTTAAAGTGATTGCTACAATTATAATTAGAATTTGTAGTTTTTTCCATTTTTTTTCTGTAAAGAGAGATAACTTATGGAGAAATCATGTCTCATAAAAGAATGCCAAATTTAATGTTTACAAGTCAAAATCTGCAAAGAAGGACCATGTCATCAGGCATATCATTTTTCTTTGTGCAACTTTTCAATTTCATTGTTATCCTTAATATAGGTGAAATGCTGCTCACTAGATATTAATAAAATAAATAAATGAAAGAATAAATAAATTATATGTAAAAGTCTATTTTACTGAGGAGTTAATTTGTGTACACAGAGGGAACCATCATCCTGTGTTTACTGGTTATCACAGAAAGTTATGAATTATAATTCTACTTTGTATTGTACAAAGCAATCAATACTATGTCGCTTTGTTTGTTTGTTTTATTTTCAGCATATTTCCAGCTATATCATGGCATACAGTTTTTATTGGGGGAGGAAGCCGGATTACCCGGAGAAAACCCCCCACCTGCAGAAGGAAAACTGGCAATCCTTGTCAATTAAGATTGGAGTCGAGTACATCCTACCTGAAGGGAGAATCGAACCCGCAACCTTAGTGTTGACAAACCATGTGATCAATAGTAGATGAACTACCTTAACCACTTGGCCACCAAGGCCCCAATTCTATGTAGAAGGGATAAGCTTCAGTTGATTATAGGTAAGATATTAACAGATTGTTGTTCTTTTTCTTATGGTCAGATGTGTTGGTTGATGTACCAGTACCACAGGATGAGGACAGAAAGTCACAGAAATCTCGTACAGGATCATCTAAACAGCTAATGGGGGTACCAAGTGTGGCTATTGAAGATGGAAGGTAAGTCACAGTAATTTCATAGGAGACAGAGGGGGTCTGCTAAACAGGTAATAGAGGGAGGTACCAAGTGTGGCTGTAGAGGATAGAATGTAAGTCACAGAAATCTTATTGGAGGCAAAGGGATGTCTGCTAAACAAGAGATAGAGGGAGGTACAAAGTGTGGCTATAGAGGATATAAGGTAAGTCACAGAAATCTCATTGGAGGCAAAGGGATGTCTGCTAAACAAGAGATAGAGGAAGGTACCAAGTGTGGCTATAGAGGATGGAAGGTAAGTCACAGAAATCTCATTGGAGCTAAAGGGATGTCTGCTAAACAAGAGATAGAAGAAGGTACCAAGTGTGGCTATAGAGGATGGAAGGTAAGTCACAGAAATCTCATTGGAGCTAAAGGGATGTCTGCTAAACAAGAGATAAAGGGAGATACAAAGTGGCTATAGAGGATGGAAGGTAAGTCACAGAAATCTCATTGGAGCTAAAGGGATGTCTGCTAAACAAGAGATAAAGGGAGGTACAAAGTGGCTATAGAGGATGGAAGGTAAGTCACAGAAATCTCATTGGAGCTAAAGGGATGTCTGCTAAACAAGAGATAAAGGGAGGTACAAAGTGTGGCTATAGATGATGGAAGGTAGGTAACAGAAATCTCATTGGAGCTAAAGGGATGTCTGCTAAACAAGAGATAAAGGGAGGTACAAAGTGTGGCTATAGAGGATGGAAGATAGGTCACATAAAGTCATAAGGAGTCTCTTAGATAACCTGTGTAGTAATGGTGATGGAGGATTAGTCACAGAAATCTGGTGATCTTCTAAACTTCTTATAGTATTTAAATGTACTACAGTGTGAAATGTGTGAATATAGTGAAAGTATTGTGTTGAAAAGAAAATTGTTTAAAGTAGATTGTAGTAAATGGTTCCTGTATTATTTCAAAAGTTAGTTTGATATAGTAGATAACAGCTAAAGATAGTCTGAGGTTTGGCAAGAAATGTATTAACGTAAATGTCTAGTTTTCTTAATTTTGTGTGTTGTTTTCCTAAAACTAAGCATTTCACTTTATAGGAACTCCTTTAGCAGACTTGGAAGACTTGCAGGTTCTGATGGAAATTCTCAAACTCCAAAGAGGGACACACCCAAAAGTAAAGCAGGCACAAGTTCAGGAAAACAAAGTCGTCGGTCAGGGTCAGGGTCACCTCACAGACCTGTCAAATCCTCAGGTTCAATAGGTATATTGTTTTCCTTAGCTTACAACTCTTTTTTGTGGCTGCTTGAATTTTCATTTTAATTCCATTTATTAAGTTCACAAATTTAAGTAACAAAGTCTATTTATTAAGTCACAGATCAAACTTTTCAGTATTTGTTCAACTGATACAAATGTTCAGTGACTGATTTCTACATTGTAGTTATATGTGGAATTTTAAAGTCAAGCTTTTTTTTAGTTATTAGAGACAGTGTTGTATATTTTCAGAGTCTAAAGGTAACAGTATATATATATTGTTTTTGTTTTACTTGTCCACTCATTTACAATGGTTTTTTTGCTGCCTCAGGTTCCAGCAAAGGAGGTGGAATATCTGACAAAGAACTTACACAGATGAGACCAAGACGTCCAAAACGGCAGGATGCTGCCACAAGGGAGGCCACAGAACATGCAAAGCAATTTGGTGTTTGTATGATTCCCATTAAAATGGCTTCATTGTTTGCAGGTAAGTTGTATCAGAAATAACCCCCCCCCCCCCCCCCCCCCTACATCCCATAAGTCTTAATTTGTCTATCTAACTTCGGTCTATTTATACAAAGTTCAAACACAATATACATCTCTTTTACATTATTAAAGCTTCAGACATTGCGAAACGAACAGGAAACAATTTTTATTGAAGAAATTTCTTTTTTCTTCTTTGAAAATTCACTTGGAAAATGCTATGTTGATAATTTTTCCTGATATGGATTTTAAAAATGTGACCTAATTTTAGTAAAATCATGCTAATTTGCATACTGTAACAAGCATTCTGTAGTTTTAATTCAGAAATTTTGAATTCCTTCCCAAGATGCAACACACCATTAAGTTTCGGGTTTCTCAATGTTTTTCATTTAGTAAACATAATTAAACAGAGACACCAATGTAAATTAATACATAATGCACAGTGGGGTATACAAAACGGCAATAATTACCATCAATAATAATTTATTTTAAACTTGACACATTTAAACAAAATGGTGACACTGTCGAAAGATATCAAAATTGACCATGGCTGTTGATGTATGCAACTACTTTTGGACATCAAAGTGCCGGAGTGATTCATTCCTGCTCTGCTATATTATGAGTAATGAAACTAAATTTGTACCCTCGCCAAAAAAAAAAAAAAAAAGAAAAAGAAAAAAGAAAAAAATCGAGGGTACCATTATTCACTCTACATGTTCACCTGGTATCCATACTCCAGCTGTTATATTTATTATAACCCTCTGTTCATCAGGTATATAAATTGGGTTCCTTAACTTATACTTTTTTTCATGACTTCTTAAATCTCCATTTTAATTCCATTTAGAAAGTTCACAGATTTAAGAAACAAAATTGTATTATTAATCCTGATATCCCCTCCATATTACATACATTACATACCACATATCCTACCACCTACATTCATACTGTAATGTATATTAATATTCCTTCTGGAGTGACACAGTACATTTTGAAATGGCATTTATTAAAAATATCAGAATGTATTTTAATAAATACAAATGTTTACACAGATTACAAACACCAATAATATAACATTAGACTCAGGGCTCGCGTTGGAGGGCGACTCGGGCGAAGAAGTCGCCTTATCGTGGTCCCACTTCGCCCTCGATCATCTTAATAAGCGAAGTGAAGTCGCCCTTTCATTTTTTAGAATCGCCTGATGCCACCTTTCAAATTTTATTCCCATTTTGTTAAGAAATCTTCGTTTTTTGATACAGCGTCATGTTTATTATGTTTACGCGCCACAAAGTCAACTGGTACCCTTTTAACTTTTATTTGGTATATAAAGCGTAGGTTTAAAATACGACCGGAAACCAGTTCAGAGCAAAAAATACGTGAAAGTTTCCGGAGCGGATATGAATTTAATGCCGAAGATTGCAAATATACGATGCTGATAGTGTTGAAATGAGCATTGCAATGATAGAAACATAGTAAAAAATAGTTTTTTTGGAATTTACTGTAAACAAATTTAAGTTAAATATGAAAAAGTTAACAGTCAAAATGATGTAATTTTCTACTTCTAGTTCTAATAGTACTTCATTATAATTCAATCAATTTGTAGACCAATGACAAGAAACATTTTTTAATGAACAGTTTTGTGACAGTTGATACTTTTTTTATTGTTATGTTTAATACATGTATTTATGAAAATGTGTGATAATAGTTAATCAAATCTTTTACTTTATCCTCAATAAATTGAACTGCTAAAAAACATGTAACAATAAAAAATTCAAATGCCAAATTAACACATATTCAAAAAACAAACAAAATAGGACGCTTTCGCGACATATAATGCAACTTCTCCCTGTTGTCCATCCACTTCTCCCTGTTTCATCCTCACTTCTCCCTGTCAGCCCCACAAAAGAGAAGTGACTTCTCCCTATAATTTTGACCCAGCGTGAGCCCTGAGACTACACTATCTTGGTTACAATAAGATACTTATCTATTGACAGGAATTAAGACAATAACGAACAGATTAGAAAGCCCTGTACCAGGTGTAGAGGATTGTTTTGTTTCTATAGAACTTAGTGCTCCATTGATGGCAGAGGAACAGAGAAGAGAACTTAATCCAATGATCTTCAAGATTTACTCTGCAAAAAATATGCCTGATACTCCTTTATCTTATGGGGATCTTAGCTTAAAGTAATTATTTATTTATCTTGTTTTCCCTCTTAAATAATTAAACAGTATGTATATATCAATATAAAAATTTCTCCTTAACATATGGTATGCATATTGATAGAATATTGTTAAAATGTAAACAAAACTTAATAGATTGTTTTGTTTAATTTTCACCTTTTAAATTTTTTTCCCAGTTTTTTACTTTGTTTTGATGTCAACCAGTGTATTACATGTCTTTTATGCCCTCAAATTCTCAGAGTAATCAGGCTTCCTCCCTCAATAAAAACTGGACGCCATGATATAGCTGAAAAATTGCTGAAAGTGTCGTTAAACACCATCAAACAAACAAACAATACTAGTACCCTCAAATGAAATTCTGGGAAGCATATGGTCGTCCATTTGTAAGAGTGTTTGTCTGTCCTGAATTAGTGTTTGGCCTATATAAATTTGTTGTTTTTGATAGATTTTTATCATATCAAGATGATGGCCATGGGTCATGTGCAACCTTTGGATCCATACCTTAAAGGTCAAGGTCACTTTGAAGCATATCATTGTCCAGTCCATAACTTTGTTGTTAATTTACTTATTTTTAAATTATCATTACATCAAAATAATGTCAGGAACAGCAATTAGGTTTCTATCTTGAAGGTCATGGTCACAGTGCAGTATTGTGGCAAGTCAAATAACTGTTTTCTTATTTTCAAATAATGTGGCATAAGTGAATGATCCACCACATAAAGACATGTTGTGAGCTAATTTTTAAGGTCAATGTCAAAAATACAACATTGAAGCATAATAATATCTGGCCTATAAGTTGGCTGTCTGGTGGCATCCTCATATTTTCTGGCACAAGTAATTAAATGACCAAGATGATATTCATGTTTCTTCTTAAAGGTCAAAGTCAAAATGTGACCTTCAGCAAAATTTTTTTTGTTTTGTTTTTGCTTGGATTTTAGAATACTGTAATTGACATTTGAGAGCATCCACTACATTTTCCAATTTTCCTTTTATAATGTATGTTATGGATTTTTTACAGATGTCAGTCAGTTTACTGCAAATATAAATTCTTCAAACAACCAGAACATATAAGTGTTGGAAGAGAACATGGAAAGCATATATACTGGGATGATATCAATGTTGTATTGGCAGGTAACTGAACTTGATTCATAATTGTTTTGTTAGACTATAGATTAAGGTTTTTAGCTCACCTGACCTGAAGGGTCATGTGAGCTATTGCCATCACTTGGCGTCCGTCGTCGTCCGTCGTCGTCGGCGTCGTTAACTTTTCTTCAAAATCTTCTCCTCCAAAACCACTGAAGGGATTGCTTTGAAACTTTGCACACATCATCAGTAAAATGTCCTCTACCAAGTTTGCTCAAATCATGGCCTCAGACCAACCAACATGGCCGCCATGGCTAAAAATAGAACAGGGGGGTCAAAATACAGTTTTTTGCTTATAGTTCAAAAAGTATAACAGATACAGGAAACCGAACGGACCTTCCTTCTTCAGCATCTAAAGCTCTACAAAACACTCCATTGGGTCAAAGTTGTATGATGACTCCTTGTAGGAGTTATTGCCCTTTAATTGTCAAAATTGATGATTTTTGCCATTTTTGCCTCAAAATCTTGAAAATTATTAGAACTAGAGAAAAAGTTAGCATTGCTTAATTGTTCTGCTCTATGAGGGCTACAAAAATGACTTAAGGGTCAAGATTGTCTGATTAACCGTTTAAGAGTTATTCCCCTTGAACTGTTTTTTTAATTTGTTTTAATTGATTTTTTAAAATATTCTCCTCTGAAACAACTGAAAGTACTGCTTTGAAACTTTGTACACATCATCCGTCCAATGTCTTCAACCAAGTTTGCACCAACCATGGCTGCAGATTAACCAACATGGCCACCATTGCTAAAAATAGGACGGTGGGGGGGGGGGGGGTAAAATACAGTTTTTGGCTTATATTTAAAAAAGTGTAACAGATACAGGAAAACCGAAGAGACATGCATTCATCTGCATTAAAAGTTCTACGAAACACTCCATTGGGTTGAAGTTGTATGATGACTCCTTATAGGAGTTATTGTCCTTTAATTGTCGAAATTGATTATTTTTGACATTTTTGCCTCAAAATCATGAAAATTATTAGAACTAGAGAAAAAGTTAGCATTGCTTAATTGTTCTGCTCTATGAGGGCTACAAAAATGACTCAAGGGTCAAGATTGTCTGATGAACCGTTTAGGAATTATTCTCCTTGAACATTTGTTTAATCAATTTTACTTGATTTTAAAAAATCTTCTCCTCTTTAACCAATGAAATGACTGCTTTGAAACACTGCACACATCATCTTTAGGACGTCCTCTACCACCTGACTACCTATATAGCTACGTTGGCTTTAAATAGAAAAAATGAAAAAAGGCGGGGGTGGGGGGGTGGGGTGGTTAGTCGAGAGAGTTTTCGACTGATAGTTAAAAAAGTACAACAGGTACAGCAAATTTGAAGTGAACTTCCCTTCTCCCTCTAAGCATCAAAAGCTCCTCCTTATAGGAGTTATTTCCCTTAAAAGGTCGAAATTAATGATTTTGCAGAAGTGTTGGGCAATTCCTTATAGCAAAGAAAAGCTGGGTAAAAAAGGGTTGTTTGGTTTCAGGTTCAGGTGAGCGATACAGGCTCCTGGGAGCCTCTAGTTTATCAACAAGTTAGAAGCATATGGAGAAAATTCCTATTGGTCATATAGTCTAATAAATACATATATGGTGTATTTGTACTTGTACTTGTTTAAATGCTGCTAACAGGGAAGTTAAATTTGCCCTTTTAGTATCAGTGGTCTCTTATGAAGTATTTTAATTTACTCTTGGAAGCTAAAAATACTTGTATCAGACTTTGAAAATTCTGTTCAATACAACTAAAACAAAGCATAGTACTTAGACAACTTTCAAACAAAAGCTTACATTGAAGAATACACATTATACTTCAACAATTCAATTGTAAAAGTTATAGTGAATTATTATTTTTTGAATGATGCCAATCAAATGTTTAAAATATTTAAACCTGAAATCACCTAAAATGGGACAGGGCTAAAGATGGTATGCCTGTGCCAGTTTAAAGTTTTGATCTTTGTCACAGTTACATTGACCACAAGTCTTCAATTTGTCCACCATTACATTGTAAATCTCGTCACTGTAATATTGATAGATATAATGAAATTTATTCTTTCAAGTTTAATAGTAAGAATTATATTCATTAGGAACAATAGAACCATCAGAACTACGGCAGTACCTTAACGGACCTGCTGTTGAAGTAGAAGTCCATGACCGAGATAGAAAGGGAGAGGAATGTCAACCGAAACCAGCATTGTTTGGAGATGACCTTGAAGATGAAAAGATCAGTAATGTTGGCACTGTAGCAAGTATGTAAAATGTTATTAATTTGATCATTTATATGGAGATTTCCTTATATTATCTCTAAATAAAAAGAAACATGATGAACTACATGAAATCTAGAGGCAAACAAAGGTTTGAATATAAGAAATAGTTGAATGTAGACTTTTGTAATTGTTTTTCACTGTCCTATCTAATGAAAATTAGCTTTAACTTAATTGGTCTTGTTTCTGAATGTAATTGTAAACTTTCTTTACAGGTCGTCGGACTATAAATAACCCATTTATTGGCAGAAATAAGCCATGGGATCCATATGGTGTGGCTAAGCTAGATCTTTCTGAGCTTTTACTGGGAAATCAGTATGTTTATATGAAAGTACCAATACAAAACTGTCCTGTGCCAGACATTCTTGGTGGAGGTGATAAAAATGATGGTAAAATAGTAGGCCTTCAGGGAGCTGTTGATGGTCCAGGTTAGTAAAGTATGTTTTTACTGGTTTGCTAGGAGTTTTCACCAGCTACTTATTCCTGTCAATGGACTTTTTTCTTATTGGAAACAAGTTTTTCTTTTTCAATTTTTTTTACAATGTAAATAATATATAATCTATGTAATTTACACACAATCATTCATTTAATAACTTAAGTGTTTTATTTCTTACTTTTTAGTCTTTTAGTCTTAAGCTATTGAGTGAAGTTTGATGACATCAGAAACAACTACTAACCTTAAAATGAATACTTTGAGTTAAAACAAAATATTATTTCCTATTCTAATATGACGTCCTGCTTTAGCTATGTAAACAAAGCCGTGTCAAAATTCCAATAAGTTTAGTTCGCACATGCGTAAACTGCTTGTTTTGTGTAAATGTAAAAACTGACTTACAAATGCCGTTTGCTATGTGTTATCCATAATTATCGTTATTGTTAATAATTTAGTTATTTTTAGTCTAAATTCTGAGATTTATTTAATTTAAACTACTCCCGATACATTATTTTTTTAACAATTCTACATTCGAATTAATATGACGTCACAATTAGAATTCTGACGTCATATTACGCTGAACTGAAAATTTCAAACTGGAACGATGCAATTTCGTTAAGATTGCTCAATTTTTTTGTTTAAAAGGTACGTACATTTAATAAAATGACGAGAAAATATGTTTATGTCAATTTTATTTGCTTTAACTTACTGTTTTGGGATATATCGTATTAGTTTAAAAAAAAACAATATTACCACTGAAAGCGTCCTCTTAGAACCGCTTCGAAATTGTAAAACATTTGTTAGACATATTAGAATCGAAATAGATTATTGCGAGCGGACTTTATGGGAATTAGAACATGGTCAGACCTTATATTTGTCTTCATTTTATACCTCGCTATCGCTCGGTATAAAATATTGACAAATATAAGGTCTGACCATGTTCTAATTCCCATAAAGCCCGCTCGCAATAATCTATTTCTTAAATACTCAGAATATAGTGTCTTGTATAGGTGATTTGCATGCTACAGACTTACTTCAGTGTGTTAGCACTAAAATCAACTGTGTTAGTCTTTTGTATGAAAGCATGCAACATGTTTTTCTACTAGCAATGATGTAATGGTGTAGTGAAACAATTACCTACTTGTATGTTAAATAGTATACACTTATTAGTCACTAAGATAATAGGTAAAGATTTATTGGCCGGATTTAACAGATTGAAAATCCGGTTATAATATAGTGAATGTCGGGTGGGCGGGCAGGGAAAACATTTTCATAACAGTTTTTCTCAGCAACTACTTATCACCTTATCTTAAAATTTGATATGCAGCATTAGCATGGCCTCCCATGACGTGGGATTTGATTTCAGGTCTGTCGCTCACCTACTTCCTGTTTAACGAAATCCTGCCATTTCTGTCTTGAAGGATTTTTTTGTAAATTATTATAAATGATTAATTTTTTTTTACTTTTTAGTGGATAAACCTTTGACTGCAGGACATTATGTCCAGTCCCATGCCATGTTAAAGGTCAAAGTTGAACTAGCCTATCCCTTGGTCAGTGTGGATAAGGTTTCGGCCAAGATTGAGTATCCTCTGACTATTGAGGTAACAATAACCCTATTGGCAATGCTCTCTGCCACTAAATGTGTATTTTTGTTATTAACTTAATATTGGTGTGATGACATGGTCTGAAAACAAAATAAGTTTGGAATGAAACTGCACAAATAGTCCACAGTGGCTCACATGTTCTGCATTTACAGGTCTTTTCCCTACGTTGTTTTTATTTTACAGTAAATCAATATTACTTATATTACATATTTCGAAGTGTTCTCTTACAAGTGATGTTTCATCAAAACATTAAAAAAACATGCAGACAGAAACATACTTAAGTCAGATTGCCTTTAACAGATTTTGAGGGAGATTAATTTGATTTGCAACATTGTTTAATGATAATAAATCCTTTATATTATACTGTAATGAATCGCTGCTAGTAATTATACACTTTTCATTGAAGTATTATTTATTATTTATTATTGTCAATTTCATATAGAGAAGAATATGAACTGTAAAAAAAGAGTAAACATGTTCCTACTTTATTTTCAGTGTCCATTCGGTAGAATAGTATTTATGTTTAATTACAAGAATACTATGTTGTTGAACAGACTACAGGATTTAGTTGTAGAAATTAATGCTGAGGCATTAGAGCTGGATGATATGCCACAGCATGTAGTTAGTGCCGCTCTGTCAACTTATAAACTTTCTCTGTAAGTCAATATACATAATATTGTTTCTTAAACTGTTTCAGTACATGTTATAGGGTACAAACATTCTTATTTAGCATTGTAAATTTCTTTAATTAATGTATTGGTTATTGTTATTTTGTGTTCATTAATGGACATACATTACATTACTTTGGCATAGTTGTAATCAAATCAAAGACATTAAAATTATTACTAATATGTCATGCACTTGCTACTGGTGACCTGGTCACTAGGTTTATTTCATTGGAGTACCCAAGGGGAACAACTGGCCATTTATGTGTATATATTTAAGTGAAAAAAATCTTTAAATTTTTTTAAAAAATAAATGAGGATTTCTTATGAAGTAACAATAAGTATATGTACATAACATTGAAAAATCTAAACTTTGCATTGGTTGAGAAGCCTTCACATTACTACATGTTTACTGTATATGATTATACTTGTTACTTACAACAAAATGAAGTAAATACTGTAAAACATGTTATATACTAAACCTACCATGAACTTCTTATTTGGGAACATTTTTTTATACTTCCACTGAGAGAAGTCCATAATAGAATAATAGTTTGTTCTTTTCACAAAACAATTATAGTGTCTATTTGTCTTTCAGAGAACAGCAGAAAAGTAGAAATCTAAATATAGTAACAGGATTCCAGTTGATGGATGGGGATATACATTTATTTATACTCGAAGGAATCAGAGACAGGGGTGTGGCATCTCTGTGGAATTCCTTACCTCGACCAGAAAATTCAGGTGGGCATTAAACATGCATTATAATAAAATAACTAAGAAGTGGTTCGTATATGTTATTTTGCAGTAAGCCAATAACTGGTTTTGATATATTTTTTTGTCCCATTTCATGCTAAGCTCATCATGTCACTATATATTTAAGTACTCAGTGTAATTTTACTAATTTTACTGCTTTAATTTGAAAAGTTAATTTTGTCATCACTAAAACTATATAAATTTGATGAATATTTGTGAACTCTACTTTGCAGATGTTAAAGTATTATTCAACTCAGACTACAGTTTTGGAGATAGGTTGTATGGTCCACTAGATGTAGATCTGTGTAGAATTAAACTTCACGAGCCCCTGTCAATAATAGTCCAGCAGCCATTACTGTATGTAAGAGACATGGTACCCAGGCCATGTTTTGATGCTTTAGTCAAACTCTATGAAGTAAGCATAATTATTATGGAATTGTGACCCTTCTAATGTTATAAGATACTGCATGTAAATGATTTATTGGTAACATTTCATTTGAAGATTGGAGTTGCACACATGTCTCTTCTTAATTAAATTTTGTGGAAAAATGTCACTGCTACATAGTGTTCGTCTTGAGTTGCAGATAGCAGTCTGAAAAGGACATATTTTATAACTAAGAAGTTTGAAAATTGTATGAGAACATCAGTCTTAACACAGTAACGGTGTTCAGTGTAATATATTTTTTTCACAGATTACAAAATTAACTCAAATGAAGTATGTTGTAAGAAATGATTTGTTCCCAACGGCAGACATGGTCATATCTATGAGTAAGGAATTCGGTGTACCACTGACACAAGAAGACTTTGAGGGTATGTTTAAAAGAGAAAAATCTGTATTAACTGTAGCAGCTTCAGATTTTCAGAAAATGTGAATAGTATCTTAATGTTATTAAAATACTGAAAAGGCACTTTCTAAACAAACAAAATTCTTTTTCTTACTAGTTAGGTAGTATTTTATTATACCCCCGTTTCAAAGATGAGGAGGTCTCCTGTTTTACCCGTGTCTGTCCGTTTGTCTTTCAGTTACAATGATTTATGTTGCAGTTTTCTAAGGATGCAGAAGCCTGATATTTTGCATATTGCTTTATCCTATAGAACCATATGGTGTACATCGATTTTATGTTCCTTGGTCATCTACTTCCTGTTTACCCAATACCTTTTGTGAAAACAGGGTATCACTAGCGAGCATAAGCTCACAATTTTACCTTGTTCAGTTTTAATTTGCTGAAAATATTTATTAATGTTGGTTTAGAATCCTTGATCAACTACAGGACATTTGTTCATTTTCACAGAATTGCAGCCTGTTAAAGAAAAAACAATGGAAGATATAAAACCAGTAGTCCAAGAAGTGCCTGTAGTCCTCAAAGAGACATCTAGATTATGGACACCCATTGATAATTTCAATCGTGATTATGTTGAAAAATTAGCTAGTCAAGAAAAAGAACCTACTAAAGTGGACTTTATTAAAGAAAATAAGGTAACTACTGTTTAAAGCATGTAATATGATTTATAATTTTGAAGAATCTTCTAAAACAATGACCTAATTATGGAGGAACAAAGCTCTGATTGGTATGGAAAATGAGTCTTATTAACTTTCAAAGTCAAACATGTATACATTCAACAAATTTGAAAATAAAAAAGTAAAAGGACAGGAATGACAGGAGTGACCATAGTCCAAAATGTCTGTAAAAGGATAAATAATATATGATTTAACCATCTGGGTGCAAGATTAAGATAAACCAAACTAAAAAATATATTTTAAGGTTATTTAAATTAAAGTAAAATTCCTGAAGCAATATCTAAATAACACTTGAGGGGGTTATAAAATACAACTTTTGCAACAAGCATTTTGTTTAAAAGATTTTCAGTTTAATAGTGTCAGCTAGAAATACAAAATTATTCATTTTGCAGTTTACATGTTCATTTCTATTATTTTTTTAAGGATTTTGTCAAATTAGCAAGTGATGCTAACAAAGTAGAGAAAGAATTGAACAAAGTTCCCACCATCAAGGCTGATGTTAAAGTTGCCCATAATTACAGCACTCAGTTCTTAAACTCTACAGATCTGGCCAAGGAGAAACTGAGACAGATGCTAGCTCAGGTAAACTTCTATATCAAAAAATAATTTATTATATCTCTGATATTTTAGTCTTTTGAAATCTAGAATATAAAATAACAGGAAACTGTTTTGTTTGTTTGTTTGTTTGTTTGTTTGTTTGAATGGTGTTTAATGCTACTTTCAGCAATTTTGTGGCATCCATTTTTTATATAGAGGAAGCCTTAGTACCCATAGAAAACCCCAATCTTTGGCAGGAAAAATGGCAATCCTTGTAAATTACAATTGGAGTGGAACACACCTTGCTCGCAGTAAGACTGGAACCACAACCTAAGTGTTGACTGGCATGTGATCAATTGTAGATGACTATATACCTTTACCACTGAGCCACTTAGGCCCACACTTTGGAAATAAAGTTTCATACTGTTAATAAAAGACATGTTCCTTAAAACACAAATATGTAGGTAAATCAGTTTCTCTTGGTTATATGAAAACTTCTATATTGCAATAAATTTGTTAACTATATGTGCTAACATATGTAATACAAACTTAATTTTGACAGAATCCTGATACCAGATACACATATTGCCAAGATTATCACCATTCAATGACTGTGGTTCCTGTCAATGTGGAGGCTCTGAAGAAACAGGCAGAGGCAGAGTCCAAAGCTCGCTGGAAGACTGAAGATGGATGGACCTATCCTGGATTCAGGTCTATGCTAGATAGTAATATTCATCCCAAACGTCCTGGCACTCCTAGGAGAGACTCTTTGCATCAGGTAATTTTTTGTGTTAAGGTCCTGTGGGTTAATTGAGACAAATTTATTGGTAGGCTGATTATTTATGTAATAGATTAACTATCATCTAAAACATTTGAGAAATTCCTCTAATTGGACAATCTAAATACATGTAGGAATGTTTTTAATCAGAAGATCATTTGATGTGGGATTGACTCTTTTGTGTCAGGTGTGATGTGGCATTATTGCATTTAAAAAGCATTAACAGAAAAAACATAAACATCTGCTCTAAAAGCAAATCCTGAAATTTTATTTTTCCCTATGTTTCGAACAAAAACTATTTCTTTTTGTGATAACTGGCGATGAAAAACATGCAATCTAATGGCAGTATTACACTACAAGACACATGAACTTAACTTGGAGGGTTTTTATGTTTGTTTGTTTGTTTGATGGTGTTTCTTTCAGCAATTTTTCAGCTATATCATGGCGTCCAGTTTTTATTTGGGGAGGAAGCAGGAGTACCCGGAGAAAACCCCCAACCTGCGGTAGGAAAACTGGCAATCCTACTGCAGGTAGTGGAGGGTTTTTAAGAGATTTAATAATAACTTTATTTTAAATATTTCAGCCTTGGATTGAAAATATACTTCATGTTGGATTACTACAACCTCCACTAAACAGAGATCGTTTCCCATGGCAACATAGATCAGAAGACCTTGAACTTTATAGAAGACCTGCTTCAACCTTTGGGAGGGAACCAATAACAATTCATTTAGCAGGACAGAAATTAAAACAGGAAAAATTAGAAGCTTTTAGAAAAGACTATGACACTTGGAAATCCAAACTTGTTGTCAAAGATCCACGTGGACATTTTCACCGCTGCCTAGCAGCAACTGAAATGGATGAAAATGGCCAGAACCAAATAGACAAACTAAAAGGTTTACTGAAAGATACACCAGAAAAATTATCTTTTAAGAGATCTGGGTTTAATCTTAAAGATATTCCACCATTAAATGTTGTGTTAAATCCAAGTGTGGACACATTATCCCGATTAGAAGGGAAGCCATGTTTACCTGCTGTCCCAGGGGAGGGTCTAGAGAAGAACAAAGGCTTCCATCCTGGACCATTTGAGGAACACAGCTGGGTGCTTGAAAAAAATAAAATACCAGCAGTTGATTATGAACATAAAAAATTCAATTTGAAGAAAGGACATGACTTTAAGTATGTATTTATATTAAATATTGATATTATTATTTCATTATCATTTATATAACATTTTAGATGATTATTTTTCTTTACAATTCGAAATCATTAATTTCAAAAACAATGGTGGTACAATAACCAAACATTAGAATCAAATATACTCTTATTTTATTGAATGCTTAGTATATTTTATAATATCATATAATAAATACATCTTTCTTATTTTTTATAAAGAATATTAAAATATTATTTTATTCTTCATGAAATTTGTTTGTTTATTAGTATAGTTAAAATTGTATTGACTTCTTGCATAATACCAGGGCTCACCACACTGGGCGAAGTGGGCGACAAAGTCGCCCTACTAGGACCTGAAGTCGCCCTAAGGCGCCTCAAAAGCGAAGTCGAAGTCGCCCTGTCATTTCCCTCAAGTCGCCCGATGGTTCACATAAGATACTTGTAAATCTGGTCCAAATACTTCACCCTGACTACCAATTTATCAGTAAATGTGTAATTCCAAAAAAACCGGCAAACAATATGCGTATTTAACATATTTTCAAACGATTTACGTCTTTCAAATGTATTACGCGCCATTTGTTTATTTACCGGATGTGACTAATTACCGGAAGTGAACAACGAAGAAAAGTAATGTACAACGGCCCATAATGAAAAATCGTAATATTTTTGATAAACAAACACTTAAAATTGGTTTCAAACTTCAGTTCTTTCAAAGAGTATTGTACTTTAACAATTTTCTTTGATAAGTATTTGAGCTTCACTTGAAAGAATAAAGATGTATAATAATTATTGACATCATGATAAGTTCTGTAGATGGGTGTCCCATGAAGCAATATGGATCAGTACAACTTTGATTAATGATAAAGGTTATGTGCTGTTTGATATTGAATGCCATGAATTATAATGAAAAAGAAAGAAAAAAAACTGAATCTAAGTGTGTTATGGTTTTAAAACACAAGAGAAATAATCCTGGAAATTGATGTAAATAATGAAAAATGTATGTAACTACTGCAAATATAATTATTTGTACGGTCCCCCTGACTTCTCCCTAGTGTCTCCTGAAGTCTCCCTATCAGGGCCTGACTTCTCCCTGTTTGGCTGTCACTTCTCCCTACTTTTTTAGATTGTGGTGACCCCTGAATACATGTAAGTAACTTGCTATTACAATTTTTATTCTTGGGCAATCAATATCTGTATAGCTTCATAATATATTAATATAATATCTATACAGAATTTTAGTCCAAATGACTTTTTGTCTCCTGGTTAAATTTCTTTCATATGCAATATTTCCTTTTTTTAATTTCAGTGCAATTCATAAAGAAAGAGCTGTTTTACACAGAAAAGAAATCAAGCCTCTGACAGATGCTGAGAGAGAAAACCATTTATTCAGAATCCCTGATGACCCCAAAAGATTTGGATCACTGCCTGAGCTTACCTTGGGACCTCAAAGTCCAGGATTATCTCCCCCTGGCCTGACTCAGAAATCCCCCACATCTCTGAATCAGTCATTTGTAGATGCATTGAACTCTCAATCAAAAATGTCTGAATCACCGTCAATACCCAGACAAAACAACAATCAAGTACAGTTAGAGACTGCTGTACAGTAGAATTTGTGTTTATGTGTAAATGTGCAGGCTTGTAGATGAAGAATATGCTGAATCATAAAAATTTATAAGTTTAGTCGGACTTAAAAAAAATGATTAGGCAAGTGCAAGATGTCTGTGATAAACAAAATTGTTGTCTTGTCATGATTGCCTGTTGTAATAGTCTATGTTGCTTTACTCCTTTTGACAGAAATATTTGTGTAACATGTTTTTAATATACAAGTCATTAAACCATATATTTAACAAATATATAAATATATACACAAGGATTTCAGTTTTATACAATAAATTTAGGATGCAATATTTCCACACTTTCAACAAGCCAGACATATTAGCAGGAAGAATTAGAAAGGTCATATGACTCTGTTTAGTATGATTGTAGTCGAAGATATATTGGGGGTTTTCATGTGCAGCACATGCTGATATGTGTAAGCTGAAAATGTGGAAGAAGATAATCTTGAAAATAGAAGTAGTTTGTCAAAAATGTTCAAAACTGTAAAACAGAATACAGAATACAGAAGCATGTAAAGAAAGAACTTTGGCATTACTCTGCATTTCAGGTTTAATTGTTCGGTGCTAGTTTCCATAGAGATAGTGTTCTTGGGTTGCAAATCAATAGAAACCTTAATATTTAATATTAATTAATATATTATTTAACAAAAACAAAATATTTAAATTTAATTCTTTAAAAGTTTCTAGAATAAATTATGAAGTTTTAGAATCTGACTAAAAGAAATAACTTGCCTTAGTATCTCAGAATTGTTAATGCTGTTCGTTAAGTAATTACTGCTGTATTTGTAAATTACTGTTAATTTAGACAAAGTATTTTATTTTTTTCCCAGTTTATACATGTACAATTTACTGCTGTTTATATCTCTTTTAGGCCAAATATTATTTCATATTTCTGCTGTATATACTAACATTTATTACTGTTTTTAAACAAAAAACCTCATTTAGACCAAGTAGTATTTCATATTACTGCTGTATACTGAACATCCATTACTGCTGGTGTTTATGTTTGTAATTTATGTTTATAAAGCATATATTTATATTAAGATTTGTCTTAACAAATCGGTGGTTAACTGCTGACTAAAGTGTACCGTGATTTTTGTGTAGTGCCTTATGTGAAAGGTAGCGTTTAGTATAAATGACAGTATGTCAGTCCATGAAAAGATTTACTTTAAAGCTGTGAATGGAATATATTTCATGTTTGAAGTGAAAAAGAAAGTACATGTATATTTTATTTATATTAACTGAATGTGTTTAAAAGGTAATCACATTTGGGCAGTATCACACTAGATTTTGGTGAATTGTAAAATAAAAAAACTTTAGTGCAGAAACTCGTATAGCCATGTTTGATTAAACAATCCACAACATAGTAAAACTGCTCAAAACAAACTAAAACTTTTCATGAATTGACTTGAAAGAATATAGTACTAAATAATGTTCAGATGTGATATTTTTGTTATGTTCTGTTGTTTTTACTGTTTACAAAATGTTATAATTAAATTTTATTCTTGTTTTATAAATACCTGTATATGTTGAAATTTTACATGAACAAGCTATAAAGATTGTAATATAAAGCACATTTTAATGCCTTTACAATGCTTTTTTGAATTCCATAACTTCTCTGATATCAACATTAACCATGACTTTGTTTGTGATATTTTATTATTTGTAACAGCAGGTATTTTGTGATGTCCAATTAGCTTGTTTCAAGAATAATCCCAAAATATGTGTGGTTTTCCGCTAAAGACGTGCCTTTTGCTTACCAAACCAAGTCATATCTGTAGGTTTCTGATGTTGAAAGTTAATACATGTTTGGTATCTATGATCTTGCTGCCAGTTTTGTTATATTCCATTTGTTATCTGAACTAAAATGCAATTTTCCAGTTAATTTTAGTATTAACAGATACATGCTAATTAAATAATTATTAGATGATGTACAAGACACAATGTTAATTGTTTTTTTTTACAGAATTATTGTTTATGTTTATAAGGGCACAATAGTATTTCAACTTTTGTCACTTTCAAAATTGA
Source organism: Limnoperna fortunei (assembly GCA_944474755.1). Classification (NCBI taxonomy): domain Eukaryota; kingdom Metazoa; phylum Mollusca; class Bivalvia; order Mytilida; family Modiolidae; genus Limnoperna; species Limnoperna fortunei. The sequence goes on along the minus strand of OX104111.1, from coordinate 39,081,694 downwards.
AAATAATCACCTTCGATATTTTGTATATGAAATAGGACACAAGTTTGAAACAGTAGCAGACAGATATATATTGAACATTTTTCTGTGATAATTTGTTATAATCTGATTCAGTATTCAGTGCAGTTTTATTTGTCACAATTTGTTTTATTTAAATAAAGATGGAATCAATTACTTTATTACAATGAATGTTGAAAGAAATATTTGCTTAACAAACACAGTTTTGTGTCATCTTAGTAGCAAGGCAATGCCATTCCTAACAACAAGATATTAATTTTTTTTCTCCTGAATGAAAAAGACTGAATAGTAACACATTCACACTCTATCCATTTTCTATTTATAATTCACAGTATAAGAAATTTAACATAATACATACAATATGAGTCTTTTCTGCATATGATCATGCTGATGACCTAGTTTCTATCACCATTTCATCATGTGAGAAAGATTTGTAAGTTACCATGACCTTGTTTTTGTCAGCATCAGATTATCTTACCTCAAATGTCATATGAAGTTGTTGTCTAATCCCCAAAGTGAGACTGAGCTAGTGATAAATAAAAAAGCATCTTCTATTGGTTATACTTATATTTTAATATGCAACAAATATAACTTTCTATCTTTTAATGAGATGTATCACTGCATTATTTCCATGACCTGGTGATTACTTCAATCTTGTCAGTTTAGTAATATATGTGGTGTACTACTGACTTGGACATTAAACAATGTCTATCACCTAGAATTAACGAAATAAAGATACTGTAAATGTGGAAATTTTGATGTGAAGGTTATTTTGGTGTTCACCATAGTAGCATGAAAATAACCCAATGCAAAAAGTTTTGAGGTTAATACAAACAAGTTAGGTTTCTATGTCATGTATTGAAACAAATATAACAGTGTATCTGTTAGTCAACCTATGTAATATTTTCCTGGTTTCCAGTACATATTTATAATATGCTGTTTGAAGGGTTTATGGGACACATCCAATAATGTCAATAACTTACACTGATCTTTAGTTAAATGATTTGATAAACTGCACACCTATACAGAAATAATGATTTTTTTAGTAATCAAGGCTAGCCCTCTATTCTAAAACAATATATAGGATTCTAATAGTTCACAATTTCTTGCAGTGTTAGTAAGGCATCTTGTTATTTCCATTGTCATATAAAAGACAGACATTTTTTTCCACAGGGTACTATGTAAACTTAATTATTTGATGGTGTCCATCTTGGATGTTATTAACATGAAAATATCTTGCCGTACAAAAATACATACATCATCACATACACATTCATGTACAATTCTGCTCAATTTCCTAAACAGTTTTCAAGAAGTCCTTCTTACAATTCCAGTGTTTAGTTCATGGAGTGGTGGTGATCTTGGATTTAGGATATGCATAAGGAGTTAAAACTTTCTATAGGATATTGCTAATGAGTAATTTATAAAGTTCCAAAGAAAGACATTTTAAAACTTGTTTCCTAACAGATATAATATGAAACTACATGTATGAATCTCCTGCTGTGGCAGGTATCTTGGATTTCCAACAGGCATCAAAGCAGAAGACCATCCAATGAACAATCTGTCAATTGGTTTCAGACAAGATTGAAATGTACAAGTTTACAGTCAATGGGCAAAGTGATGACAAGAGCTTAATTGATATGAAGTTAATCAATCAATCAATATATAAAGCACCACACTGATGAATGGGTAAAAGATATAAAAAAGGTAGGAGTTTTAATAGTTTCAGTTGAAAACATACTTGTTTCTTTTTATATTAAGAACAAAGATATTTCTTACAGAAAAGCATTTATTGTAGATCTTAGCTTCTATCAATTACAAACAATATAAATATTTGGCTAAAAATTGTACATAAAAGCATACCACAACACAAAACTCTCTTGGAGAGAAATCACGACCACATTATAAATACAATCTTTGACCTACCAAATTATCCGACTTAAAATGTCTTCATAAAGTGTAAATATCACCTAAAAATCAGATCTTACATAAAATATACAAAGTTGCATGAAAAATGCTGCTAAGACTGACAATATAACAGGTCTTATTACATTTTATAGAAGTGAAAATATGCCATACTGAATACCTAATATGTGCAAGTTTTATTTCATTAATGTCAACAGAATTAAGTTTAAATCTACAAAACATATCAAAGAAACTATTTTTTTACTAAATTAATTTAAAACAAGTTACAAAACAACTTGTGCCTTGCATATAAAATACTTTTTTTAGTTTTTTAGCACTATGTAGTGACTGACTAGATCCTTGGAAACAAGGGACATAACTCTCAAACAATATGAGTGATAGTTTTGTTTGTATTAGCATACAAAGGTTGTAAAACAAAACACAACAGGAAATGTTAGTTTACACATTGTATTTCATCTATAGTTTGTTTCTAGTTTTTATAAGCAATTATTAAGACATTCAGACAAAACTCTGGTTTGTTAAAATATTTTTTGTTTCTGTTTTGTACTGACAACAACACAAATGAATAACCATTATGTACAGACTGGCATTAAAAGACAAACAGCTCTCCTTGATAAAAAGTACACAAGTTTCATACTCGATAATTAAAATGTCAGTAAAAATACAAATAAATTATTATACTTACAAATACACAACATTTAAAATGTAAAGCATACGTGTATTTAAAATATAAATGAGATTCAATAGTAAAGATATATCAAATAGTTTTTTCTATTACATGAAAATAAAATAGAGAAAAGTTTGAATAAAGAAAAATCATTGTAACAAAGTTAAGATTCTTTACACATCTAAAAATGATTGAACATTACTACTACTTTGCTGTTTGAAGAAAAAAAACCATTTGGATTAATACAGATTTTAATACTGTTTCAAATTTTTTGAAGGGAAAATTAAAAATTTACAAATAGGAAATTGCCTTTACCATGTTATTTATCTCTAGCAGATCAAGTGCATTTTAAACATGGTTAAATACCCTGGATCCAAGTATTTATATCTATTCTTTCTTCAAAAACAAATTATAATTTCAACAGATTAAACTGTGAATGCCTTTAATAAAAAAATATAACTAATTAAAAAATAAGCAAATAATGACAGTAATAATTGGCAGGATTTGAGACAATACTGAGATTCAATGGCACATGTAACACAAGGCAATTTGTTACAAGCATTACGATTGGTTCAATCACTATGTAATTGTAACTCCACTGGCTCTAAACAATACTAGTATATTACACTCATTATGATACATGGGACTCATTTACTCTTCATTGTTTGTATGACATTTTACACATTTATACCGGGATGTCAATGTGTTTTACAAGTACTTTGTCTTTCAAAACGTTTATACATAGAAAATTTGCACCTGAGTTAAAGATGAGTATTTACATACAAGTAATTCATTAACACAACATTTTACAGAAATACTGTTTTATATTCCTTTTTGAAAGCTTTAAAAAATATAGATTTAGTAGAATACAATTAATCAAAGTATTTCATAACTGCACCAGCCAGTTTTATTTTTTATAAACTAGAAAATGTCTATATAGAACACTGTTATAAACACAAGGCAAGTTTAAGAACACATTAAGTCCTTCGAGCTATTCACCACAGTGACATGGTTAAATCACCCCAGTGGTAGTTTTTGCAATAGAACCATAATAACATGCATAACATTATGCCAGCATTCTAACCATCACATTTATCCAACAACTTCCAGATATTCAGATGAACCTCCTGGTTCAATTTTGGTTGTCAATGGTTCTGCTATATTGTTTGTTTCATCTTTAGCAATAAATTTCATAATTTCTGAGTGAACTTCCTGGAATGTAGGTCTGTCACTAGGTACCTCTGTCCAGCATTGTAACATCAACAGATATCTGTTCATAGAGAAAACAGGGAATTATTATACAAAAATTAGTGTCTCAGTTTTAGCATATTTAGACTTTCTCATTTTTAGCATATTAAGACTCACAGTTTTAGCATATTTAGACTTTCTCATTTTTAGCATATTTGGACTCACAATTTAAGCATATTTAGACTCACAGCAGTTTTAGCATATTTAGACTTTCAGACCTTTCATTAGGCCTGAACAATTTATAATGTTTTTTTTATAGATTTTTTTTGTTTTTGAACTACAAGATTACATAGTTTAACTTGTTTCCATTTAAAAAGCTTAAAAAGAAGATATTAAGGAGTTTCCTCTGATGATCAAACAATTTATTTTTTAATGGGATTATCTAACTATTCAAAATAATTTATTAATTTTCTAGAAAAATAGAGGTAATCAACATAATTTTTCTCAATGGCCTGCCAAAAGGAAGGCACATTTATTTGCAAAAAAATAGAAAGATAAAACATATTCTGCCTTACAATGTTTCAGGACATTGTCGTGGTTTCTTCAATCTCTTTCCTCCATTTAAGTAATCTTTAATATTTTGAGGTTCAACATCTGGATATGGAGTTACTCCTCTTGTTAACAGTTCCCAGAGCAGTATTCCAAAAGACCACTGAAAAAGACAATTATATGCTCCAGTCTAGTTATTAATTTACATTACACATGATCCACAGACTTCTTTAAGTAAAATAATGATTACCCATTTTTCATTTTCAATAATCACATGTACATATACATGTAGTACATAATACTACATAATTTCAGAATACCATAATAACAATACTTGTTTCTAACTTATTCCTTTGTTACTTTAATTGGGATAATGATGACATTTTGAATGAGTCATTTCATCTAAATCATTCTTTAGTGAGATCAAACTATAATCAACAAAGATTACTATTTATTGTTTGTTTGTTTGAATGGTGTTTTAACGCCACTTTCAGCAATTTTTCAGCTATATCATGGCGTCCAGTTTTTATTGGGGGGAGGAAGCCGGAGTACCCGGAGAGAACCCCCGACCTGTGGTAAGATTACTATTTAAACACTGGCATCAGCAAGAACTTTATTGAATAACTTTCTAGCCTGACTTTGTTTAATGCTATGAATGTCTTAAACAAGATTGTGTTCAAGCAGCAGTTCAACTCAAAGACACTAAAATAGTCATGATACTCAAGACACACCATTCAATAGAACCCATTATATATTTGTTTGTTTGTTTGAATCTTGTTTAATGCCAATTGCAGCAATTTTTCAGGTATACCGTGGCATCCATTTTTTTTTATTTGGGAGGAAGCCAGAGTATGCAGAGAAAACCCTAGACCTTCTGTAGGCCATTATATGTAGCTGAAAATTTGCCTAGATAGAATTCAACAATGTAAACTTCCTTAATCTACAGAAATCAAACCCAGTCTGGTTTACTTACAACGTCTGACTGAGTAGTAAACTGGAACTTTTCCAAACATTCAGGAGCAAACCATTTGATAATTTGCTTCTTTTTATCATCTTCTGATGAGTAAAAGTCTCCAGTAAATAAATGTGCATAGCCTACATCTGTCAACTTTACTTGATTGTCATCCAGTACTCTGCAAAACAATTAACACAGAAACTAAATTAAAAAACTTCCTTTATAAGGAATACCTGAATACAGTTTTGAAATACAGAAAACATCTCTTGTTAATTGCCAAGGGGAAATCTCCAAAGGCTGAGAACAATAAAAAAAAAATCAGTAAATACCAGAATTCTGTTTAATTTCTACAAATTTAGAATTAAAAACAATCTGAGGTTAACCTGGAAAAAAGTTAAGATCATTGCAGTTTAACACTGCAACATTCAGTTATTAAAACTTCATTAATTCTGAGTTCAAAATTTATTCATTCTGTTAAAACATATGCCAAGGTACTTTTCAGAAAACTAGAGGCTCCCAGGAGCCTGTAATCGCTCACCTGGAATCCAAATGACTTAAACTATATTAAAATTTTTGAAATTAACAGTTTCAGTCTAGTTGTTATAGCTTTTAAGTTACTGTGCAAAAACTTAACATTTCTTCAAAAAATTTGTTAAATACAATAACTCCTATAAGGTGCCATCCACAATTTCTGAAAATTAAATGGTTTTTAGGCATTGTCCTTTAGGGTACTTTAGAAATTTACAGTTTTACTCTACTAATAGGTGTGTTATAGACTAATTTATAATTAAAAAACTGTTCATATGTCCAAATTCATAATGAAAGGGCAATAACTCCTATAAAGAGTCATCTTGCAATTTTTGGACTAAGCAATCATTTGTAGGGCTTCTATTGCTGATCATTTGTGCAATTTACAGTTTTAATCTAGCTACTATAGTTTTCAAGTTACAGGACAAAAATGGAAAATTTCTTAACAAAATTGTCATTTAAGGGCAATAACTCCTATAAGGAGTCATCTGACAATTTCAGACCAATTAAATGAATTGTAGGGCTTTTTTGCTGATCATTTTTGCAATTTATTATTTCACTCTAGCTGTTATGGTTTTTAAGTTACAGGACAAAAACGGAAAATTTCATAAAAAATTACAATTTAAGGGCAATAACTCATATAAGGAGTCATCTGACAATTTCAGACCAATCAAGTGAATTGTAGGGTCTTTATTGCTGATCATTTGTGCAATTTACAGTTTCAATCTAGCTGCTATAGTTTTCAAGTTACAGGACAAAAACGGAAAATTTCATAAAAAAATTGCCATTTAAGGGCAATAACTCCTAAAAGGAGTCATCTGACAATTTCAGACTAATACAGTGAATTGTAGGGCTTGTATTGTTGATCATTTTTGCTATTTACAGTTTTACTCTAGCTGTTATAGTTTTAAAGTTACAGGACAAAAACGGAAAATTTCATAAAAAATTACCATTTAAGGGCAATAACTCATATAAGGAGTCATCTGACAATTTCAGACCAATCAAGTGAATTGTAGGGTCTTTATTGCTGATCATTTGTGCAATTTACAGTTTCAATCTAGCTGCTATAGTTTTCAAGTTACAGGACAAAAACGGAAAATTTCATAAAAAATTGCCATTTAAGGGCAATAACTCCTATAAGGAGTCATCTGACAATTTCAGACTAATACAGTGAATTGTAGGGCTTGTATTGTTGATCATTTTTGCTATTTACAGTTTTACTCTAGCTGTTATAGTTTTAAAGTTACAGGACAAAAACAGAAAATTTCATAAAAAATTACCATTTAAGGGCAATAACTCATATAAAGAGTCATCTGACAATTTCAGACCAATCAAGTGAATTGTAGGGCTTTTATTGCTGATCATTTTTGCCATTTACAGTTTCACTCTACCTCATATATTTTTCAGGTTATATTGTAAATACCAAAAATTTTGTCAAAAATCGTCAAAAAAGGGCAATAACTCCTACAAGAAGCCAATACACAACTTCGCACTAATAGCAAATATTGTAGACCTTAATGTGCTGATCAATTTGAAGTAACGGTTTTCTCTATAGCTATTATAGTTTTTTAGATAATGATCAAAAACCTGTGTTGACCCCCATGTTCTATTTTTAGTAACAGCGGCCATATTTGTCTGTTGATCAACACCCTAGGTACAAACTTGAAACTAGGAACCCTAAGGATGATTGTGGCCAAGTTTGAAAAAAATTGGCCCAGTGGTTTCAGAGGAGAAGATTTTTGAAAAAGTTTACGACGGACGACGGACGCCAAGTGATAGCAATAGCTCACATGGACCTTCGGTCCAGGTGAACTAAAAAATTGCATTAAAAGAGAAATACATGTGTACTGGCACTTTCCAAGGGCTTGAAATTTGTACATCCAGTGAATTATTACATACACACAACTTTTACACCAAAAAAAAATATAAATGTTGCATTTGTTAGCTTTTGAATTGCATTTCCAGGTACCGTACATACTCGCACATAAGGCGGGAAATTGGGAGTTAAAATTTGGTTTTAGAGAAGGGTTCTGACTTTTAAGCGAGTCATACCACAAGAGGAAAGAATTCCGGTCGAAGTTTGAAGGCCGCTCATAGATCGCCAACTATAAAGACGAAAATAGACAGACACTTGATTAGTAATGCTAAATAAAGTATATTAAAGACATTAATAAAGATTGTTTTTACTTGTGTATTGTTTATTTTATCCAGTTTCCATATTTCCATTCGTATTTACCACTGTTTACACAAGTATCGATTTATTTTGTATGTATTGCATAATACATCCGGTGATGTCATGATACAACTAAAAACCGAAAATCAAGATAAACTAACAAATATGTATATGGTACAGAATTCGTTTTTTCATCAATGATTATTTTGATTTACAAACCATATTCCTTTATATATTGTATTTTAGCTTTCATTTATTTTAAAAACTCTACTTTAACTATTAAATAATTACGAAAATGAATAATGTATATTTACTTGTGTTTGTCTTTTTTTATGGTTTTTAGTCAGAGCAAATTCAGGGAGATAATTACGTTTACATTTTCAAAACACGTGTACACTATAAACAAACCATTAAGGATAAATGACAAGCGATATTCAACTCATAAAACACGAGAAACAAATAATAAACAAGAAGTCTTGCTGATATAATGATTTTTATTCACAAATTTGGAATTTTTATTTGATTCTGACTCATGTCAACACATCTGTCTTCTGACCGACTTATACGAGGGTCAACAGCAAAATACAGATTTTTAGGCCCCAAAAGACCCCCGACTTATATGCGGACCGACTTTTAAGCGAGCATCTACGGTAAATAGCTGAACTATTTTATTGACATATTACAGTTCAGTTTCCACCTAAAACATTTAAAATTGGTAAATATATTTTTTGGGCATTTTGAACCGTATGCTGGATATTCATAAAAATGGTTTAACAGTGTATAGTTTATCATTTTCTCAAACCAATACTTACAAACAGTTTCTTGCTGCTAAATTGCCATGAATTATTTTTAGATCCTGCAGATATACCATTCCACTTGCTATTTGTATAGACATTTCTAATAAATCAGCTACTGTTAAATTCTACAAAAGGTATAAAAACACCTAAGACAAACAAAAAGATAATCCAGACTTTTAAAATTATTTCAATTTAAATATAAAATTTCTGTTCACCCATTAACATCATGTCTACAGGCTTAGTATGCAGGTCTTATAACAAATATTTACAAAGAATATCAAAGTTAAAAAGGAAAAAAAGAAAAGAAAAATACGCACCAAATCTCAAAGCATTGTTTATGTATAATTAAGTGACAAATATTAGTAATTTTTTGTCAATTTGATAAAAATGAACAAAATGATAAATGAAGGTAAAAATATACATCCATGTTTGATAAAGGTGGGATGTATGGTTAAACAGAAATTGGTTTTTGAAATGTTTGCTATGACCATGACCTTTGACCTTATGAACACACTTTTTTACCTTGTGGTATTCTGATCAGTGTCCATAAATGACTCCCCCTTGCCTCACCTAGTGTATTTATTATTATCACATCATATGTACAATTCAAACCTCGAGGAAATGATAGTTCTGTTAATAATTCATTTTAAAATTATGTTCATTTCACAATAACCATGACAACTTAGGTTTTCTTACCTTTGATATATCTTTTACATAAGATTTAAGATCTGTACTTTTTATATAAGAAGACACTAAAATGGGATCATCTACTGCTCCTAAACAAACCCCAAGGTAGGCTAAAATGTTATCATGTTGTAAGTCTCTAAACGTAACCATGTGATGTACAAAGTTATCTATGGATTCTGTATCTGATGCAAAACCTGCAATACAATTTAACAATTACTATATAACTTTCATGAACCTTTGTCTAACCATCAAACCAATGACCATTAAATTTTCATATAGATAAGCTTATATTTATCTATATTTTTTCCAGTAAAAAATAAATAGGTAAAATATTTCAAAATGAAAATTCCTTCTGGTGTCATTCATCTTTTTTTTTTATCGAGGTCAAAGGAATAATGTTTGTTTGTTTGATGGTGTTTTAGCCCCACTTCAAGACATCCAGTTTTTATTGGGGGAGAAAGCCGGAGTACTAGAAAAAAAAACTGACCTGCGGTAGGAAAACTGGCGCCAAAGGAATACAATGCATTCATTATGAACACCCTTGTTAAAACAATAATGGTATTACCCATACATTAACCCACAAGGTATATTCTTGTAACAGGTAAGTTCTATATAAAGAGTGCAGAGATGAGTGAAAATTGAAAGAAGATGAAAAACAATTTTACACATAGTTTGGGAATATCTTACCTTGTAAAACTTTAATGGCTACTTCTTCTTTTTCCTTATCTTCTGATGGCTTATAATCTGCTTTATATGTGTTACCATAGCAACCTTTAGAAAAAAATAACAATGTCATTACTGATAAATCCTTTCTACTTACAACATAGATAAGAACATTTGTTTGATCATTATTTTGTTCTCTAATAACAGAAATAAAAGTATCTCCTGATAAGATACCTCTTTCTGTTTATCTTTATAACAAAGTTACATGTTTTTTTAACTAAGCTAGAGGTATTTGTGATAACCCCTCCAAAAACTTGGTACAACATACCTTTCCCAATAACCTCTCCTATATCTAACTGACTACGTGCAATGAGGAAAGTTGATATTTTCTGCTTCATAACTTCATCTGTAATACGGGACAGTAATTCACTGATGTATGGTCCAGAATCTGAAAATAAAATGTATACATAATAGAAGGTAATATCATAAGGAAACAAAAATTTAACAATATAAACTAGAGTAAAATAAAAATGTGAGCAATGCTCACCATTGATACCCCCCGCTTCATGATTTCTTCAAAAATGCAGGTGTTCTTAATTATGAACTTGAAACTTAATCAAGTGTAGGAAGAGTTGCACATAAAACATGGGAACCACCACCTCAAAGAATAGCAATGTCCCATTTTTTTCTATGGGAAAACCCAAATATTATTCCAATCAAAATGTTAAATATCAGGTGGACAATGGTGCTATGTGACAAAGATTCTGTTTAAGTTTCATCAAATTCCATTAAGTGAGGAAGAGTTGCACATAAGAGATGGGTATCCCCTTATGTCAACGACAATGTCTATGTTATACTATGGGAAGCACCAAATATCATTTCGATCAAAATGTTAAATATCTCCTGCACAATGGCACTATGTGACAAGGATTCTGTATAAGTTACAACAAATTCCATTCAGTGGTGTAGGAGGAGTTGCACATAAGAGATGGGTTTTCTCTTAGGTCAATGACAAAGTCCATGTTTTTCTAAGGGAAACCACAAATATTATTCAGATCAAAATGCTAAATATCTCCTGCACAATGGCACTATGTGACGAGGATTCTGTATAAGTTACAACAAATTCCATTCAGTGGTATAGGAGGAGTTGCACATAAGAGATGGGTATCCCCTTAGGTCAATGACAAAGTCCATGTTTTTCTATGGGAAACCCCAAATATTATTCCAATCAAAATGCTAAATATCTCCTACACAATGGCACTATGTGACAAGGATTCATCAAATTCCATTCAGTGGTGTAGGAGGAGTTGCAAATACGAGAAAGTGTAGCGGACAGACAGACACCCCCATCACTATATACCCCCCGCTTTTGCTATTCTTTATGATGCAAACAAAAAATGTTATCAATGTAATAGGAAAAAAGCAGGTGAAGAATGGAAAAATTTATTGCCAAAAAAAAAAGGAATTTTATCATTTTGTCATTAAAGAACAATTTTCTAAGCAGATCATACCATTATGAGGAATTTGACCATTTAGGTCAGCCTTGACAGAAACCAAGCCTATGTCTTCTTCTTCCTTCACAGTGTCATAGTCTTTCAGCATGTCAGGGATGGCATTTTTCGTTGGACCATTCTTCCTTTGTCGTTTAATTATGCAGAAAGCTAGCAGCGATATTATGGCAATGATTGGGATAACAACCCCAAGTATTATACCTAATGCTATTGGTTTGTCTCCTGTCTCTGGCTGAAAGTAACTTACATATCCTAATTCTTGTTGGAAGTTTCCTACTTGAATCTGTCAAAACAAAATTGAAAGTTTTGTCTGATATGGATACATTCACAAACACAAATACTTAACAAAAGCACATCATATGACATGTCAATTACCGATTTTATTACTTTAATAACACTTTTTATGAATTTAAAATTTAGACAAAAAACAATTTAATAAATGATGTTTGTTTGCTTGTTTGATATTGATAATGCCACTTTCAGCAATTTTTCAGCTATATCATGGCATCCAGTTTTTTATTGTGGGAAGAAGCCAAAGTTCCTGGAGAGAACACCCTACCTGTGGAGGAAAACTGACAATACTTGTCAATTAAGATTGGAGTCGAGTGCACCCTGCCTGCAGTGAGTCTCAAACCTGCCCCTAATTTAATAAATGAAACCAATGCCTTATGATTATTATACAATTACTGCACTTGAACGAGATCAATATGAGGTTTTATGGAGCAGGGTAGAATAATATTGAACGAGGCGAAGCCGAGTTCAATATTATTCTACCTGCTCCATAAAACCTCATATTGATCAAGTTCAAGTGTAGTAATTGTTTTATTACATAATTTATTAAGTCATGAAATGGAATATACACGATTTTTTTATTCCCGAAAGTGACTGTCTTTCATAATGGTTATTTCTTTAAAATCGATAAAATATTGACATAATCCATGACGAAATGTTTGCAGTGATTATTTCTTGTATAAAGTCCCATCCTCATTCCTTGCTTCTGCATACAATTTACATAGATTTTAGTACAATTCCCGTGGGTTTGCCATTTGCAAACTAACTGACATCTCCTTTTCACGTAAATATTTTGTAAAATAACTCATCGCTTGATCTTTCAATTTCCGAGTGTTACATCATCTCTTTTCTTAATGATTTCATTAATTTCCAAGTTAGTTATATCTGCAAATCTTCGCTTATTTGCACCAGAACTATCCGTAATACGTTCACTCAATGACGTTACCATTGTTAACAAACAACAACATAATCCGAACATCAGTCAGAACGTCAATTTTGATTAGTTAAGGGGATTAAAGAAGGACGATTTGATTGGCTATCTTATTTCCGATGGGGGAAACAGCATGTGCTAGGTATTTTCATTCATAAATTTCTCACGAGAGTGCAATATGGTTTTTTATTGAGTAGAATAAGTGTTTTGCAAACCAATATGATAGGAAATGGAAAGTCATGTGTATTGGTTTAGGCCAATAGGAAAAGGCAAACATATATATTATGTAATAATGGTAAATATTGAACCAATTTACACATGATAAAATAATCTAAACCACATTAATTATATTTGTCCCAAAGTAATATCGGAATCTCAAGCTATCAATTGTGTAACATACTGGTTCAGCTTTCTTATTTAACAGTACAAATAAGCAGTATTTCACAGAAGTACTTACAATAACCTTGGCATTGCCATCTCTGTCTACGTCCTGTGGTTTGACTGGTGCTGTACAGTTCAGTGTAGTATCCGATGTAAATATGTCCTTACACTCTGTCATACCAACATACACTCTCTTATCTGTAAAATGGTGTATACCTTGGAAGTTTCCCTGAAAAACATAAAACATTTAAATTAAATTCAATTTAATTCAGAAACATTTTAAAAAGTCAAAAATCTAACTAGCACTTCATATCTATAACTCTAATACAGGGACTTACATATTCTGACGTGTCAATATCATAAAATCTGACCTCTGTTGACCTCTAGAAATCTATAATTACCTTGATGATAAGAGGTTCATCTTTTTTATATTCCACTTTATGACCTTCTCCATCAAAAATGTCAACCTTTGGATCAGGATAATATTCCATGGCACCAAATGTCAGAGATATATTGCGGTATTTAGTCACTCCATCCAGATTAAAGCCATAGTGAACATCCTTCGGGTTATTGATGGTAATGTTCTCTCCTGGGAATGATAATGCTGGTGTTCGACAAGTCAACCAGAATGTATAGCCATTTATATCTTGCAATGAACACATCTGTACAAATAAAGAGTTTGTTATCAGTTGTTATACCAGTCATACAGAAGTATAGTTATCTATATAATGGTTAGCACTAGGCTATTGTGTAAAGTAGAGAATTTAAAATTTATTACCAAACCTTTTGTTATGTTTGTCTTATTGATTAAAAAAATCGAAGAATGTGTCCATTGGACACAGATGCCCCTGCTAAATGAAGTCCCAAACAGGAAGTAGTTGTCCGACAGGTCTGAAAGGCACTTAGGACGTACAACTTGTGATACTAATCCACACTACCAATTTCAAATTGTTCTCATGTACGGTTTCTGAGAAAAGCTTGCCAGAAATTCATACTGATGTACGTACGGACGGACATTAGTAAAACTTAATGCCCCCCAACAAGTCGTTGCTGGGGCAAAGAAATCAAAACTACATTTGTCGAAAAGTATATAATAAATATTTCTTTTACTTTTAATAAATGTTTATATACATTTATACATTTTTTGGCTAGGTATTACAAAATTCTACCTTAATATATACATTTTTGAAGATGTTATATACATACAGATGTGATCTTTTTGTCTCCTACTTCTACAAAGAACTCTGCCTTTTGTACTAGTTCAAGCCTCTGACCAACTACTGCTATTTTGATTCCACCACTAGAAATATAAATTTGATAATTATTTGATATTAACCGATTTATATCTTTAATTTATATTAAATATGATTTAGATTACTGCTGAAATACAATTTAATCAATTTCAAAGATGTACAAGTTAACTGTAATGGAATTTTGGGTTATAAATTAAATGTCTTTTGCAGTTTGGTTCAAATAAATGTCTATATTAAGTAATGTTTTTTTCTATTTTGAACTTTAACAAAGCTGTAGTGTTTTGATTATGTAAGCTATGATACTATAAAAGTATTTATGCGATGAAGAAAAATTATAGGTATTCTAACAAATGTGTTAAAATAATCAGCTGCTTAAAACACATTCTCTGATGTTCCATTTGAATAATTAAATCATATCTTACCTTAAAATACTAGCTCTGGGATTTACAGATAAAATTTCTGGGTCATCGACGTAAGTAAATTTTGGAGCAAGTAATCTCTTATATCCACCAAAACTAACTTCTACTTCTGCTTCATCGTTACCAGTCTGAGCAGATGCCATACAAGTCAAAGTTTTCTCTTCCACACTGAAACAGTAATCCTTTATATTTTTTCAGAACTTCACCAATATATCCAAATACCAAACAATACAACAATGACCTTGAACCAGGATACAGACGTACAATTTATTTCAAAAATGATCATATAAATAACCAGAGGCTCTTAAGAGCCTGTATCGCTCACCTGATTTATAGGCAATGAAGATGGCATTTCCCTGATGTTAAAGTAAGTCCTGTAATTTTCAATAAACTTAAAATAGGACCATCGAAACAATATTACTAGAAAGCTTTGTTTCCATTGGTTAACCGGTTGTATAGATAAGATTTTTTTTATTTTTCCATAGGGTCCTATGTTAAACTAAGTCCTGCGTCGGTGGCAGCCATTTTGAATTTCCAATTGCCATAAAAAACATAAACTTAATAAAGGACCATCCAAACAATATTGCTAGTAAGTTTTTGTTTCCATTGATTAACCAGTTTCAGAGAAGAAGCCTTTAAAAACTTTTTCCCGTAGGGTCCTATGTTAAACTTAGTGCTGCGGTAGCGGCCATTTTGAATTTCCAATTGCCATTAAAAACACAAACTTTATAGAGGACCATCCAAACAATATTGCTAGTAAGTCTTGCATTGGTGGCCATTTTGAAATTCCGATTGGAATAAAAAACAAGAACTTTATAGAGGACCATCCAAACAATATTGCTAGTAAGTTTTGTTTCGATTGGTTAACCGATTTCAGAGAAGAAGCCTTTTAAACTTTTTTCCCATAGGGTCCTATGTTAAACTACATTTTGCGTTGGTGGCCATTTTGAATTTCCAATTGTCATAAAAAACACAAACTTTATAGAGGACCATCCAAACAATATTGGTAGTAAGTATTGTTTACATTGGTTAACAGGTTTCAGAGAAGACGCCTTTTTAAACTTTTCTCCATGGGTCCTATGTTAAACTTAGTCCTTGGGTGGCATCCATTTTGATTTTCCAATAGGCATAAAAAAACCTTAACTTTATAAAGTACCATCCAAACAATATTGGTAGTAAGTTTGGATTCGATTGGTTAACTGGTTTCAGAGAAGAAGCCATTTTAAACTTTTTTCCCATAGGGTTCAATGTTAAACAAAGTCCTGCGGTGGTGGTGATTTTGAATTTCCAATAGGGATAAAAAACACAAACTTTATAGAGGACCATCTAAACAATATTGCTAGTAAGTTTTGTTTCCATTGGTTGACTGGTTTCAGAGAAGCCTTTTAAACTTTTTCCCATAGGGTCCAATGTTAAATTAAGTCCTGCGGTGGCAGCCATTTTGAATTTCCAATTGCCATCAAAAACACAAACTTTATAGAGGACATCCAAACAATATTGCTAGTAAGTTTTGTTTTGATTGGTTTAACGGTTTCAGAGAAGCCCTTTTAAACTTTTTTCCCATAGGGTCCTATGTTAAACTATGAATGTCTTGAGGTGGCGGCCATATTGGTTTACCAATCAAAATAAAAAACACAAACTTTGTAAAGGTCCATCCAATGAACATTATGGCCAAGTTTGGTTTCAATTGGCCAAGTGGTTTCAGAGAAGAAAATTAAAATGTAAAAAGTTTACAGACGACGACGTCGCTGCCGACGGATGCAAAGTGATAACGATAGCTCACATGACCCTTTGGGTAAGGTGAGCTAAAAACTAGAAGAGAAATAAAACATGGAATTATTATAATCATGTTTGATTTAGGACTCTTGTTTAATTTCCCTACATATTTTATGTTTTATATGCAGTGTTTAGTCACAACATTATAATTCTAAACATACTGTGTAACGTGACAAGGACTTCCCCCAACATCCACTGTTACACTGGTCCCTGCATTCAGATAGTTTCCACCAATGGTAAGTTCTGTACCTCCAGACCTTGGACCTTTTCTGGGTTTGAGGAACAAAACTTCGGGTTCCTATAGCAGAAGATTAAAATAAGAGTAATATCCAGGTCAAATGATGTTTTACAAAAAATGAAAAAAAAATCATTAAGTCTTTAGGTTTAAAGTCAATATTTGTTACATAAAAACTATTGGAAAAATGTACATTTTGTATTGATACTTAGTCAATGTACAAGAAAAGCCAAGAATAATATAATTAATTTCAAAACATAAAGCAATTGAGTAATGTTTGTCTAATCCATCACCATTAAATTTGTTTGACAAAAATGATATTTACCACAAAAGAGAAATTCACATGAGATTCTGCAGTGTATTTATTTCCTACTGTGACCTGTACTGGTCCACTGCTGACCTTTGATGAAGGTTCTGTTTCACATTTAAACCTGCAAACAAGGTTCAATTTTATGGTGTGAACTAAATTTAGTTTTTATTATTTCTGTGAAAATTATGAAACAATTTATTTTAACAATGAATAACAGTATTGTACCTTTCAAGTGATGAATTTTTTGCATGTTAATAGGCCGGATGGTGTTTTTTTTTACAAAAAATAAAGTTTATAGAAGAAGACAGAGACTAGGTAAGTTCAAATTCACTTATATTCGAGTCTTTTTTGTAGTTGAATAATAGTATTTTCTATTTAGTTGAAGGTCGATATATGCTACAACCCCTTCATATATAATAATCATACTTACATGAATGATGGTTGATAATGTTCTGGTAGTACTGTGCACCTCACACCAGCTACTGTCACACCTGATAGGATATCATTGGCTGTTTTACCCAAATTTATACCACTGATGGATATATTGGTTTTACCTCCAACTGGTCCTATTGACGGTGAGAACTAAAAAAAAATCCTATATTTACTTCTTAATTTTGTACTATAAGATAAAAAAAAGTCATTACAACTTTACTATTTTGAATGAGGTGTATGAAATTATCTCCCCTTATTATGTTAAAATCAAAATTATCTCCCTTTGTGTTATCAACTTACATTGAACCCAATTTATGAAGTTGTATATGACTAGGAATTTGTTACACTTGTCATATACTGGTATTGAGAAAAAGAGTCTTTAAAACATTTAAGTATATTTTTGTGTTACAATTATAAAATACTTTTTATTTCAAATGAACACAGCTGCTAGAACATCCGCACATAACAATTAGTTACTATTACAAAGTCTGTAAAACAACTATTATAAGATAATCTACCCTTAGAATCTGTGGATTCTGACAAGTAGCAGATCTGTCTTGCCATGTGGAATTGCCCGTACAATGTTTCTGGAGAGAGCAGTAAGTTCCACACCATCCACACTCATACTCTGGCAGTAAACTCAAGCATTTTCCACAATTTGTCACAAGCAATGGACATTTGAAGATACTTACTGCAATAACAATTTACCAACAATAATTTGGCACCTAAACACAAGGTATTCAAATATTTCATAAAAAAAATGATACATTTTGAACATTTGAGACATGTCTTATCCTGAATGTCAACACAGATTTACAGTACAGTAAGTACTAAAAAGGTAAGAGCATTCTAAGTTAACCAAATATATAAACTCTGTTATCACATTAAAAAAAAATTTCATATTAATACCAATTGTCATTGCTACAGAATATTTTCTCATTATAGATTTTTTTTATAAGTTTCAAAATCAGTATTTTGTTGGGATATGCATAAATAGTAAATACTGCCTGATGTATGAGAAAAGTAACCTGCTAGTAACTAATAGAAAGTCAAAGGGAAACATTTTAAGTCTGCTGCTTGTGCCAGTATTAACATTTGTATAAACTTGTATAAACTGTCAGCCATGTATAGGATTTATAGTGTTAACATCAATTCTTATACAAGGTGAAAAAAATGCTTTTGAGTGCACACCAGTAATATAATGAGTATATACTACTAATCAATGTCATAAACCATCAACACTCTTTATGCCAATTTCATAGTAGGATTTTTCACATATTTTAACAATGTCACAATAAACCTTGTGTCCTAAATGACATAGGTTACATTCGTTGATAAAAGTTAATTTATATGTCCAATTCAATTCCAAATAATTCATTGGGGACACGAAAATATTCTGATTTTATCATGGGTTGGCAATTTATGCCCACAAATTTCATAAAAATATTGAGCATAAAGGCCCAACCGTTATAAAATCAGTATATTTTTGTGCACAATGAATTATTTCTTAAAGGACTCAAATTAGCACTGGATTATTTTACCTGATATTCCAGTAGGATTATCCAGAACATAGTTGTCTTGACCCCATGTTATCTGAAACTTAGCTATCACTGATGGGGTCTGATCTGATGAATTGAATTCAAACTGCAATTTACAACATAAAAGAGTGAATTAAAAAAAAGGAACAAATGTCATACAACAATACAAGAAATGACATTTTGACATACCAGATTTATACTCAAATGCTCACTACAAAACATGAAATAATAATCATCTAAATGGAACTGCAACTTACAACATAAAAGAGTGAATTAAAAAACCAGAGGCTCTTAAGAGCCTGTATCGCTCACCTGATTTTATAGGCAATGAAGATGGCATTTCCCGGATGTTAAACTAAGTCCTGTAATTTTTAATAAACTTTAAAGAGGACCATCCAAACAATATTGCTAGAAAAATTGTTTCCATTGGTTAAGTGATGTTATAGAGAAGAAGATTTTTTTTTAATTTGCCCATAGAGTCCTATGTTAAACTAAGTCCTGCAGTGGTGGCCATTTTGAATTTCCAATTGGCATAAAAAACATAAACTCTATAAAGAACCATCCAAACAATATTGGTAGTAAGTTTTTATTCAATTGGTTGACCCGTTTCAGAGAAGAAGACATTTTAAACTTTTTTCCCATAGGGTCCAATGTTAAACTAAGTCCTGTGTTGGCGGCCATTTTGAATTTCCAATTGTCATAAAAAACACAAACTTTATAGAGAACCATCCAAACAATATAGATAGTAAGTTTTTGTTTCCATTGGTTAACTGGTTTCAGAGAAGAAGCCTTTTAAAACTTTTTCCCATAGGGTCCTATGTTAAACTAAGTCCTGTGTTGGCAGCCATTTTGAAATTCCAATTGTAATAAAAAACACAAACTTTATAGAGGACCATCCAAACAATATTGCTAGTAATTTTTGTTTTGATTGGTTAAATGGTTTCAGAGTAGAATCCCTTTTAAACTTTTTTCCCATAGGGTCCTATGTTAAACTAAGTCTTGTGGTAGTGGCCATATTGGTTTTACAATCCAAATAAAAAACACTTTGTAAAGGTCAATCCAATGAACATTATGGTCAAGTTTGGTTTCAATTGGCCAAGTGGTTTCAGAGAAGAAGACTAAAATGTAACCAGAGGCTCTTAAGAGCCTGTATCGCTCACCTGATTTTATAGGCAATGAAGATGGCATTTCCCTGATGTTAAAGTAAGTCCTGTAATTTTCAATAAACTTTAAATAGGACCATCCAAACAATATTACTAGAAAGCTTTGTTTAATTGGTTAACCGGTTGTATAGAGAAGATTTTTTTAATTTGCCCATAGGGTCCTATGTTAAACTAAGTCCTGCGGCGGTGGCCGCCATTTTGAATTTTCAATTGCCATAAAAAACATAAACTTTATAAAGGACCATCCAAACAATATTGCTAGTAAGTTTTTGTTTCCATTGATTAACCTGTTTCAAATAAGAAGCCTTTAAAAACTTTTTCCCATAGGGTCCTATGTTAAACTAAGTCCTGCGGTAGCGGCCATTTTGAATTTCCAATTGCCATAAAAAACATAAACTTTATAGAGGACCATCCAAACAATATTGCTAGTAAGTTTTGTTTTGATTGGTTAAACAGTTTCAGAGAAGAAGCCCTTTTAAACTTTTTTCTCATAGGGTTGAATGTTAAACCAAGTCCTGCGGTGGCGGCCATTTGGAATTTCCGATTGGGATAAAAAACATTAACTTTATAGAGGACCATCCAAACAATATTGCTAGTAAGTTTTGTTTCCATTGGATGACCGGTTTCAGAAAAGAAGCCTTTCAAACTTTTTTCCATAGGGTTCTATGTTAAACTAAGTCCTGTGGTGGCGGCCATTTTGAATTTCCAATTCCCATCAAAAACACAAACTTTATAGAGGACCATCCAAACAATATTGCTAGTAAGTTTTGTTTTGATTGGTTAAACGGTTTCAGAGAAGAAGCCCTTTTTAACTTTTTTCCCATAGGGTCCTATGTTAAACTAAGTCTTGAGGTGGTGGCCATATTGGTTTACCAATCAAAATAAAAAACACAAACTTTGTAAAGGTCCATCAAATGAGCATTATGGCCAAGTTTGGTTTCAATTGGCCAAGTGGTTTCAGAGAAGAAGATTAAAATGTAAAAAGTTTACAGACGCCGATGACGACGACGCCGACGGACGCAAAGTGATAACAATAGCTCACATGACCCTTTGGGTCAGGTGAGCTAAAAAGTTTACAGACGGACCCAAAGTGATAACAATAGCTCACATGACCCTTTGGGTCAGGTGAGCTAAAAAGAAAAAATGTCATACAACAATACAAGAAATGACATTTTAATAAAACTAGATTTAAACTCAAATGCTCACTACAAAACATAATCATCATCTAAATGGAACTTGATTTTTCATAACAGTAAAGATACTTGACAATTCCCTAATGTGGAGATGTTGGAAACGTGAGAAGAGAATTGGAATAGTATTATTTTTACATAAACAGAACTGCATTTTATTATTATTTAACTGAAAAAAACCCACAAATTTTAGTTTTTGTGCAGCCTAAATAACAGAATGCATGCATTGACTTAAGAACAAAAAATCTAATTTTAGTAAGCCTTAAAAAAAAATAGACTTTCGCTTCTTGGCTAATTGTTGAATATTAACTTTTTTCTTAAAAATTCAAGGAAGCATTTTTACCAAGGGCTATGTATAACATACTAGACTGGAGTCATTTGTACATGTTCGATATTGAAAATTTTTCTACCCAATTGTAAACTTCAATATGTTCGATGCTGATTGATGCATTTACCTTAACTGAATCGCAGGTCAGACTGGAGGAGGAAATAGTTCCTGGAACTATCTTTTTAACAGATAAATACTCAAATCTGCAGTAAATGTTGTTTCTCTGTTCTGTCTAAAATAAAAATACATTTTTGGTAAGTTGTAATTTTATTGTATGACTTTAACTGTACAAAAGTACATGTAAAATATACAGTGAAGAGACAAGAATATAGCATCCAGGCTTAAAAACAAGATATACACTAATAATGTGTTTCCATGGAAATATGGGCATTGAGATGTGACGTTTACAATGAATAAAATATGATCTTTCAACTGTAATGTTAATTTAAATCACAGAAGACATGTGTTAGTAGACCTGAACATGTATGTCTTTAACAGCCTTCTGTTTACTTTTCACTGAATGAAGCTATATTTCTGTTACAATACCCAAATAATTATGACTCAGAAAGACTATTGGTTTACTTACACCAAAATGTTACTATACCTGTAGATTTATTACTCTGACCGCTATCTGTTTACTTTCACCAGAATGAACCAATATTTCTGTCACAGAAGATGGACTTTCAACTCGAGGACATGCATCAACATTTGTAATACCATTTGTCTGACAAAAAATTATTTTTGATTCTTAACATAATTAAATTTTATATGAAACTTATGAGGTCAGTAGGTTTAAGTTAATTTTATATTATGCACTCTAACTTTGTCTCCTGGTGCAATATTTTCATTGACGCAAGCTTCACTTCAAATATAACACGAGGTCAGGACCTCCGAAATAAGCATTTTCATTGGTTGATAATATGATGCCATTTTTAAAATATCACATACATATGTCAATCTTTTTTTAAAGCTAGGAATACCTTTTCTTTATAAATTTAAATATAAACAAGTGTGGAATGTGAACATGCTCACAAAGGGACACCCCCTCTTCGCTTTCAAGTCCAATTATCTCCCCTTAATGATATCCGAGGTCAATAAAAATCCTTCATGCACATCTATATATAATGTACACAGACGGCCAGACAGACAGAGAGACAGACAAGGTGATTCCTATATATATATATATATATATATATATATATATATATATATATATATATATATATAACTTTACGTTTAAATTATGAAATCTGAATGTGAACTCAAGAAATGTAAACCTTGAAAGTCATAAAGAGAATGACGTCATAATAGTCCAGAACGTCAAATTTCACCATTGAAATACAATGATCCTGACCTGACGTTATATCTGAAGGCCGCTCAGGCTAAAGAGGATATCATCATCAGGGCATCAGAATATTATGCCCTCCAGAGCATTTCTATAAATGCAATCTTTAATCCAGAGCTTGTATTGTACCATAAATAAATCATACAAGTGACCATGTTTTATAAGTTATTAGACATTAATAAAGTGTGGAATTGACTTAATATTTTACTCAAATAACCTTATCTAATGTATTGTCTTGATGCCATACTTATTTGTACTAAATGATTAAGTGTATGATGTTTATTCATAAAATGTTACATGAACAATTTTAAGTGTTAACAAAGACAAATGTTGAACAATTTTACAGGGCCAGATGAATACCTGTCTAGAAGCCGTGTTTGTTGTGGTTGTTACGCATGTGTTGTCCTGGTATCTCCACATGCAGGAAAAATTGGATTTAGTACAATCAGTACAGCTGAAATATACAGTAATTTTTTAACACAGCCTAACTAAGTAAATGTTTACTATGAAAAACACTCAAATTTCTAAACATGACCTTGATTTCCTCCACATAAACAATATAATTATACCATTATTTGTAAAGAAAACACTGTGACCAGGGAAGTATTTTCATATAACTCAGTTTTTGCCGACTGGTTCAGCTGTAATTGGAACAAAAACTTTAAGTGCACTGAATTATTTCTTGAAACTAATTACAATATGTTTTGGATTGAACATTGATAATTGTTCATATTTATGATATTTTTTACAAAAAGACGATCTTGGTATATTGGCACATCAAAAATGGATAAATAAAATGACAACCATAAAAAAACATAGATCAATAAAACGCCAAATCTTAACATACCTTTCATGAACTCGACAATCATATATTGGAACACTTCTTTTGACAATTGGTTTACCTTCAATGTGGAACTCTACTTCTACATCATGGTAGTCTGCAAAATACTGACAGTTTCTACAATCTGTTCTCACTAGTAAGAACTTTCTAAGAACATAAGACCAATACTCAATGCATTAAAATGTAATAAACTACAAAAGATAATTTGATAACTTGGTAGAATACTATAACAGAAACAGGGATTCATATCGTCCACTAGTATTGTCTTGCACTCTTGCATAAATATTATATATGTATTTAAAAAGCAATAATTTTGATAAACTGAACAATCTACCATTGAGGCCTGCCACTTCAGATGAATTTTTATATCCGACATTTCATATCACTGAAAACTCCAAAGGCACTGATGTAAAGACAGCTTAAATGCTTGTATTATCTTTTTAAAACTTTTGACAGAAATTGACGATAGGGTGTTTACAATCTGTATCTTCAACAACAAAATGCAATAGGGGTAAATACATATGAAACAGCAATTCATCTCAAAGGGAAATTCAAAATCTAATCCAAACAGATTTTATGATCTGCCTATAAATCAACCTGCAGCAAACATTGATGACTGTATATATGTACTTTGTCAAATAAAAATTAAATAAAAATAATATGTTAGTATTTGTTTTCTGAATGGGGTGAATGACACCTGAAGCAATTTTTCACCTATATTATGACATTTAGTTTTATTGGGTGAGAAAGTCAGAGTATCCTGTGATAGCCCCTGGTCTTTTATGTGTTTAGTATTTAGTACCATATAGATTAACAAACAAACTTAACAACCTGTAAATGCTGGGTACCTTTGTGTATTGGTAAGGTTTGCACTATTAATAGAAGTATCCTATGTATTAGTAGAACACATGATCACAGTTAATGTTGCAGTGAAAGTGACAATGGTGAAATTCAATATAAAGGATGAAGATCTAAACACTATGTAACTGATGAACAGGAATAGATTTTCTGGTAGCATAATCATTCCTAAGCTGAAATGGACTTTAACCACATGCAGCCACAGTTATGTGTAAACAGGACTTCTTAAAAATAATGGTTAACACGTAACTGTGCACAGTAAAACATTACAATGTCATAAAATATTAGTAAAGCGTCTAATAAGCCAGAGTTAGTGAGCCCAGCATTTACTCACCCTTACCCTTCCTTAACACAGGAAGCTCATTGGGGATTGGACATTTGATTACATCTTTCTCAATCTGAGCAACTGTTTTTGATCTAGTGGTCACAGAAGCAAAGGAGCATTGTAAATCTAAATTTTCAGAGTGTGGCACCAACATGATGGATTCTAGCTTGAACTGAATCTGGAAAAAACAATACAATTCATTGAAAGAATGATCACACAAAATAAATATTTACAATTTGGTAATTTTTTTGGTTCTTCAAATAACTCATATTATCATACATTTATACTGTACATATTTTCTATAGAACAGAACCACTGTTGATAGATATATTCCATTTTTAAAAAAGATCAACCTGAGAATCTCCATTAATTTGACAGTTCTACTGGTCATATGCCTTCAAAGACCTATGTTTTTGTGAAACATTCCTTGTAGCAGTGTATATTTTAAAAAATTATTCTAATGATTGATTGATTGATGTATTCTAATGAAGTCGTTGTTTATAAAGATTGATTGAAATTATTTGGAAAAAGCAAGCAAGAACAAGACTTTAAATTCCTTAACACGTTATCTATAAACAAAAACATTTTAAAACACCTCAGATAAAGAAATAAAGTAGATCATTTGTTTGAATTTGGTTTATAGCCACTTTCAGCAATTTTAAACCTATATAATGGCATTAATTTTTTATTGGTGTGAAAGTCAGTTATAAAAACCCCGACTGGTAGAAAAACTGGCAATCCTTGTCAATTAAGATTAGAGTCAAATACATCCTGCCTGCAGTTAGACTTAAACCTGAAATCTCATTAACAGGCACCTGATTTATAGTAGACGACTAACTACCTTAACCACTATGCCAATAAGCCCCAAAAGACAAACTAGAGAATTAATCACTTTCCCTTTTAGCGACCCTCACTTTGTTCATGCAACAATTATAACTCAAATGTTGTTTAATTGGAGTATTCAAGTTTTACATTAAAAAAATTAAAATATAAAAACCTTGTTTAGTTTGATTTGTGCCTTGAACAGTCTAAACTGTTTCAAGACTGGATTAATGTAGTATACCTCTTGTTGGTCATTATCCATTTCTATAGTTTCATAACTTAAACTAGTTGGTTCTATTTCTACCATTCTGGCACATGACGTCTGCATTAACCAATGAGGAACAACAGATGATCGCGGACAGGAATCTTCCTCTGTGCATCTTTAAAAAATATTTTACTAATATAATTGTCTTAAAGAAAAAAACATTTGGGTATTTGAAAAAAATATATATTTGAAAAGATCAATTGAAAATTTCAAAATAGATATAACATTTATGGTAAATTTAATAATAATTCCTTTCATTATTAACTCTTTTCATAAAATTTAAAATAATAATGAAAGTCTTATACTTATATAATTACTTCAATTTATTAATTGTTGAAATAAAATGTTTTCAAATAAATGAGTTCAGTATTGGCAAAAATAATGAAAATGAAATTTTTAAGACGGAAGGTAATTTTGACAAAAAATACCATTTTTAGCACTTTCGACCAGTTTTTTTAACCAATGGACAAAAATTTAACTCAGAGACCCATTTTTTCTTTCTGTCACTAAAATGTATATAAATGCTTCACATTATATTAAAAATTCAGAAAATTTCCTTGGAAAGAATTTTTGTAATCTTTTATTTTAGTGCTTTTTTATTATCTTATCTATATAATCTATTAGAAAATTAATAAAAAACTTCAGTGCTTAACTCCTCAAAAATAAACTCTGATACCCTTATTTTTTATTTTTAAGTATGATAACTTGCATAAAAAACTAACTATTTGCCACATTTAAAGAAAATTTGTTGACAAATTTTTTTTTCAGTGAAAGTGTCCAGCATCCCCTTAAAACTGCCAGTATTGGTTCACTTGTAAAAATTCTTGCAACATTATTTTACTAATTCCCAAATTTTAACTGTTAGGTTGAGAACCAGTGTGATAAATTGACATTAACAGAACTTCACTTTTCTACTTCAGAGCCTAATCTATATATACAAAGAATTGCTTATTCATGTTTTATAATGACAATAGTTCAATGATTACCTATTTTCCATAACACACCAACCACATACAGGATCGACTCCTAGAGAACATTCATCACAAGAAGTTCTATGCCCACAATGAAGGGGATTAATTAAAAACAACTGAAAAAGGAAAAAAATTTTATGTAAAGATTTATTTACAGAAAAGTATCTGTACAGAACTGCTGTCAAACTGAATAGTTGAAGAGTTGTAAGTGTGCATTATTTACAAAGAGTATTCTGTAATTTACATTAGGTGAATAGTGTGCAAAGATCTATAGTAGTATGACTAGCTCTACCTAGAAAGGCAAAAACTGCCTATAATATATGTTGATATATGTCTAACAAGTGTGGACACAGAAAAACGTCTCGACTGCATTCCGCATCAGTAACGAAAATAAATTTCGTCATAAGCATTACGTAAATAGCATTAAATATCATCAGCGGCCTGTATACAAAATATTGTCACCATACCCTGCATAGTTACAGGGGAAGAGCTGTAACCCAAAAACTTTAACGTAGTTGCTGGACCATGAAATTGAGGTCAAGGTCAGGTGGAACCTACCAGACAGTCATGTACTATTCATCAGCAACCTATATACCAAATATTGTCATCCTACCATGCGTAGTTACAGAGGAACTGTCGTAACCCAAAAACTTTAACGTAGTCGCTGGACCGTGAAATTGAGGTCAAGGTCAGGTGACACCTACCAGACAGTCATGTACTAGTCACCAGCAACCTATACACCAAATATTGTCATCCTACCATGCGTAGTTACAGAGGAACTGTCGTAACCCAAAAACTTAAACGTAGTCGCTGGACCGTGAAATTGAGGTCAAGGTCAGGTGACACCTACCAGACAGTCATGTACTAGTCATCAGCAACCTATACACCAAAGATTGTCATCCTACCATGCGTAGTTACAGAGGAACTGTCGTAACCCAAAAACTTTAATGTAGTCGCTGGACTGTGAAATTGAGGTCAAGGTCAGGTGACACCTACCAGACAGTCATGTACTAGTCATCAGCAACCTATACACCAAATATTGTCATCCTACCATGCGTAGTTACAGAGGAACTGTCGTAACCCAAAAACTTTAACGTAGTCGCTGGACCGTGAAATTGAGGTCAAGGTCAGGTGACAGGTGACTGACTGGCAAGTACTCATCATAAGCTACCATTGGACCAAATTTGATGGACCTAGGGCATGGGCTTACAAAGATATGAAGCAAGAAGTCAAGTGTTTACGCCGCCGCCGGTTTCCCATACATATGTCTCGCCTCCAGCCACTTTCGTCGCAGGCGAGACAATAATAAGTGAAATTATGGTATACCTTATTTGAAGACATGGCATACAATTTTGACTTATCAGGACTGTATTCCAACTTAGTGATTGGTTGTCCAGCATCAACTGTTATTTCCTTGGCAATGGTCACCTGATTACCAGGGGAAACAATAATCTGTAAAAAAATTACAATGAACAGAAAATCTGTTCACAAGATGTGATTATTGGAGGAACTGTACAGGCACTCAATCTCTCTCTCTTTCAGCATCAAAGTACACTTTATTCTAACCAAGCTATAAATAAGTTCCTAATATATTCTTATTGTGTTTGCTTCATATTTTGTAGCATACATGTACATAGAAAAGAAATATTTTCATTTTCTTTGGAAAATTCTATATCCCAATATCAGTGCATAATAACAGAAAGATAGCCCGTAGTTTTGTCTGGTGTGTATTTTTGTTACTTTGTCACTGATTATCAGTTATTGTTGGTTGGTTCTTGTCCTTTTTACTTTTCTTCAAAATGTCTAATTGTGGTTGCATGGAAAAATATTACTTTTGTGTAATAATGCCCAACAAATTATTTGTTATAATGACATTTAACATTCCAACTTTATTACATTTAGAACTGCTAGTTCATAAGACATGTCACATCTGATAGATGAAAAAGGAAGAGCATCAACACTTAAACATTCATGTTCAAATTACATAATTTTTTTATTTCTTTGTCATTATAAGTATATTTAGATTAATAAACATAATTTTAATTCAATTCACACAAACCTTTTTAACCAGACCACTGCTGGTTCCTAGGAATATAATCTCATTGAGATCCTTCTTTCTGGCCAGGACTGATGTTAATGTGGTGTCTGAAAACTCAACTAACGACTCTATTGTGATTGGATTACTTCCTTCTATAGAAGAATACTGGTCAGCATTCTTCCCATTTCCACAGAAATTTACTGGCTCATTCTGAAAAAAAGTTATTATTCAATTTAAGTTCAGAAATTTATTACATTTTGAAAACATAATTTCCTGTGGTTGTCTGAGGTCAATGTCGATTCGTTTACAGACATAATGTTATGTGTTACAAGTATGTCATTACATGCACTTTTTGTAAGATGAGCATATTTCATTTAATTGGTTCAGTTTGTTATCATAAAATCCTTGTTTATATCAAATAATAAATTTACTGTATTTTAAGACAAAAATTCACTCAAAACATTACACTAAAATAGTATTTCTTTTGTGGGAAGTATTTGATAGGTTATTATAATAACATTTCCGCTCCCTCCCCTTTACACCCCTATACATTACAGCATGTCTCTACATATTGGAAAATATCAAATTGGTAATAAATTGCTGCAAACAGCTGCTTCTCCTATCATTTTTACTTTAGTGAATTCTAAAATCACCCTGCATTAAAGAAAGGAAAACTCTGCCATAGTATAAACTGTACTAACAGCATGTATCAAAAATATGGTTAAACCATAATTTGTATTTTATAGCCTAGCAAAAAACGTCTGCTGAAAACATCAAAGTCCTGCAGAAAAATGTTGGCTCCCAGATAAAGTCGTCTGCCAGATGAAAACCATCTGAATCAAAGAAGCATTTCTGCTGTAACTTTACGGTTTCAGACTTTAGGATAGACAAGACACAATGGAACACAATCCTATGTGTCAGTCCTATGGGAAAATCATAGTTCTGGATGAACTTCATAAACCCTAGTTAAACAGATAACACAATCATATTCTGGGAGGTATAAGGGGAGCAGGCATCTTTAGAATTCTTAAGGGGTTTACATGGAGAATTACTCTGTACAATTCTGGAGGGTTAACAGTAGCCATTTAAATGTATACATTTGTATTTCCATTGTTCCTTGTTTTATATTTTTTTTTGGGGGAGGGGGGTGGGAAGGGGGATGAACAATGTTCCAGAGGTTTTCTTCTTTATAGTGTTATACCTTACAATAAAATTCTAGTAGGCTTAGAGGGTGCATATCAGGACAATAAAACATGTACTAGAACACTGCTAACATTCAGGAAAAGCTTTAATATTTTCATATTTTAATTTTATATAAACAGATAAATTTTATCATCTCTGACAAGAGTACTCTGAACTTAAATAACCTTTCATGGGGGTGGCTTCCAAACAAAATCAAATCCTAAGTACAGCAAATGGCCACACAGAAAAATTTCAAATTTTACTGTAGTTCAATGAGGACAATTTGATGTAAATTTTATCAATATGTATTCTTGAACAAAATTGTGTGGTCTATATTGATATAATTAAAGGTGAATTACTAATCCAAACAAATTTATCATTTTAATAAAATACTCTGTATTGTAGTACCTACAATAAAACTTCTAATTAATATCAGAATATTGTGCAGACTATCATCCAAGTGCACTTGTACATGTCCTGTTTAATAAAGTAACGACAATTAATATCAGACCATTAAAATTATAGTATTTTTAAGACACAGTTCTTAAAAATATTATTTCACAATCTTTGATTTCCAATGATTTGAAAACCTGTTTAATGTGTGGCATAACTGATAACATGCAGCATGCTTGTCAGGACAGAAATGTGTTGGATCTACTGTCTGGTAAAATACCCTCTCCTTCCTACCCCCAACTGACTGAATGAAGAAAACTAAAACAGAAAAATGCTGACATGTTCAATTGTTGGACAGTTACTTCAACATGCCAGTGCTGGTATAAAACTCTGGTGTTCTTAGCCTCATATTTGTCCCATATAAAATAAACACCTGAATAATACACAGGTCTTCACAATAGGATATCCTGACAAACTAAGCAAATATATACATACTTATTCACAAATAACAGGGAAATATATAGTCTGTAAACACAACAAATTTGACACAAAAAATCAGGCATTAATGCTGGCAAATATATAAATAGTAATAAAAACACATGTCAACAAATTTTACATGTGTAATAAATAAGATACTTTTCACATGTATAAGGAACATTCAATCATGTATTGTACATGTATGACTTTGCTGTATTAGTCTGATATGGCCAGGTTGTACAGACATGCCTAAACAGAAATGTTGTTAGTAGAGTCTGTGTCAAAAACTGTATGGTCTTAATACCAAATTATTATATGTTATTTAAAATGTGCTGACTAATAGGGAAACAGAAAAAAAATTTAATAGCCAATGCACATCTCTGTATCTTTCTGTGAAGTTTAGGAGATATGGTTTAAAATGTAGAAGGAGAAGATAAAAAAATGTACAATCTTTCAATAAATCTAAGAAATGAATGGAAAAGTGGGAAAATATTGGGGGTGGGGGGGGAGGGATTTGAACAGGTTTGCACATCTAACCAAAAACTGTTTACTTTCCAGATTAATCAACTCAATTAGGATTCCATATAAATTTGTTTTTATTGCAAGAATGAAGACCAAACATTCTGTTTATTGTCCTGAATTGTAGAAAGATAAAAGTAGCAAGGATGTTCTTTATTAATGAACAGCTCATCAACTTAAATCAAGTATGAAATTGGTCTTGCTGCACAACACTGTAATGTCATGGAAACATCTAAGATCTAAAGAAGTTCTTGTTTTTACCAGATGTGGTACTTGAAATATTCTGTAGTAGTATCAACCTTTGTGCTATTACACATTACTTCAAACTTAGGATAAAACATAAAGTCCTTGTGAAAGTAATTATCAAGATAGTCATTAGTAATTTGATTAGATAATTATACATGGAGCATCCAAAAACCAAAACAAAGGATAATCAACATAATACAGAAAAAATCAGGGCAACATGACATGACATATAATATCTATATCAATGAACAACTGGTGCCATCCAAGTGTCATGAATTACTCGCCTCTACTTAATACAAACTTGGGAATCTTGAAGTTTCTAAACTGAATGTACTATGTACTAAAGAAATGTTGCTATGTTCAAATATATAAATTTCATCAGACAAGGTGGGACATTTATTACAGTTTACAATGTCAACATAATTTCAGGAAACTGTATGCAATACATGTATCATACATTTGTGGACAATAAAACTGATTTTTTTTTATGCTAATTATCTCCCTTTCTGTCAAACTTTTAAAATAGGCATATGTAATCCAGCTCGTTTCTTAAAAACTGAGGCTGAACAAGTGTTCACAGCTATTTAACCTAGACCACATATACTTTTTATTATTTTCAATTCATTCTGATTATTACTATGTACGTTACCTGGTGTTTTTTTCCACATATTTTATCAAATACCTATGAACAGGTAGCTTTGTAACAAAAGCCTTTGAATTTTTTGCTATTAGAGAGATAAATCTTAAAGTATCAACATTTCCAACCGAAGATCAGGGGTTTTCTCTTGGAACTTCAAATTCCCCCCCCCCCCCCCCCAATAAAACTGGACACAGGGATACAGCTTTAAAATTGCTGAAAGTGGCATTAAACACCATTCAAACAAAAAAAAAAAACAAACAAATTTTCCTATACTATTCACTTGTGTACTTAGGAAATGTTGATAATAAAGATGCACCTTCTATACAAGCAAAAAATTCACAGGGACTTGTGGCAAGTTTAATGAACAGGCTAAACAATTCAATACTATTTGGAGGGAAAAATATTAAATTTAAAATTTAAGATCCTGCTTTTTGGCATGTTCAACCTTCTATATACCTAAAAGATCCCCAAAATTATTTAACTCCTAAAAGTAACATAGATGTCCAGCTGAAAAGGCTACAAATTGTTTCCTTTTTATACAGTAGTAATTGAAATATACTAATAAGCCGGTTACTTACCGATTTTGGACATTGTGTTTTTGGTTGAAGATGAGGTGGTCCGAGATACCCAGTACCTTTCTGACATTGTTCTACTGTTGCATCAAACATCATACTTATATCAGACAAACTGTATCGACAAAGAGAAGACAATGCTGTTCCTTCCTCTTCTCTTGCCTCAAATATTACATACAACTTATTGGACGATTCCTCGAAGTTAGCTCCCTTTGCAACAATGTATGGCTTGTTTTTATCCTTGTAACAAAGTAATGGAATTCCACATAGGATTTGAAATATTTATCCTGACTACAGATTCTTACAATTTTTGTCTGAATAGCATTGTTGTCTATAGACTTAGCCTGTGTTGTTATGAAGAAAACATATTTTCCATGTGTAAATCCGTATATAAAATTGACTTGGTAATCCATTCTATACTGGTCCAAAAGGGACACTTTTGTTGCACCAATTTCGTCTCTGTAGGAAAATTCTAATTTTTCTAAATCACGACTAGACAAATGGGGTACCATGTCACGGTAAACTTTCATCTCTTCTTCTTGGTTAATGTTGCTGTACTTTGAACCTATGTAAAGAACATTTCCATTTACACCTGGAGCTATTAACAAAACATCAAAGGGATCAGGGATGTGTCCTACAATAGGCTTGTAAATTTCTTTTTTAAGAAATGAAATATCTCGCATCAATCTAATTTGACATGAACCTTGATGCAAATTTGTACACAAAATAACAGTGCTACTATCATAGTCCAACACTAGTCCCTTGGTGAAGCTATTAATCCAACTCTTTGTAGTATTGCACGGCATTTGTGGAGGAGGACACTTTGGACTATCTAATTTTGGTCCAGTCTTAATTAATTGTATTAAGTCAAGTCCTGATGAAAGTCTAATGAGAGAATTTTGACCTCCAACAAAAATTTCTCCCGATTGTTTATCAACAACAAACTGTTGCAGGTTGTGTTGGTCCCGGTACAGCTTTTCCACTTTCATAGCGATCACTTGGAAAACACACAGTAACAAAACAGCTAGACTAGACATGATGATAATGACCTGAAATGGAAAAAACAAACAAATGGAATCTATGACTACCAGCAAAATTAATTCTTTAATTCTTCTCACAAATGTTTTGGACGACCTATTGTTTTCAACATTATATCTGTTTGCCTGAAAAAAGATTTGTTTATAATCCTAAACTGTAAATTTTTCTTTATTTCATGTCACAGTTTAACATTTTATTCTATGTTAACAAATATCATATAGGCAGGTGCATTTTATTTAAATTACTTTATAAACAAGACAGGCTACTTTACAAAATTTGAAATTCAATTAAAATTGTTGGCATAAGTATAGAAACTAATAAAAGCTTGTTCAAAAATACTTCCAGTCACATGTACAGATACTTTTTTAAACTAAGTTTTCCTACTGAAGGTCGGGGATTTTCTCCAGGTACTCCAGTTAGAAACTTAACAACATGATATTGCTGAAAAATTGCTGAAAGTAGCATTAAACATCATTCAGTGGCCTGGTTAAAATTTGAAAACCTAAAAGCTTTGCATGGTCTACAAAATGACGTCATTCTGTGTTTTTATTGTTGTTGACCTGATTAAATTTATTCAAATAGCTGGGTATGAAAAACCATTTTTGTGAGTTAAGTTAAAACCTAACTCAGAGTGATAATTCTTTAAAGTTGAATAAAAATTACAGATTTAAAGTACCATTATTCGCTGCTTTATACTGTATACCACATGCATCAATATGAATAGAAGTGATGGTATTCTTACATAAATACTGTATACCACAAGCATCAATATGAATAGAAGTGATGGTATTCTTACATAAATACTGTATACCACAAGCATCAATATGAATAGAAGTGATGGTATTCTTACATAAATACTGTATACCACAAGCATCAATATGAATAGAAGTGATGGTATTCTTACATAAATACTGTATACCACAAGCATCAATATGAATAGAAGTGATGTTATTCAATAATATATAAAACATTTTGTATAAAAATAATGTGACTGAAAAATTTGAATAAAAAAGGATATTCACTAAAAATAAAATGGTTATTCACCGCGGGAAAATGCATGCGATTGTTATTTATAGAATCCCGGTTATTCCCTTTTTAAAATAACAATCGCATGCATTTTCCCGCGGTGAATAACCATTTTATTTTTAGTGAATATCCTTTTTTATTGAATAAAACAATAACTGTCTTTTGATTCGGTAAATGTGTGGAGTTATTGACTTTTGAAAAAACTCTTTGTTATTCACCTCGCCCGCTGGGCTCGGTGAATAACAGTTTTTTCAAAAGTCAATAACTCCACACATTTACCTCATCAAAAGACAGTAATTGTATAGTATTCTTACATAAATACTGTATACCACAAGCATCAATATGAATAGAAGTGATGGTATTCTTACATAAATACTGTATACCACAAGCATCAATATGAATAGAAGTGATGATATTCTTACATAAATACTGTATACCACATGCATCAATATGAATAGAAGTGATGGTATTCTTACATAAATACTGTATACCACAAGCATCAATATGAATAGAAGTGATGGTATTCTTACATGAATACTGTATACCACAAGCATCAATATGAATAGAAGTGATGGTATTCTTACATAAATACTGTATACCACAAGCATCAATATGAATAGAAGTGATGGTATTCTTACATAAATGCAACATTTCCATCAAACAAAACCGAAATATTTCATTCAATAATGTCTGAACACTGTGCTGCATTTTTTAAAACAAAAATACTTCTCAACTTTTTAAAAAATTTGTTTAAAGAATGGTGAATTCCATACCAGACTTATTTTTCATTTATATCTTTTGTAACTACTGATTTATGACATAAAATTATAAGTATTCCAACAAGTGAAGCTTACCACATTTAGACTACATTTATTTTGAAAAAAATATATATAATCTCACCTGGCAATTTAATTTAAATATTTTCATAAAAAGTTTGACACTTAAAAAAACTGCTCAATGGATCAATACTAAAAAGGTCTTCAACATCTTTAGAGGGTAAAAAATTTGTTGTTATTTCCTATCTTGTATAGGAAAAAGATTGATAAAGTTCAAGAACTGCAAGTGTGTTCCTTATTATGTTCTGGGCTTCTTGCAAGGTTCAGTTACATCCCATTAAAATTGGAAACCCTGATAAAACAATAGGGCATCTAATGGGAATTAAATGATATCCCACCACATTGCATTGTTTTGAACAGCTGCTCATGATAACAGTCCATCTCAATAAACAACTTTTACCTTGACCTTGGGCCTATAAAATATTTTAAATTGGCCTAACTCAAAAACTACAAATGGGATTGTGCTGGAAATCCTTATTTTATAGAACTTGACAGCTGTGCAAAGTTTTAACAAAATTCCTTTTTCAAGTAATGATCTGAAAACTGCCAATTTTTGACATTTTTTTATCTCGATTTTATACAGCTGTGCCATGTTTAAACGAAATCTGTTAATGTGTTTTCAAGTTATCATCTGGAAACCACCAATGTTTGACCAAAAAATTTGAATGGGCCCAAGTCAAAAGCTACAAAATGGATTGTTTTAAAAAATGAACTTCATTTTTTAGTACTTAACAGCTGTGCAAAGTGAAAACAAAATCTGTTGACACATTTTCAAGATATCATTTGGAAATCAAGGCATGGACAGACCGACAGATGAACACCATATACATATCACATAAAACCCACAACTTTGTGTGGCAGGCAGTAAAAAGGGTTAATAAGTAGCCTAAAACAAAGAAACTCTCAAAAGACTCAACATTTTTTAGATACAAAACATACAAAAAAGATATAGCAAAAATTATTTAATTATCAACTGTCTTAAAATTCCCCGCACATACTTGTACCTAAAAGGCATAAAAAAGTTGTTCATATCAGGGCAATATGTGAAGAGGCCTCCAATTCACTCTTTTCAACAAACTGGCATTAAATCAAGTAAGGGACCGACCATTTAACTTGCAATGGGGGGGGGGGGGGGGTTGGGGGGGGGGTTTGGTTTTTTCCTTCAAAAAATAAATATTTTTTCCGTGCTCTGCGCGGAAAAAAATTTTCTGACCAAAACAAAAAACAGATGCCCACTCCTTCAAGTTAAATGGTCTGTCCCTAATAGTTTAGGATCCTTTTTATCACTGTTAAAAGCCTCAAAGTTAGTATATTAACATATAAACATTCTACCACTTAAATAAGAAAATGTTACAAAAACCCACTCTATCAAAAGCCTCAGTTTCCCTCTTCATAATTCAATCATCAAAAGAAAGAATAAATCAACAATTGAACCTTTTTAACTAACAATCATAAATAAAACTTCACAAAAGAAGTAAAACGATGCTATATAATACAGCCAGTCTACTATCTTGAAGTCGTACTTTATGTAGCATGGCTAACGAAGTTTCCACAAAGACTCTATTATTATGTAAGCACATATGTTTTAGATTGCCTAGTGTTAAAGTGGTATTTAAATATCCATCTGTGGATTTAAGTATCTCTTAGTATCAAAGGACAGCTTCAATTCTAGTTGGGGTTTTATCCATTCTTTGAAGGAAATCCTAACTGATCTTATTTTAATGATAAGATTTTTAAAACAGTATACTGAACTAATTTTTTTTACTGATGGAAGACATAAGGTCACATATTAGGTCAAGGTCAAAAGGCCTATACAGAATAAAAAACTTAATTGGATTGGCTGAAATAGGTAAAGGAGCAGAGGAACAGTAGCAGATCTCTAATGGCAAAAATAGAATCAATCTTTCTAGAGATGCAAGCATTTCCTGTATTTGATACTAAAAAAATTATGAATACCTATGTTCTAATAAAAATTAAAAGATTATAATAAATTGAATTTTTTTTAAAAGTACATGTTGAATGTAGTCTTGGACAAGAAAATTGTCTCCACTTTATTGCAAAAGCAGGTTACATATATATAACTTTATGCTATAACTTCTACTGAATGTTTGGACTAAAAAAGGTAAATTTATTTGGCGACATTAGGTTTTCATTTTAATTTTTATTTCAAAATACACTGATACAATCCACTAAAACCCAATGCAAAATGAATATGTTTTAATTTTTAACACATTTTGTTGATTCAATCAATAAGATGGCATTTTGCTAAAAATCAAATGATTTTCTGAGTTTTACTTCTGCCACAATAGAACACACAAAATATATTTATTTATCGTTCTATTACCTCTGTATATAGACAACATTCACAAAGGACATTCCTATGTCATGGGGCTTTATAGTAAGGGGGTTCAAGAAACATACATGGCAGATGATGAATTTTCTTCTTTTATATCAATTTCTATAAATAATGTAATATAATTTGGCAAAACTGAGCTGAATCCCCTTAAAAGTTTGCTTATTTGCTTGAATGGGGATAATACATTACTTTCAGCAATTTTTCAGCTATATAAACGCATCAAGTTTTTTGTTGGGGAGGAAGTCGGTAGTACCCGGTGATAACTCCCAACCTTTAGCAGACATTTATTAAAAGTAATAAAATTAAAGGGAAGAGACATATAATAATGAGTGGTATTCCAATATGTGCAAGGCTTTCTGCTTCAGTCAATAAATTACTGTTTAAATGTAAAATTTTCTGTTTGAAGTCTGAGCGTTCACCATATAATTTGTGCAAAATAACATTATGGACAATGATTTTATTCTATTCCAGTGAATAGCTGCAATTTCATCAAAATAATAAAAACATTTTTATGTAATATTTATTTTTGTTAACTTCAACCACTAGCTTTTTTCAATTAATCACAGATGCATAAAAATACTATGTTTTGGAAGAAAATCATCTGTTCTTTGACAACTAATATGCTTGTTGGGATTTATTTTTATTCAACAAAGAATTGATTACATTGGGGAAAAAAACAGCTAAAATTTGTAAACTTTTCAAACAAGGACTTCTATCCAAATGTTTAAGTAGACCTTTTGAATGATGTTACAAATATTCAAAGTCTTCATGCAATATTTTAAGTTTTATTTCATAAATTCATTGCTATTTAATTAGATGTATTTTGCTATTAAATTTTACAAATCAACAAATTCCAATTTTTATTCAACCATTTGTCCTAGTATGTTGCTCAAGAGGGAGTTTGTAAGCAGCTTTAAACAATAATCAAATGCTTAAAAATGCCTGTAATTGTTCACACCAACACATTAAATTATTGCATTTTGAATTTTTAGTAAAATGTCAGCAATCTTGTTTGATAGGCAGTGCTATCCGATGGGGACCATCAAAGACACCTACATTCAGAGGATAAGATATTAAATTTACTTTAGTCCAATCAGTATAAAATAAGGCATCTATGTAAATGACCTCCAAACTTCATCCTCAGCCATACTTTTTTAGCAATCACTACCACAATAGTTGAGAACATCACAAGCATCATTTATGCAAGGTACTGTTTAAATTTGCCAGCTAGTTTTAAACAGGATATAACATTCAAAAGTTTACAGGCAGGCAGAATACAGATGATGGACAAAAATCTCAAGTTATATTTCTGGAAGTCAGAGGAAAAAAGTAACAGTAGGGTTGTTGCTGTATAAAATAAAGATTACCATGTACTTATTGTAGACTTGTGTTCTAGGTGCTCTGTTCATTTTTAAAACTGGTCAAAGCAATCTAATCCAACCATTGCTATCTGTTAACCTATTAATTCTATCCCTCAAGATAACTAATTATACAAGGGTGTCCCGACAAAGAAAACTGAAAAGAGGGATTAAAAATGAAAAAAATATATTGAGCAAGGTGTTACCCTAACATCCTTTCAGCACAAAATTAAACATTTTAATTGCAACATTTTTTTAATTTCTAATAGAAAAAAAGTTTTTACACAATAGGTGTGACTAGGATCCATTTATTTCTCCTGTAACAGTAATGATTCTATTTTTATTTGATGGCTTTATTATGTAACAACATCAAAGGAAAACTTTGGATAATTTGTCAATAAAATTCCTATTTTGCCATTGACAAACTGCAAGAAAGGAAGTTCGCCTGTTACCCAATAATAATTAACAGAGAATGATTTAATCAATTAATGCTATGAGTCACAAGCTGCACATGTCAAACAGAAGGTGACAAGCATGGGTGGTTTTGTCACAGTATCATTGTATCTAGTGTCTCAATGAGTTTGATTAATGCTTGATCTGTTACAGGTATTGTTTAATAATTTGAATATGTTTAAATGTGGGAAAAACCTGCAGTACCCAGTGAGAACTCCACGACAAGGTGTAGGTGTTTTGAAATCTGGTTGCTAGTCTGTTGATTCTTGTATTGTGTGGGTTTATTTTTTGTGTTTTTTAGCATGTCTGTGTTGTTAGGGTATTAAATGTAAAGGGGAATACTAAGGGTGATTTTCTGTTTAATTAATTTAACTGTGAGGCTTGTAAATGGTCTATTTCTTGTTTATATAGCAGTCCTATGTTATTTGATTTGAGCTTAGAATAAATTACATTTCGCCCCAACTCACAACTAATGATAAGTAGTAGATGTGACTAACTACCTAGACCGCAGGACAAGAGACAGGTGTCATGTGTGCTGGCTAGGAAACGGCCGAGGTCATTACCTAACTATGAAGACTACTGGACCAAAACAGGTGTGCGGGCTATGAAACAGGTTAGGTCATTAACTGACTAACTACCAAGATCACCCTACCAGAGGCAGGTGTACTGGCTATGAAACAGGTCAGCTCATTATCTAATTACCAAGACCACTGGACCAGAAGCAGGAATGCCAGCTTTGAAAGAGGTGAAATCATTATCTGACGAACTACATAGACCACTGGACCAGAGGCAGGTTTTGTGTGGGCTAGCTATATAACAGGTAAGGTCAGCTCATTATCTAATCACCAAGACCCATGGATCAGAAGCAGGAATGCCAGCTATAAAACAGGTGAGGTAATTATCGAACTACTAAGACCACTGGACCTGGGCAGGGCAGTTTTTGTGAGGGTAGACTATGAAACAGGTGAAGTCATTATCTGAACAACTACCAAGAACACTGGACATGAGTCAGGTTTTGTGTGGGTGGGCTATGAAACAGGTGAAGTCATTATCTGACTAACTACCAAGAACACTGGACCAGAGGCAGGTTTTGTGAGGGCCGGCTATGAAACAGGTACACTCATTCCGAATCAGAGACAGATGTGACTGGTCATTATCTTACCTACTTGAAACAGGACTGGTCATTTTCTTACTAACTACCAAAATAACTGGACCAGAGGCAGGTTTTGTGTGCCAGCAAGGAAATAGGGGAGGTCATTATCTGAACAAGTGCCATGATCACTGGACTAGAGGCAGGTGTGTTGGCTATTGAACAGGTAAGGTCATTATCTGACTACCTACCAAGACCAAAGGACCAGAGGCAGGTGTGCTGGCTATTAAAGAGGTCATTATCTAACTACCAAGACTACTGGACCAGAGGTAGGGCAGGTTTGGCTGGCTATGAGGTCTATATATGACAAACACCAAGAGCACTGGACCCAAGGCAGGTGTGCCAGCTATAAAACAGAGGACATGTATATATGACTAACTACCAATAGCACTGGAAGAAGGGAGGTGTGAGGTGTGCCAGCTATAAAACAGAGGACATGTATATATGACTAACTAACAATAGCACTGGACAAAGGGAGGTGTGAGGTGTGCCAGCTATAAAACAGAGGACATGTATATATGACTAACTAACAATAGCACTGGACAAAGGGAGGTGTGAGGTGTGCCAGCTATAAAACAGAGGACATGTATATATGACTAACTACCAACAGCACTGGACAAAGGGAGGTGTGAGGTGTGCCAGCTATAAAACAGAGGACATGTATATATGACTAACTAACAATAGCACTGGACAAAGGGAGGTGTGAGGTGTGCCAGCTATAAAACAGAGGACATGTATATATGACTAACTACCAACAGCACTGGACAAAGGGAGGTGTGAGGTGTGCCAGCTATAAAACAGAGGACATGTATATATGACTAACTACCAACAGCACTGGACAAAGGGAGGTGTGAGGTGTGCCAGCTATAAAACAGAGGACATGTATATATGACTAACTAC
Organism: Limnoperna fortunei; assembly: GCA_944474755.1. NCBI lineage: Eukaryota > Metazoa > Mollusca > Bivalvia > Mytilida > Modiolidae > Limnoperna > Limnoperna fortunei. The sequence goes on along the minus strand of OX104111.1, from coordinate 39,039,177 downwards.
CAACAGCACTGGACAAAGGGAGGTGTGAGGTGTGCCAGCTATAAAACAGAGGACATGTATATATGACTAACTACCAATAGCACTGGAAGAAGGGAGGTGTGAGGTGTGCCAGCTATAAAACAGAGGACATGTATATATGACTAACTAACAATAGCACTGGACAAAGGGAGGTGTGAGGTGTGCCAGCTATAAAACAGAGGACATGTATATATGACTAACTAACAATAGCACTGGACGAAGGGAGGTGTGAGGTGTGCCAGCTATAAAACAGAGGACATGTATATATGACTAACTACCAACAGCACTGGACCAAGGGAGGTGTGAGGTGTGCCAGCTATAAAACAGAGGACATGTATATATGACTAACTACCAACAGCACTGGACAAAGGGAGGTGTGAGGTGTGCCAGCTATAAAACAGAGGACATGTATATATGACTAACTACCAACAGCACTGGACAAAGGGAGGTGTGAGGTGTGCCAGCTATAAAACAGAGGACATGTATATATGACTAACTACCAACAGCACTGGACAAAGGGAGGTGTGAGGTGTGCCAGCTATAAAACAGAGGACATGTATATATGACTAACTACCAACAGCACTGGACCAAGGGAGGTGTGAGGTGTGCCAGCTATAAAACAGAGGACATGTATATATGACTAACTAACAATAGCACTGGACAAAGGGAGGTGTGAGGTGTGCCAGCTATAAAACAGAGGACATGTATATATGACTAACTACCAACAGCACTGGACAAAGGGAGGTGTGAGGTGTGCCAGCTATAAAACAGAGGACATGTATATATGACTAACTACCAACAGCACTGGACAAAGGGAGGTGTGAGGTGTGCCAGCTATAAAACAGAGGACATGTATATATGACTAACTACCAACAGCACTGGACGAAGGGAGGTGTGAGGTGTGCCGGATATAAAACAGAGGACATGTACTACCAACAGCACTGGACAAAGGGAGGTGTGAGGTGTGCCAGCTATAAAACAGAGGACATGTATATATGACTAACTAACAATAGCACTGGACGAAGGGAGGTGTGCAGGCTTTGAAACGGGAGGTTCACAATGAACAATTTTCATATTGGATAAGGATGAAATTTTATCTAGTGCTATAGAAACACTGCAGAAGAAGGCATTTAATAAAATATATTTTATGAAAAACAACCAAAAAAAAGGCAAACAAAAAATACCATCTTTTGAACAAATATAAATACATTAAATTGATTCAACTTTATTATAACTATACACTGGATACATTTATGATTTATCTTGTCATAAAATTTACTGTAATTTATACCATATATACCATGGTTTTTTTTCAGAGCCTCATTTCATGATTCTTGTTAACAATTCAGTGCTATTTTTTCCAAAAATTGTGTCTTGTATTTTAATAACAAATGACTTTTTTCATAAATCTGAGACATCTGCAATTATACCTGTCCTTTGATGTCATAATATTGCTTATACTAGTAGAAACACCATTTTGTATTTAAACAATAAGTGCACCAATATCAACCTATAAGATGGGGTGATCCTGATTGATGTTGATGGTATTACTAACGGAATAGCCATTAGTAGTTCAGTAATACTAATGGTGCAAACTGCACATGTTTCCAAATTCTACTATTGTTATTTGTGTTGACAAAGAAAAATATAGAAGTAAAGGATTAGGCATGGCAAAAATACTGAGCAAGGTGTTACCTTTCACAGGTAAACTCAATGAACTTTTAATATCAAACTTCAGTAGAAAATTTATCTGATTTATATACAGTGTAGTTAACACAAAGAAAAAAGTTGCAATTTAAATATAGAGATAAAACATGTACTCACCTTTTTGAAAGTATTATGAATAAAATGCCTGATAAGGTGTATCAGGGCATCACAGGTAAAATTCTCATCACAGTCATAACATAAAATCAAAACTGCAGAAACCTCAGCTGTCCAATTCCTAAAACACAGATCAGAGCATGCTGGGTAATACAATCGTCTGCTGCAATGATTTATGGAAGGAAAAGTGATAAAATTAAGTCTGCTGTCAAACTCATAGATTACTTCAATAATAGTAGGGTACACATGATGTGTGCACTCAGCTCTATGCTAATGTAAAATATATTCTTTACCTAATGTCTCCATTAAAATCTTCACAACAAAGTATTTTACTTGTGAGGGTCTATACACAGACATGTAATTCCTTTATGACCTCATGATGTTAGCATTTAACTAAATTAAACTTTATTATCTGAGGTTTTTTTATTAGTCAAGTTTACAAAAATTTTAAAATGGAAACTAACAACTCATAGAATTAATACAAATATAAAATTCTTTTTAAAACAATTGTTCATGTCAAATTCCAATGATATATTTAATATTTGCTTTTTAAAAATTTTTAACAACATGTACACCACATGTAGGATAACTTTGCTGACATTGAAAGACCTCTGAGAGTTAGTTAGCTGTATAATAGAAAGAATTTTTCTAAAAACATAATATATAAATAATTGGCTAATATTAAGAAAGTTTTAATCACAGAGGTCTAACAATTATTGTTTTCCAAAAGGATAAGGTACATTTGTTTAAGAAAAAAATAATATTTATATAACAAAATTCTTAAAAGCTGAGTTTTTAGTAAAAGAAGAGTTCTGAAACCCCCTGCCATACATTGGATCACTCACTATGTCCTCCCCTAGTTTACAGATGTCATGGGCCAATCAGCACCTGTTTATCATTACTATAAAATGTGCTCAAAGTCAATAAAGTCTGAAAGTATTACATCATATAAAACTAAAGAAATTATAAAATCACAAATTCTTTCATCAATAGAAGATCTGCAAATTTATATTTCCTTAACATTAATAAGTTGCCATGGTGACTGTCTGGTTGTTTTAAAAAAAAATTTTTAATATAAAAGTGATGCCTATCTTACATCCTACTTTAATAGTTAAAAGGTGGTCATCACGAATGCTTACCTGCTTCTGATCTAGATGAAATTAATTTGAAAAATCCAAAAAGCTATATCAGACTTAAAATAACCTCACAATACTGACTTGAAGGAGTGAGTGTTATGTGTTATGTACCTTGAGGACAACTAAATACCCTAGGTTGGGCTGTAACCTTAACAAATATGTATTATGTTATAAGTTATAATACAAAGACAACATTTTTTATTCAACTTATGGACTCTTTTGAGAAGACACCACAAATTACAAGTGTGCTGTCACACTCATAGATTACTCTGTTTTATCTTTATCCATATGTTAATTTAGAAAAATATCCACACTTTCAATAATATTTATTTATATAAATTACATTTGTACCCAGTGAGGGGTTGAAGGCATACATAAACACAAAAAAATAAACAAAAGATAAATCATATAGTAGAATCATGCAATGTTCAAGTCCATTTTTCTCAGTACATGTACTAAAGACTTTTTAATAAATGGAACAACAAACTGCAAATGACTCCAAGAGGACATTATATTTATAATAGTGAGGTACACATAATGTGTGCACTCAGCTCTAATGTACAATATATTCTTTACTTAATGTCTCTGTTAAAACAAATCATAGTTCCGTGTTTAAGGGATTAATTGGAATTATGGTAATCGTCTATATTTCATCTTTATCTACATGTTAATTTAGAGAAATATCCACACCTTTTCAACATGCAATATTACAGAGGTTGGTAACCCCACTGTTCCATATGTCTCTCATCAGAAGCAATCAAAATTCTATCTATTGGCCCACTGTCTTTGATGTCAGAGTCAGAATACCAACATAATGACTTTAACAGCTTAGAGATACCACCATAGTATACTGGGAACAAAAAATAACTCACTTTGTCTGGGTATCTCTAGAATTAATTGAAATATGTAGGTAATAAGCATACACATACAAATTAGTCAATTAGAGCTAATTTCATAGTACTGATGTAGACTAGGTGTATCAAAGAATACGTGCAATGAAACCTTGCACTATACCGATACTACATGGTATACACTTAGCTTTTTTTCTGCAGAAATGCTACACATTAAGTCATGCCTGCCTGGGCTTATGTTAAGTCGTACTGACACTAAAGTACTAACTGTTACACTTTACCCTGATGTGTATTGGGGACAGTTTAAGGCCTTACAAGTGTCATGAAGGCAATAGTTAGCAGATTTTGTTATTTAATTGTTTTGGGTCACTAGACTGTACAATCAACCAAATTGCTTAAATGACCTACATCAGACACATCATTAGATAATTAAGTTTATGTCTAGCACCTGGTCATCTTTGGATCCTTCTTCCCCAGTCAAAATAAATAATATCATGCCTTAATTTTATGTGTTTGAGAGTTTAATGAAAGTTGAGGTACCTCTGTATGAGAGGGCAGTTATGTAAACAATGTGAAAGTGAACGGAGGTGTATTTATAATTATTTTGTATATTGGAATATGTATATAATAAATATGTATATAATAACATTAGTGTTTATGACAATGAAACCAGTGCCAAGATAGACCTTCGTCACACAAGGCTTATATTGTTATTTCATGTTGAAATGATCTTGAATGTATACATGAATTTTGTTGGTTCATCAAACACTTGAATATTAGTATGAGTTACAAATAAAAATCATTTATCCTAACCAAACAGGACAGTCCTTGTGACATTGGTTGGCAGGATATTAGGTAATACCGTAACAGGCAGGGGTTTTATATCACAAATATATTGTCTACCCATATAAAGATATAAAAAAGAAAGGGAATTTCTTTAAAACAAGAAAACTATGGGTTTTTCTTAATCCTGGCCATACTATTAACCAAGACTTCTGACTACAAACAGTCACAGTAACAAATGTTAAATGATATTTGTTATTACCATATTTAAATACCTAACTGATGTACATGAAAGCTCAAGATAACTGATACAGTACAAAGCACTTCAAGTCTAAAAACATACAGGAAGAAAAGTTTAAAAATTCTACTGTTTGATCTAGTTACATAATCAAACTTAACTGGGCTGCAGTCTGGACCTAACATTTGATGTACCTTGTTTATAGTTGTTTTATGAGTATAATGTTCCCCTTACTACACCACACCACATGCCAATTATTAGGGAACTTAACATGTTATATAGCTTTATGGCTGAAACATAAAAATAAATGGCTCATCAAAGAATTTATTCAATCATTTAATTTACTTGTACAGGCTGGCAGATGGAATTTATTGCTTGGAACAACTCCTTAAAATTTTCCTCAAAATTTTTGCCAAGTAAAACATTTATTTGCTTAAAGTCAACTCTAGATGTCTTTATAATTACATAATATGTTCATTTGATAGTGTATGAGATGGTATTTTAACAACTGCAGTGTGTGAATACTTAAGTTCTCTCCCATTTCACTCCAGTCGTCTTGACAGTACAATTAATTTTTTTTAGATTATATATACTTAAAATGTAATATCCTAACACTCCAACTGAATTTTTTAATGTCAGTACAATTGTTTTAAGCTCTCAAATAAATCAAAGTTTTACTCTATAAGTTGTATTCTTGTTATAATAGCATTTGTCTTTTTAAATGTAATGTTTATATCAGATTGATTGATTGATTGATTGATTGATTGATTGATTGATTGATTGATTGATTGATTGATGTTTAACGTCCAGCAAGCAATATTTCAGCTATATTCAGGACGATGTTTATATCAGAAATAAATTTATAATAATATGTTTTTCTCAGACAGTGTACAAATATTATACACTGCTTCTCATTAAATACATGTCTAATTTCAAATATAATTCTAAAATTGTTACCTAAAATTTTTAGAGTAATGTCATTTCATTGGATAGTTTATACATTATTTAGGTGTTAATTTTTCAATGCAGGATGTAAGTGGACCTCAAGGTATTCATTTTATGAAAATTAGTATTAGAGGAACTACCTTTCAGTGAAGCAGAAATTTGAGAATTCAATTTGAAAAAGGCTTTAAAAGAGAAGGAGAAAAGAATAAATATTTAAACAGACCTATTTTTGGTAGTTTATAGAAGTATGAACAGCATCGATTCAGTGACAAGACATAAACCACCTTCGTTTTGGGTCTTTATTTAGTTGTTATTGAGTAGACACTGTTCATACAGCATTTTAGATCCCTATTTAATTATCATCAAACTATACCACATGCCCTTTGCAGTGGTGTCTCCTTTTAAAAAAATTTCCAAAATATTTGAAAAGGTAGCGAGATATATCATGGGATAGTTGTATATTATCTAAGTGTATCAATGTCCATAATTAATTAATCATCTTACGCTTAGTGGATAAACCACGGTAACTTACCAAATTAAATGCTCAAAAGAAATTACTACAATTTTTTTTTAAATACATTTTATGTCTTAAGATGTAGCTTGAAGCTTATGTGTTACTTCTGTTTTATAAACATTTTAGAAGTTGTGTCAACTGTGGAGATACAATCAATTAAAATATATGAATGGTCTGGTTAATAAATTTAGACACTTAAAAAAAAATTAAATTTATTTGTAATACCTTAGAAACGGATGGAAAAATGCAAGTATCTGCAAAGCTTTTCTAACCTGTTTCATAGCAAGTACAAATAAACTTTTCTGACAATGTACCAATATTGTTTTTATCCTGCAACCATGGCATACATTTTACAATCATTAAAAACATGAAAAAATTGCTTATTTAGCAGATTTCTTACTTGAAATTTGTTTAGCAACCCATGCTGCTTAAGTATGAAGGAGATTCATCAACTCTAAGAACCACCATCTGACAAATAGATACCATTGTAGAAGTACATGGCATGAAAGAATTTCAACATCTTAGCTATCTCAGTAGAATGGCCAGGTTCAAAAGTTTACAAAGTCAACCATTAATGAAAAGTTTGGACACAATGGCCAGAATATAACAAGTGTGGACTGTGAGCACGCTCACAAAGGGATACCCCACTTCACTTTCAAGTCCAACAAGTGTGGACTGTGAGCATGCTTACAAAGGGATACCCCTTGCTTCGCTTTCAAGTCACAAGTCAAGTCCAAATATCTTCCCTTAATGATATCCGAGGTCAATAAAAATCCTTCATGCACATCTACATATAATGTACTTCATAATTTCATAAAGCGGTTTAGGAGGAGTTGCGCTTAAAAGGGATGTGGACAGACAGACAGACAGGGTGATTCCTATATACCCCCTTCCCCCAGCCACAAACAAGGGGGGGGGGGGGGGAGGGGGGAGGTATAATAATAGACAATACAAAAGTAAATGCAACACTACAGATGCTGTCGATTCCAAAGTACAGAAGACAATATACTAGGTAGATAATAACAAAAATAATTAATTAACAGTACAGTTTGAGTTATAACAGATAAATTGAGACATTTAAAATATTTACAGAAATATTATTAACATCTGCAAATAGATAGTTCTTTCTGCACCTATGATGTCATATTTTCATTACTTACATGTTGATCTATCTATGAAGACAAAGGTTATTGCTTCATGCTAATTTATTTTAAGCAGGCCATAAAGAAATGATTTAGTTGTGGTATTAGTTCTTACATCACACACAGTAATATAATTCTGCTTTTCTAGGGCACTGCATTACTGCTAAAGAGATCAAAACAAATGTTCAGTTTCATTTTATTATTTATTGGTGGCCATGCTTAGTAGTTGATAGAATCTAATTTTTAAATTTAAGCAAAGGTCCTGTTATAATTGGAAGATGAAGAATTAAAACCTATAGATCTATGATCTATAAGTATATTAAGCAAACATAATGAATCAAATTGTTTGAGGTTTATTGCCACTTTCAGCAATTTATCAGTTATATTATGGCATCTAGGTTTATAAATATAGTAGTATACAGCTCTTGAAAAGCCATAAAAACATCAATTGTTCAACTATCCAATGGTCCTTGCAAATACAATATACAGACCCTGACAGTCCTTGAAAACATAAATTGTTCATCTATCCAATTGTCCATGCAAATACACTATAAATGCCCCTGACAGGCCAAAAATCATTAATTGTTCAACTAACCAATGGTCCAATACACTATACAGTTCGTTCAGTCAGTCCCTGAAAACATCAATCAACTTACCAATGGTCCAATACACTATACAGCCCTTGACAGTCCCTGAAAACATCAATTGTTCATCTATCCAATGGTCCATGCAAATACACTATAAATGCTTCTAACAGGCCAAAAATCCTTAATTGTTCAACTAACCAATGATCCAATACACTATACAGCCCCTAACAGGCCAAAAATCATTAATTGTTCAACTAACCAATGGTCCAATACACTATACAGCCCTTAACAGGCCAAAAAACATCATTTTTTTACCACAGTTGTGGTCTCAAAGCCTTTAAAGCACATCATATTATAATTTGTAATTTTATTTACAGGGCTGGACCATATCACTTGTTCTTTAAGTGTGCAGTGGATGTCAATTTCTGCTTGATTTTTTTCAGAATTGTCACCATAGAATCCCTTCATTGGGTAATGATTGCTCTCTGACAGTGATTCATGATATCTTTTTAACATGTGATGTCTACACCAGAGACCGTAGCATTAGTTTCTACACAATTACATAACTTATCAAGAAAAGTGTTAAAAAAAATTAAAATTGAGAATGGTGGAAATGATTCTGTCTGAATTCTAAATTGAAGTAATTTGCTGAAGCACTTAACAGATGATTTTAATGTCTTTTAAAGTATCTATTTCTGAAACTAGCATCTACAAATTAGATATATGTTTCTTACTGTTTCTGTCAATATTGTGAATAAAAAACATAACATCTACTTTCTGTCGACTCCTGCATGATTTTATCCAATAACTCAGAGAATATACGCAAATAGGAAGAAATAAGAATAACAGGGGATTCAATGATGTTTTCTTTTACTATAACATTTTTAACCCTCTTTTTAAAATCAACATTAATTATACAAATAATCAGATTAAATATTTCAGATGCTAACATTTTAAGTCTCAAAAGCCATGCCCTTTATTTACAAAAAAAATCGTTTATCTGATTTATTGATTCACATTTATAACAAACAAAACTTCACTAACTGTCAGATTTTGTTCCTCCAGCTCCTCCTTTTCAAGTGTTTCTATCACCAGTATCAATCACCATGTATACTGTATGTATCACAGATTACAAGATATTGTTTCTGATATGTAGACTTCAATGAAAGTCTTCCCCATATGTATTGTATTACCCAGAATGTTTGGCTTCGGCAGTAGTGCATCCACACATTATTTATGCAGTTTTTGATAAAAATCAACAATCATTTTAACATGTGAACTACACAGAACATATGTAGTACATCAATGTATTAATCTTAGATTTCCAAAAGAAATGTTACTTATCAACGTAATAAATTTCCCCAACACATAGTATAAACTTTCCTTAACCAATATTATACACAAAAATTCAGTTCAAGAAATACTTTTCTTTAAATGTAGAAGGAACTCGAGATACTACTATTTATTAGAATTAGTTCTAGAATAAGAAGTAATTGGGTAAACAAAGAAAGTTAGTATTCAAACCAAAATACTCCCTTAATACTAGAGAACAGACCTGAAGACATTTGGTTTACAAGATGGAGGTTAAATGCTAAAAATTTACTGTTATGCCTTCCTGAGATTATCCCTACATCTGTTGATATTTATAGCATTAAATCTCTTATCAGAATTATTTAACTTACATGTTTAATTTTTTAATTTGGGTCTCATATCTACACAAAACATTGCTCCTGAAGAAAATTAAATTAGTTATAGATACATGCTTAACATTTTTTTAAAGATACAAATGTTAGGTAACCACAGAAGTATTTTTCCTAAGGCATATGTATTTTGAAACCAGAAACAGAAAAACATGGAATCAAAATTCTCTGTCAAAGTTTTTAGATTGTCTTCTACCAAGTCACTAGCAATGAAATGACTCCAAATACATTTGATAATTTGTAGACATTTTTCATTTGATCTCTTCATATATTGTTTATGCTGCTGATTCTATCTGGTACATTTTCTGTAAAATTTTCAAATCAAAATGTGCAAAATATGAATTTTTGTGTTCAATGAGGTAGCCTCTATGAAAGAAAAAAATCCCATTATATATATATTTTCTTTGAGAACCCCTGGTCATTACTTGCACACTTAATTTTAAATGTGGTACACTTTTGTAGAACACAAAACTATCTCCTGTTGTTGTAAGACTGTTAATTCGTGTAGATATGATGAGGTTATTTTGAACAATCGTTATACTTATCCTTTGAAGATAAACCCAGGTGTTTTGCAATGAGTATCAAAGTGGAGAAACTTGCAAACTATTTAGTAACATAATATTGTTTCAGTATCAACCATCTTCAGTAGGACTTTCCTCTGTACAACATAATGGTGCAGTTCAATTTGATAAAGGCAATATTCCTGTCATTTTTTGCTGTTCTTTTCATAAATTAAATTATAATGCAGTAAACAATAATTGGTTCTAACTTGAACTTGTGACCTCACAAACTCACAAATTAGTTTTCCTTTCTTAACATGTAACCTCAAAAAGCTGTAATAGTGATGTTTAGATTTATGTGAATTGTTTTGTTTTTTTTTGAGATTTACAGGCAACAATCCTCTTATGTTTTTACTATCATAACAATACACATCTTTACATACACCTTATTAAACATAAAAAGTGCTAAAAATGTCACTTTTTCACATTTATCATAAATGTGAAGTTAGGTAATTTAAGAGACTGACAGACAATCAAAAGGTCATTATATTTAACTTTTTTAGTAACAAGAGTTGCATTTCATCTTGATATACATTTATTTAGTTCGTGTCAGATCTAACTGCAATGACTTTTCTGTTGTTAAATTCAGTTTAAGTTTTGTCTTATTTAATCCAAGGGTTAGTTAATAATAGTCTATTTTGTTTGTTTGAATGATGTTTAAGATCATATTTAGCACTACCCAGAGCAAACCCCAACCTTCGGTAGGAAAACTGGCAATCCTTGTAAATTTAGATTGGAGTCAAGTACACACTGCTCAAAGTGAGACTCAAACAAGCAACCTCAGTGTTGACAGACCACCTGTTCAAAAATAATAGTCTATAATATATAACAATGATTGCTGTTTGAGACAAGGTTTTAGCAAAGTACAGAAAACACGAAACTGTTGATCAAGGCTCAAAATTGGGGGGGGGGGGTTCCTGGGTAGTAAGGTTAACATTAAGGTCAATAATGTCATGTCATATTTTTTCAACCAAAATCCCAACAACTCTAAAAGAATTTTACTAATAAAAAAGGTCATGTCAACTGATTAAAGAGACAACATTTAGCATATTTAAGCAGTAACAAAAACTGATACATTCAGTTTAACAAAGTTTTTATGCTGTTTTACACATTTTTATACATATTTCTATATTTTGGAAACATGACTTTTTACACAGTCACAAATTTCTCCCTTAACTTTTTGTGCTATTGCATAACTTCTGACAGACTTGCCACAAGTCCGTTTGAATTTGTTTGTGTTATTAGAAAGTTACATCTTTGCTACCAACATTTTCAAGACTTGCCTCAAGCCCCTTTGCATTTTTTGCTATTATAGGTAGATACATCTTTATTACCAACATTTCCTATACCTAAACCCTTGTTTGTAAAACATTATTGACAAAAAAAGTGATGCATCAGAACATTGAAATATGCAAAGGAAAATTTTTCCACTCAATATTTAAGCTAAAATCTAGTTCATATAAATTTACTACAAAAATATTACAGAACAAATTAAAGTGTTTACCAGAAATGAAAAAATACTTCTTTCCATCAAAATAAAATTTCCTATTAATACTTCATAAATTTCTAATGTAGTTAATTGACAAGATGAAGAACTTACCATATTTTTGTAACAATATTTGAAATGATTCATTGTATTAGTCATAAGAGTCTGCAGATGTATTGATTATCAACCTACCTTCAGGGGTGGTTTCTCTTTGTCACCATCCAATCGTTACAATTCTGAAAATGAATCCATTTAAAATAAAATCAAATTTATTTGTTTGTTCTTTGTCTATTGAAACTGAGATATGAAAATGTACCGTTAACCTGACAAAATTTATTTACTGAATAATTTTTTTTACTAGTCCATGATATAGCTAAATACTTGAAAACTTAATATTAATGATACATCTGAAACAAAGGAATACACTAATACTATAATCAGATAATTTTCCTTTCTGTATATTTTAAGATTCATGCAAAAAATTCAGTATAAGCACATTAACTAAACTGCAGAAGCTATAACCAACTATTAATAAAACCAAAGGCTTACAAGGATTTTAATAGCTCATATGATATTATTGTATAATACACCCTTTCCACAAGTTAAAATTAGTCCTGTGACTATTTTAAATTTCCAATGGACATCAACAATGTAAACTAAGCCGAGGACCATAAAATGAATATTACTCAAAAGTCATTTTAATTGGTTCAATGGTTTTTAATAAGAAGGCATTTTAAACATTTTTGATTTAGAGTACTTCCCCCCCCCCACCTTTTTTTAGAGTCTTTTGTTAACCTGACTGGCACTGGCAGTCCTTCCAATAAACATTGAGACTAGGTTTGTTGCAATTGGTCATGTGGTTTAATCAATCAAAATGTGAAAGTTTACATATAACAATTAAAGTGACCATACTAGTATACATGACCCTTCAGATCAGATGAGCTTTTAAAAATTCTAGATTTTCATTTTAGTGTAGTACAAATGATAGTTATTACATATAGGTCCACTCACTCCACTTAAGTGCATCATCGTCTCAATCTAAATCAAATAATTCAACACCATGATAGAAAAATGAGGCAAGTAAACGAATTTTTTGTCAGATTAAAAATCTAGTGACTAGATTTATGATAAGAGAACAAGATGTTTAATGTTAAAATATTTGAATATTGAAATTAATACAAGTTTAACAAGGGCAAGATTACTACACCTAGCCAAATGTCCACAACCTCTAAATTGCCTAAGAGGTGTGAGAAACTAAAATGGTAAAATTTTGCTTCTAATACATGTTGCATACAAGAAATACCATTGCATTATATTGCTGAAATGGTGAAAGTCCTATAACTCCTACAAAATGTGATAAATCAAAATGAAAGTGGAGCATGCGCATCTACACATCAAAACTTACCGGAATCCTACCAAATACTAGGGAAAAACTAGCACAAAATATGACTCCATTTAAAAAAAAAATGTCCCCATTTTATTCTGTTTTTCTGTTTGGCAAGGTCACACTTAATTTGTTCTTATCGTAATTTTGTCCCAACGATACACACAGCCTAAATGTAAATAGGATCTATCAGACCTAGATTAACATTTACAGCATGTTAACTCAACCTATGACAATGTCAGTAAGAATTTTTGGAGTTTTAATATACAAGTACTGCAGTTATATATATCTACCTGTACCCTGCTACATAATTGAAATGTTTTAGATGTTTAAAGGACTTTTTATAAACTATACCCTTGCAGGTATGCGAGTAACTTATGCAACCAAGGAGTGATGAAGCTGCCGATACATATAAGTTACACAGTGTGATAAAATGCAATTGAATAAAGTGAGTGAAGTCTTGAAATCCTTATATAAAATTTACTTAATCAAACTTAATAAAATAACAAGGAAACTTTTTGTCAAGACAAATATGAGTATTATCAAGACCTATAATCCTATTCAAAATGCCAAAATTGTGCTTGCCCTAAATTCCTATTATAAGGATGTTTGACTGTATCCAATTGGAATACAACTGGGCTTTTGAAGTACAAGTGATCCTTAATGTTTTGAAGTCTCTCTTAAACAATCTTCCATTTACCTCCTAAATCCTGTAACTCTTTTGGTTTATTGTTCATGTTGTTTTGCAATTTTTTCAGGGAAAGCTTTATCTGTTAAGATATTTTTTTTACATTTTATAACATTATATATACAGCCCTTATCTAGTTAGTCCTGGCAGCTGAGAAAGACAGAACAAGTGTTTTGTATATTGATAAAAAAAAATACTACAGAAAGGGGAATAAACCAATAAATCTCATCATATGTTTGGGGAGATAACTCTAGCGATCTTCAAATGATATCAAGGGGAAATTACTCTAAATGACAAATATGGATACTATTATGATATCATTAAATTTTTTTCCATTAAGAAATTATTTATCTTATAGCTTAATATCCTTGACATATAGTCAATCAGATATTATATGTCTATACATGAACATGTACATTGCTTTCTTCAAGTCTAATTTTAATTTTAAATCCAGTTTATCACTTGGGTATCACACATCAGTTTATACATCTATTATTCAACTTTTTAGTATTGAAAGGGAATTCAAAAAGACAAATTTGAGTAAATAGATTCAAATTCAATTTTACAGAAAATAAATATGAAATATAAATTAAATACATGTACATGTACATGTATCTTATAAAATTTCTGAAATTCATTTGCATTAGTTAACTCTGAATGAAAGAATTAGAAAGGCCGATACTTAAATTAGGACAATTTTTAAATTTTACTTATTGAACTAATGGTTATTTTACCAGTTATAATTGTAATTATCAGTTTTGTTTGTTGATTAATTTTGATTATATTATCAGAAGTCGTGAAGTAGATGTTATAATAGTTTCATCTAACAGTGAGTGTCACACCTTCTATTATATGTAATGATTAGAACAACCAAACCTGACAATTACATCTACTAATAGAGAATGTTGAAAAAAAATAAAACTGTTAATTCTGCAAGAAACAATTGCTGGTACTTGTTGTATAAAGTTACATTTTAGAAGTAGTAAAAATTGAAATGAACAAGTGTGGATACTAGTATTACACAAGCAATACCAAGTCCCCTACCTGCAAAAAAACTTTTCAAGGGCCATAATTTTGTCAAAAATAATTGGACCATAATGAAATTGCAACCTGATCTGTAACTCATCATGGTTGACTTACATACCAAATATCAGCTCAATATCTGCAAGCATTTAGAAAAAGTCCGAAAAACATGTGTGAAGGAGGTAGCGCAAACCTATTGTCCCCTTTGGCAAAACCGGTAGGGAACTAAAAACATAACACAGTTTGGGCTACAATAAACCATAACTTCTTATTGTTAACACTCAAGTTTTCTAGCCTTAATTATGAGGTCTGTAGATCTGTAGTAGCTGAACAACAAAAAGCTAACCTTTGCCAAAATAAAAAGTTTGTTCCCTAACCACCAACCTACCTCTAAAACGGTCCTATTATAAACCAAAGTAATGCATTTCCTGAATTTACACACAACATCTCAGTAAAAGTGCCTTCCGGGTCTACTAGAAAGGTTAAGGTTGTGAAAGGGGAAACACAAGGCTTCATGTACATCTACCAACCCTACCTTTAACATGAAGCCATTAGGTTTGTTGTTTTGTTCTTGTCCTGCATTTACGTGAAATAATGCTATTTATTAAAAAAAAAAATTTTAACAATGCCTTTGTGTTAAAATATATTATAGATACAAAAACATCCTTAATTTTATATCCAGCGTTTATACCAACAGGGGTACATCTATTACTCAATATGGAGTGTGTATCCATCATTTAATCATAAATATTGCCACAAAAATATAACACTTTCTTGCCATTACATATTTTACAGAAATCAGTACTATACAGGATCATATGCAAGTTCATTATTTTAATTTTTAAATACGAGATGCTTTTGATCAGAGGATGTGGAAAGAACAATTTATTTAAATGTGCAATATAATATCATCCTGCTGCATGTTATGCCAATTAATATTTATTAAATTTTCATAAACAAGATGTCATGTAACATAGATCTTTTGTTGTTCTTTTTTGTTAAATTACATTAATTACATTACAATTCAATTACACAACATTATTTTGTACTCATACACATATTTCTTCTATTTAAGTCAACAATATCCATCATTTTACAAAATTTTAATCTAACACCAGTACTTATGTAGATGCTAAATTTGCAATTTCAAAATTTTTATAAAAGAATGGAAATATAGTGGTAATTAATGCACGTTCGTCCATATATTATACAATTATGGACTCTAACATAGGTTGCTATCGTAATTTATCAGGCAGATAAAATGTAATATTCTCCAAGCTACTAGGTGAAGTGAATATTGTGTCTTCCCATTTAGCCAACTTTTTTAAAATTTAGGTATTCCCATTAAGCCAACTTTTATTTCATTCACCTGTTGACTTGTTTATTTAGCCATTATTCAGGTGTAATAGGTAAATAAATTAACAGTATTTTTTTGTTCCCAGGCCAGGTTGTTTACATTTAATGAAAACAAAATAAATATATTTTAATTATTTAAAAAAAATAAATAAATGATAGTTATGAAATAAATGATACTAGAAATAATTAAGTTGGTACAAACTATAATATGAATATATACATTTTTGAGGGCTGATAAATCCTGATAGTGACCCTATATCAAAGTCAGTAATTGTTTTATTGCATGAATAAAATCACCGTTTTTATTGATCAGAAAAACAGAGGATGCCACCACACAATTGTACTTTAGGATCTATTTTTTTTTAGAAAATCCATGTCAATATTGGATTCCGCTTGACCACAGTACAGATGAATCATGAACATGTAGCTGACAAAAATTACCATACTCGGATGCAATTTTAATACTGTTGCGATTTTGTGTGACCCGAAAGTTATTTTTAGACCAATCAAAAAACACATAAAATTCTATTCATGTTATAATATTGATTATTAAATGGCTATGCATTATATCCATGATATTATACCTATTACTAACAATCATGGCAAAATATTCATAAATATAATGTCTACCTATAATATTTCAATAAATCAAGGACAGCCATGAATTATCTCTAAATTTCAATTAAAAAAAATGTATCTATAATAAATACAATAAAATAATTACTCTGTTACATTATAAATGTCATTACAGTTTATATAGTTTAGAATAAAAACTACCAAATTTAATTATTTCATAATTGATTTCAGCCAATTACTGCTCTTATAACTAACTGCATTTTGTGTCCATGTTTGTTTTTTTTTTAATTCTATATACAATTTTTGGTCCTTACTAATATTTTATGCACAAGCAGGTTAGTTTTACATTTGGAAGGCATATAATTGCAAATCTTGTGAAACAATTTTAATTACTGTCAAAATCAATGGAAATTGTAATTTGGTGTACTTCTCTTTCAACTACCAACGATGCTTGACAGAAACACGCGTTAACTACCCATTTTACCCCTTCCCCCACCCCATCACATGACCACACATGACCATGTGGGATTTTGAAAGGGCAATGATTTGTCAGTTAACTTTCTAAGACCTCTGAAATGAAATTATGAAAACCATTCTGATCATCTGACAGCATTGTTTCAATAAATAACAGGTACCATATACATATGGATAATTAGATATCTGTCTCTTGCCACTAGTCAATTTGAAAAGATTCTAAGTATATGCACATCTTCACAAATATTATGTAGTACGAGATACCATACAAACAGAAATTGAGTTGAATTATATTGCAAATGAACAAAACTTTGATGGATTATACTACTACAGTTACTGATATTAACAGATTTAAACATATTTAGCCAATTTAAAAAATACATCTATTCAATTAGAACAAATAGACATGCATGAAATAGTGCAAATAAGCTAGACATTTCTAAACTTTAATTCTGTTAACTTTTCAGAACATTATCAAATTTATATAATGTGCCAGCCAAATGTCAGTTTTTTTTTCTTATGAGAGTTATGAGTTATCTACCTTTATATATAATGACATCAAATAAGACCAAAAAAGAAGCTTTAACCCAGAACTATAAGTAACTCAAATGACAAAATTTTGAAAAAAAATTTACTATGTCTCTAAATCAAACAACCAATCAGTGTTTCTGTATGAAATTAAATTGTCACTATCTTTATGTAATAATAATAATAATCTTTATTTTAAGAAGGTAACACAGTTAGTCTACAAACTAATCTTCCCTAAGGCCCTCAGACAGTCCATAGAAAAATTATAGAAAATACAGAAATAAACATAAAACTACAATACAGAAAATATAGAAATAAACATAAAACACATAAATACCAATGTCTATTATTAGTTTTTGTTAATCATGACATAAATTCTGAACTCTGAAGATATTTTATAACATTGATTTTATCCTGAAGATGGCAGGCAATTGCCAAAACTAGTCGAACAAAATAAACATTGACTGTTGCATCCTACGAAGTGTTGTTGTCAATTCTTTAATAGTTTTACTTGTACTACGACGACCCTGCATACCTACAGGTTTCCACTTCTAAGGAGCGTGAACTAAAGATCAACTTACAGTGTTGGTTCACCTCTTCCTCTTTAGTTAACATTGATTTTAATTAAATATATTGGTTGTCCTCGCATTTCGAATAGAAATTGGTAGTTTGTTCCACAAAGTAGAACCACAATATGCAAACATTTTTATGTTCTTTCCAGCAATATATATATATATATACTGGCAACAATAACTATAGTAAAACATAATTTTTTTTTTGGAGGTTTGCATTATTGCTTTGAATGTGTCCAGATGTTATTCACAATAAAAAGAGCTCACATTTTGAATTACTTAAGTATTTCCTCATCATTGTGTCAATTTAACTTTTATTTCCTTCCACTTCCACTACCAAAGGTTAACAATCACAATAACAAATGCTCCCAATCATTTTCTAATTTACAGGTCATATAGAATACACAAATATTCATTTCAGAAGAGAACATACAAGCTCAAAGGGGCGAGCTCAAAGAACTTAGTTGGTACAATAAAGAAAAATAGTGGCTTGGTTTTGCAAATATATTTTAAGATCTTTATTGTTGCTTAAAAAAAATTATATGCATTTATTTTTTTTAGTAACCTGTACCCCAAGAGTTTCATGGTATGTTTGGAATGTACAAATTACACCTACATCTATTTCATAGGGGGACATCAAATTCATTTCAAGTGGCCAGGTGGTGGTTGGATTTAAGGCCTTATTTTCTTAACCTACTCATTCTTGTGATATTTCATAAACTTTAGTGCAAACTAGATAAAGAACTAGGAACACATAAATCAAATAGAACTCAGAATAGTACAAACTGCCTTAACTGGTATCCGGCTAAGCTTGTATCTCATTACAATGTATGCCTAAAACAAAATACAATATGTACTGAACTGAAAGATTTGGGTTGTCTTCAGATACTCGGGTTACATATGATACTCTACATGTATAAATATACTGAAAGGCATGGGTTTTCTATCCTGGTCCTCTGCTTTCATACCCTATAAATATACTGAAAGATTTCTTGTTTTCTCCAGATACTCTGGCTACATAACATTTCCTATAAATATACTGAAAGATTGGAGTTTTCTCTGTGAACTCTGGCTACATACCTTTAAAAACTGGATGCCACAATATAGGCTGACAAGTATTGCTGAAAGCAGACATGTCTCTGCTGAAAGGGGTGTTAAACCCCATTTAAGCAACTGTATGTGTATAAACCATTTAATATTGGTTTAGTTAAATAATTGTTTTTCGTGTTTTTTGTATGGTTTTACCATATATTTTGGTGATTTTACATTTTGCCTTAGGGGGCATTACATTTTCGATCTGCAGTCTACCTCACCATTTTACGTTTAAATATCAGTTGTGTATAGAAAACTGATTAATAAATATCATAACAAAAAATATTGTCTTATTTACTGTAGGTGTCGTTTCAGATATACAGATAATTACGCAAAAATACGTGCTACAAATAACTTTAAATGTTACCGCCATATACCTGTGAACTCAGTGAAAACAAACAATGCAAACAATGAGACCACTGACCTCGATAGAGCACCATGCTATTTCCGCTATTACAGCGCATGTGTGTTACGTACAGTGCAAGGATAAACACATAAGACGTGAAAAATACAGTAGTCGAAAAGTTTTATATTACTTCAGTTTAAATGGAAAACATTTATATGTAGTTATGGTAAGTGAAGGAAGGAACATGCTTTCAAATATTTTGTCATGATTCGATTTCAATATTTTAGAAAATGTTAGAAAAATATTAGACATAACTTGAGCAGGTAAGTTCATTGACAAAAAATTTGGAAGAGGCATCCGGTCGTTTTAAGTGGATTAGGAGATATTTATTACTGATCAAAAGAATGTGCCTGTGAATGAATTATTCCTGGATTTACTTTTAATATGTGTAGGAGTTTAACTTGTTTAGCAGGTAAAATCCTTTTTTCTAAAGTAAAAGTTTATATTGTTGTTGGAAATAATAATGACGAAATGGTTTTAATTTTCTAATATTACACATTCGAGTTTGATTATTGTTACATGTATGTAAGTGTGTACATTTGTATATCTTTTTTAAACCTTTTTTGTCACAGCTGCTCATAAAAATTGCTTTAATGTATATTTAAAGAACTTACTAGAAAAAAAACTATTAGTATAAGAGTATTTAATACTTTTAACCAAGTCCTGATAATACATTTAACTGAAATTTTGCTTGCTGGATGTAAAACCAATACTTTAAACAGAGAAAACATTAAAATTCATTTTTAGTTAAGGTCAATAAACAATTGATTCTGTACATGATAAGAATGTTTGCTGTATGTGTTCAGCATGTTTCTTTTAGTTCAACAATCCAATTATGGAGTAAATAAATAATATATACATGTTGAATGTATCATGTTATGAATAAAATAAAACAAACTTATAGGATTTTTCTTGATACTTAGTATATTCTATTAACTATTCTGCTGTAAAGGATAATTGTTTAAAAGCAGGTTAAATTCTCCATTAAAAGTTGGATTATTTTGTATTTTGGTGATAAAATTGTACTGATCTTGGAGACCTCGATCTTGACATGGGTAATTTGCTTAAAACCAGAGGGCTATATTTGTTTTAAGTTTTATTATTTGCCTTTGTCTATGACATGCATCATAATTCACCTATTTTAAATGATTTGTCACTCTTGTCAATCCAAAAAAATTCTGTTGGCATGTCCTGACAGCTGATATGCATGTATTTGCTAAACGATAGTAAAAGTCCTCATATATGTCTAAGCAAAACCAGTTTTACATTTTTTGCATTATTAAGTATTATTCAAATGTATGTATACAGGATCATACATAATGTACATACGTTGAAAAAAGTATTTTCTTGTCCATCTTCCACAACTTGGAAATTACACTAGTTTGTTCATAAAACACAAATTACAATTTTTTCTTTTTATAATTTGATGTTTGATGTACAATGTATTTTACCAAATTTTTTTGTAAAATCATTATAACTGTGAAACAGTTACCTTCGTAATCAGTGAGATGTTATGACTATTTGTTTATAAATAGAAATAAATGCATTGTGTAAAATATTTTGTAGTGCCCTGCCTATTTTAATCATCACATCTACATAACATCAAGATAAGACCAGTAATAAATTCAAACTCTACATCAAACATGATCCACTGTCTCAGTCTGTGTAAGGGCAATCTGATATTGTTTGGATTTTCAGGCTTACAGAATTGATTTCTATTCCAAGTAAAGCTTACAAAATTTGATCGAATATGACACACACAATCTATGATAGTGCCTTAAGTTAATGTATGTAGAATAAATTTATAAATAAAAAAAATGTAATGTATATTTAATTTAGACATTCCCAGAATAATGACTGAGAAAGAAAAGTAGGTTAAAGATGAATAACATATGGGTATTCCCCTGATAAATAATTAGATCTTTATTTCAATAATGAGATATTGTTACAAAATAATTAGTTAAGGAGAGGTAAACTCCTGCTGAGATGTCTAGTTTGTAATGGAAGTTACATGTACATGTACAATGTAGTTTACTCGAATTTATAAATTTAAGTATACAGTAGAAGGAGTTGCAGATATAAATATGTGAAGTATTAAACACAGTCACCACCAAATTCCTTGTTCATATATACAATTACATCTTTGTCATATTAGTCTTGTTATTTATAATAAGTAGTTTTCATTAATGTGACAAATTTACTGCTATATCCATGTCACACCTGAGGTTTTACCTGTGATTTACACACCTCTTTACAGGAGTTATATCATACAGTCACCTGAACCAATAAACAGATTATAATAGCTAAGCTATTTTAAATTTGCCCAAACATAGATAATATTTGGAAAAATAAGTTTATCATGAACACTACATTTATGAACATCATAACAAGTATATCAATATATTTCATAATTTATGTAAGTATAGTGCAATGCCTAAACTAATGTTTGTATGCAGTCAAATACAGAATGCTGGCATTGAGAATACACAACACAATTACCAGTACAGACATTGTAGATAACCAGACATGTAAAATTGTTTAACATTTTTCAGACAGAACAACAGAACACCATTTTTTTTTCGAATAGTGAACACCACTGTTTCAATGGAAGTTACACATTTACAACAAGTTTTTCCAATAATAGCATGATCTTCTGAAATATGTTAAGCAATACTAGTATATCAGAAGACTTTAGTAAGTTATTGATTGTTTAAATCTGTTGAATTGCGTGTACTAGTATCTATAATAATGTAACTAAACTGATGTACATGCATGTACTCTGTACTGAGATATTTCAAAGTTTTTCAAGACCAAAAATATATATATTTCAGACTTGAAAGATAAAGATCAAGATGAAGATTGGATTGATGTTGTCAATATTTGTGGTTGTTGCAACTGCAGATGTAAATTTTATTACACAAACATTCCCTAACCCAAATGTGAGTGAAAGCTTTAGACATATGACCAAAGATGTCAGTACAGGATTTATATATGTTGCTGGTGTTAATAGGATCTTCAAATTTTCACAGAATCTAACAGTGAACCAGACAGTAAAGACTGGCCCAAAGGAGGATGATCCAAATTGCCTTCCTCATGAGATAGACCTTTGTAAATCTAAATCACTAAGGCCAAGCATCAGTAAAGCACTATTAATTGATGAAAAAGACCAGAAACTAATAGCATGCACTACTCTGTTTCAAGGCTCATGTAAAAAGTACTGGCTTTCTAACATCACTAAATATGATAATGATGCTTCCCAGTATGAATATGCTGTAGCAAATACAGAGAATGCTTCAACAGTGGCATTCATAGCACCTGGCCCATCTTTAAATGGCGAGCTGGATACTGCTTCACCCTATGTAATATATGTTGGTGCTACATATACAAGTCAAGGATTAAAAATTGTGAGAGATGACATTCCAGCATTTTGTAGTAGAAATTTAAACACATTTAAAGTAACATATAAAGGAGTCAGTGACAGTACATCAAAATATCTGGAAGCATATAATAGGGCTAAGTATTATATAAACTACATCTATGGCTTCTCCTCTGACAACTTTAGTTACATGGCAACGGTTCAAAGAGAGAGTACTCAGTCAGAGAAATATATAACAAAACTCATACGTGTGTGTCATGGTGATCAAAAATTTTATTCCTATACAGAAGTTGAACTTGTTTGTGAATATAATGGTGCAAAGTATAACTTACTTCAAGCTGCACGCAAGGCAAAACCAGGAAAGTACTTGGCAGAAGCACTTGGGATTTCTACAAGCGAAGATGTTTTGTTTGCTACTTTTTCAATAGGAAAACCAAATTTACCTGAACCTTTGAATGATACAGCAGTTTGCTTTTATCCATTGAAGACCATTAAGGACATTTTTATAAAGAATATTAGAAAATGTTTTAATGGAACTGGAAATATAGGACCTGATCACATTGTTCAAACAAAAACGTGTCAACCTGCTGGAGTAAGTAAAAATTGTATAGGTATAATGTCGCCAAGCCCAGTTATAGTTTATTACATTGAGCATAAAAACAGATAAGATTTTGAGTCTAGTAGTCACTTTTGCAAACAAAAATTGGAGATAAATTTAATTTTTTGTAACACTTTTTATTTTGCCCATTTGGTATATTCATAGAAACTATTATTAAAACAATCTTAGCTACTATTTTAAAACTTGTAGCTAATTTACTGTTTGAAGTAATAATGTATTATCATCTGCCTTATATAAAAACCCTTTTTAAAGTTATAAGTTTTGAGATCTGATGGCTGAAGACATCTTTAATAGGGTGTTGGCTGAACAGACTTGTTAATTTATTTTGCAAGCTTTTTTTGACAATAGTACAAGTATCTGCTGAAGCCTGCAAACAAACTATAATAATGCTCATGTGTATACAAAGTACCATTTATGTCCTTAGGTTTTATTTTCTAGTACACAGTAGTTTGGTTGTATACAGCATAATACTATAATAGTTTATTTTGGAGAACATAAGGTGCTAAAATATTTCAGAAATTTACAGAATGCATAAACGAACAGCCATACTAAAAGAAACTTGCTAAACCCAGGTGATGTCATTTCTTGCATATACTGTATTCTTTGCTTAAAAATATCTTAGTGTGTCTTTAATAATTTGATCATTTGCAGGCCTTTCTTGACAAGATAACATTGGATTATTGTGGTCAACTTGAAATCAACCAGCCTATAAATGGACAGGATCCAATATCTGCCACAGCAGCATTAACATTAAAGACTGTGGCATCAGCTATAACGGTGACCACCACCAGCCACGGATATACCGTGGGGTTCATTGGTACACAGAATGGACATATTATTAAGGTAAGCAATGTATCTGCAAAAGTTAGCGTCTTTTGCCTATGGTCAGTGGAACGCCAAAAGGGAAAGGAAATACAGTATCTGTAATAACTGATTTCTACTGCCTAAATTTAGTGGTTCTGTATAGACACTGTACATGTCTTTGTATAAGGACGACAGAAAGCACAATATTTGTGGCTGTATACATTCATGTGGTGAAATTTTTTTTATACTGATAAATACAAATATAAAGCTGCTTTGAGACCATGCTTGGTACTTCCATGCACATATTGCAACACTCATCAAAATGTACATCACTACTGAGGACTTTTCCTTTTTTTTACTTTTTAATATTTAAATAGGATATTCTTTGACTATATTTATGCTTCATTTCATGGTTGTATGCTTTTTATCATGAGATGTAAACTTTATATTCATTCAAATATCTGTGGTTCAAAGTAATGTTGGTTTGTTTTGTATGTATGTGTCATATTTACAATCTTGAGGTCATTCAATGATATAATACTATCTTGGTCTAACATGAAATCCACACATTGAAAAGTCTTTTCAGCTGACAAAAATAAGACCTGGTGGGTTAGTATTATACAATCTAGTCATATTCAAGAATTTTGAATAGATTTGGTGACCTGAAGAGCTTCATTGAACTTTGAAGTAGTATACAAACATGACCTAGATGAATACCTGTGTTTACAGGTATACACAGACTGCACCTTTATATTAAGTAATTGATAAAGAATGTACCCTTTTATCACCTTTTCACATTATTTTGTTGTAAATGGAATGTTTTAGTAAATAGAAAAAATGTGAAATTTAAGTTATTTCTCCAATAGGGATTAAAATTTTAAGAGCCCATTACCACATGACTGTTAAAATCTGAACTAAGATAAAGCAATCAAATTCTAGTCCCTACACTAATGTTTGCTCGAACATTTGATCTAGTTTTTCGTCTGTGTTGTGCTATATGAAGTCCTTCACATCAGTTTAAGTGTTTGACTTTTGTAATGTTATTGTACATGTATATTTAAATATTTCTAGACAAAATAATTCAGTAAAGTAGATAGAAAAAATTCTTGAGCATGTTTCTGATGTTAAGTAAGTATTAACAGTGTAGTATAATCAATGGTTTTTTATGTTCCATTTATTGAGGATTTATAGTACTAATAGCACAATTCCCCATCACGCAGTACATTTCACATATATCTTCAAGGTAAATCTTCAAGATACTCTGTAATTACTGACAAGCATCTTTCTTAATCAAAGTATTGACATATGGCCCTCAGGGGACATAGACCAATCACTTAGATTGATAGAGAATAAACACTGGTCCATTATTTACAGTGGGGAATCAGTGTTTTAATCAGTTACAGCTTGTAATGTTACATAAATAATACTTTTTTGTAACATTTTATACATTTAATTGTAGTTTTATAAGGTTTAATGTTTATTTGTACATCAGTTACACACATAAAATGTTTTGTGTTAAAATGCTTTGAAAATTACAATTTGGAATTGAAATATATTACCATACCAGTAATTATAGCACAATAGCCAGGTATTTTGCATATACCTGCACATGATTTTAGTCTAGTTTAATGTGACTTTTAAGTGACAACAACAAATTCATGAATACCAGAGATTTGACTTAATTTATAAACTTTCTTCTTTGTTAATTGCATATAAATATGAAACTGAATTAATATAGATGTATTTGAATTTAATTTATTACAATTAAAAAATATGATGTACTTTTTTATATGCATTTAAGCGTTTCCCCACTCTGACTGTCTTGGAGGTCTTACATTTGCGCAGTGTACACTTGTTAGAGAGTATTGTTCTTATTTATGTACATGTATTACTCAATATTTGCTCTCAGTATACAGGACAATTTCGCCCTAAACTACATTCTGTTATAGATACATGTAGTACTACTAATATCACATGGCAATTTAGTACCAGAAAGATATTTCAATGTGCTGGGATACATGTAGATTATATATTATAGTTTCATTTCATTTTCATGGTTGAAATTCAGACAAAGATGCTTATTTGTTTTATTTGCCCTCTACATGTGTAGATCAACAAATGTAGAAATATTATTTTACTGAAAATCACCACAAAATCTATTAAAATTAGAGTCCTATCATAATGTTTACATAATGAATCCGCAGAAATTTAAATTTTAAAAAAGTACATAAAAAACTTGTGATTTCAGGTGGCCATTGAATCTCAAACCTTAGCCCACAAATATGAAGATATTGTTGTTGAAGACAGAGCCAGAATACATGAAGACATGGTGTTTGATCAGGAAGAAAAACACCTGTTTGTGTTGACTAACAAAAAGGTAGGAACACATCTTTCTAGCATTTTAAGCATCAGTGTAAAGATTGCAAGTCAGTTTAATAGTTGTGAAGTTAGGCACCGTTAAGGTAGAATATCGTTATTTAGTGTGTGGAATATAGTATTTGTATCAGTAAACTATTTG
This sequence comes from Limnoperna fortunei, assembly GCA_944474755.1. NCBI lineage: Eukaryota > Metazoa > Mollusca > Bivalvia > Mytilida > Modiolidae > Limnoperna > Limnoperna fortunei. Next base: position 39,011,980 of record OX104111.1, on the reverse strand, counting down.
TCTTGTCCATTATCAAAATTTTTTTCCTTAATATAGCTGAAATATGCTTGCTAGACATTATGCCAACATTCAATCATTGATTGAAAAAAACATAATGTTATATACATGTACATATGTACAACACATTTTTGATGCATGGAATAATATACATATAGCACAGTCTAAATTTTTTTGGTCATATTTGTCTTTTTTAAATATTGGCAGTGTGCTATAATTATTTAAAATTTATTGCTGTATCATGTATTGACAATATGTTATTTCTGTTATTTTGTTGGTTTCTAAAAATGGTTATTATTAGGAAACACCTGTGTACATGTCTGACAGTGTATGATTAGTGACAAGCAAGGCAGAAAATAGACAATTTATGGTGTAAAAGATGACAGCAACCACTACATTTTTGTTATGGAATTCAGTTACACTGCCATAGTTATGTGGCTAACCAAGGATGTGATTGGCTGTTATTTTTGTTTTTGAATAAGGAAGTTGTATTCTGATTATGGTCGGCTTTTATTTCATATCTCTGTTACTCCTCTGCTTGAATTGTTGGCAGGATCACATATTTACATATAAGTGATTATATCAAATTTGTTAAAAAAATATGCAGCAATGCTTTTTGTTTTAAAATTTATGTCATTGTAATCAGCAACTAGATTTTCATTATAAACAGCGATATTGCTTATTATTAGGCTATACACAGTAGAATATTAAATTACAGTAGAAAAAGTTAACTTTGCTGTTTCACCATTTGAGTAATTTATCACAGTCATACTTTGTATGATTTTTAAAAGTGGACTTAAAATATTATGTACCAGTAGTGAAATTGTGGGGCCAGTTAGAGGTACACCTATACAGACTAGTAAAAAAAAGGGAAAAGGGTGTGGTGCTAGATGCTGGATTATTCTGGAAAGTCCTGTTGTATGTTGTATCTTTACACCTGTTATATCTATATTTAGTCTTTATGTATATATCTACTAATACCTTTAGTGATTGTGAAGTCAAAGAAAATGCACATCAGCTGTCAACCCTCTGTTTATTGGAAAGTGTTTGTATTTCTTATAAAGAAGTTCTTTCATAGATCAATTGAGAATCTGTTTATTGAAAAAAATTCGTATTGCAAAGTCATAAATAATACAGAACTTGTTATGTATTATTAAATTTGCTTTACATATTGTCGATAGAAATGTTTTTTTTTTTATTTCAAATGACAGTGATAAAAGCTAGTTTTTTAAATTTATAAAATTTCACAGGATGAGTTATTGCCTGATTTTACATGATAAGATCACAACAAAGGAAATGTAGGAATAATAGAATCATGCATTTCACTGGAGCAGAAAAATGTGGAGATCTGGGGGATAATAGTGCATTCTTTATTGAATTTGTTCAGAAATTTGTCTATTATAAAACTTGATGTATTGTAGAGAAATCACCAGGATAAAACATTTACAATAATAGCTCTGATGTGTTTTGTTTTTCACAAGTTGCAGCATTGATTTGTAATGCTGAAGTGTCAAGTATAAATGGTCGATCCATTTTAGCCAGCTGGTGTTTACCAGGTTGTATACAATACACTTTTACTGATTACTGTTGCAATTTTTTATTTTCTTCTTTTTGTTTCTATATAACCAATAAGTAAATCATGTTTTAATAAAACTTCTAAAAAGTTTTGTTTTTCTGAATTTAAAGAATGTTACATTTTTATACTTATACTTTTTCTAACAATCATTTTAATGGTTTAAGAACCATTAACTAAAAAAAAATTCAGCATTTTTTTATTATAAAATTGACCACAACATGAAACTGTTTTGATTTTGATTGTCTATCAATTTGAAACTACCCACTTCTTGCCTTTAAGAAATTTTTGGGGGAGTTCTATAACACAAACCTAAAATATTAAACAAATAACAATATTTAAGTATACAAGTATCAGACATTGACAGTTAGGATTTCTTGAAGCAAATCCCCATGATGCATGTAATTCACAATTCATTTCAAATTTATATGGAAATTTCAGATAAAAGCATGTAACACAGAATTAATTTATGTTCATAAATAGTGATATTGAAAAGATTTTAAATTAAGATAAGGATTATTGTTAAATTAAATCCTGTATTCATATAAGAAGATTATTGTGTTCTGATCACAGATACAGAATGTTGTGATTGTTGTTCCACACAATGAGGTTTTTTATGATTTGGCTTCCCCTCTTATTGATGGTCTATAAATCATGAATGTTCCAAACAGATTTTAATGTCCAATAAAACACACAATCAACCTTAAGTGTAGAGTAAAATTGTTTTCATTCATGTAAAAAAATCTCTTGAAGTTTATAGCTTTCTTTCATGTGTAGGGAACATTAATTCTCTATCAGACACTTGTCTTGTTAATGAATAAAAAATACCGAATCATCATTCATATTATCTTGTTTTGTGCATGTATTTTTCTGCATTTAATTAGGAAATATTTAGCTGTAGAATCTTGTATTTCTCTCTGTAAGTTGAAATGCATGGTCAGTCCTGCATAGGATTGACATTAAATATAAGCTAATGTAAAGTAAATCACTTAATCAAAGGAACAAAATATGAAATTACAAAGCCATGGCAAACAGAAAACTTAGGAACACTTTAAACCCATGTTACATAAATTCCCCTGAACAAAGGGGGATACAATTACCATAATATTTTTCTAATAATTTACATTATAATGTTGTAGTCTGAACTTCACAATGAAATACTGTACATGTTAAAAATTAAATGGAAGACCTTGAATACATATACACTGCATAGTAATTTATCTGTTTTGCTGCATCTCTTATCACTACTGTTGATAAATTGCCAGTATTTTAAAATAAATCATTAAACACCTGTTTGTTTTGGTATAATGATAGTTTGTCCTCTTAACACCTTCATGCTTAGAACTAGTGTTGTAAGCAGCATATTATTGCTTCCTATTTTTAATAGGGTCTGGGAGACCTTGCACCTTATAGCTGTTTAGATTACTTAGTCTGGTCTTACATATATATGTGGTTCACTGTGGCTGACTACATTGTAGTTGCAAGTTGTAAAAAGGGTGCATATGTCTTTTACTCAGTCCATTTCTGCATTTCCCTGCTGATTGCCATGAAGTAAACCACTGGCAGGCCGATTATAGTTGTATGCATAGGATGTAAAACACTTACATAAATCGTCAATTACTTAAAGTAGCATTAAACACCATTACTTATAAATATGCTCATGTAACTGTAATTTATTGATTTGTTTCTCTAAAATTTTCTGTTGATGAGGTCTTTCATTGACTCCAAGCAATTTGATATTAACTTCATTAAGGTTTATATATTTCCTTTGATCTTGTTTTGATTATAGACTGTTTGTGGAATTTGAAGATCCTAGAATAAAGTTAGAATATATCCTTCAGTACACAAACATTTATTCTGTTTATAAGCTAGACATCAGTCATTAAACTTGTAATCTGATTTTTGATAAGTTTGCTTTTTAATTGTGTTTTCCTCTAGTTAGGAAAAGAGTGTACTTGAACCCAAGAGATATATGTACTAGTATGATAATGGATACAAGTTATATGTATTATGGGAAAAACTATTTCAAAGTATTTGGATAGTTTTTTTTCCTTTTAATTATATTAAGTCAATAATTTTAATGTACTTTAATCAATATATATATATATATATATGCAATTTTAATCATTTTTGTTTCTTAATTTCCCTTTATGTCTAATTTATCTTTTTTTATCAACCAACCCACCATGCCAAAATAATTTGCAACAACTTTTCTGTAGAAAACTAAAACATACTTATCAGCTACAGGATTGGATGACGAATTATAGAATATTCACAGGTTGTATGACAAAATGGCTTTGTATGCCTAAGAACTATTGCTACATCTTTGTATCTCAACTGATTTTAAAACAACTTAAGAAAAAAAATGAAATTTTTGGGGGTTTTTTTATTCATATTTATACGGCACTTTTCCTTTACATTATTTGCTGCAAACTTCAAAGAGAAATGAATGATATCAGAAACAAAAACAAATTTAATGTAATTTAGCTACACAGGATATAATGTCTTTTGTCTGATGTCAAAAGCAACGGGAGTTCCTGCTATAATATGGTTGGTGTAATATTTAAATTTACATTATTGATTTGTTCATTTTCATTATTATAAAGCTTATTAACAGAATCTCCAGCATGTGCATTAGAAAACAGTCGACAATGTTTCCAGATGTATTTTCATTGATATGATACTGGAAAGCTTGTTTTAATTTTAATTGACAATTATACTACATTGATGTGATGATACTAGTCGATGCACTTGGAAGATTTTCATAAATTGTTCATGAAAATTTCCATAAATACAACAAAGCAGTCACAGTCAGTTGAACTGTTTCGCTCTCTACTGCCAGATGCTGTCTGTAAAAACATGAAATAAAGGTTAGAAATAAAGCCAAGTAAAACCGTGCTTATTTTTTTAAGCAAAACCTGTTAGAAAACAAAAGTTTCAATACATTCAAAATGTTTGTGGTTTCTTTGTTTAACTTGTTATTTGAAGCAAGAACAGAAGTGAAATAGTTAACTAGTGCATGTAAATAAAATTAATGTAAAGTTGTAATGGCTTCAAACAATACAAACTTGCTCATCAAAGATGGCCATTGACTTTTAATTACTTTTTTGCAGCATTTCTGTATCATATCAGCAGGTATTTCTTTAACCCAGTTTAAAATTGTGTACAGTCATAGCCCCTGACAGTTTATCTGGTGTTTTAATCAAAATTTCATCAGATTTGACAAGTTTGGGGTGTTGAGTTTCATATAAGTCATCTTTGTTGTGTAATCTGTATCATTAAAAGGTCAGTTTTATGATGTTTTATGTTGCAAGCTATTTCAAAGAAGGAAACAGTAACTAAAATAAAATGACAGCTTTGATTGATCATATTAAGTTATGATGATTCCTGTTCATTTAGAGAAAAAAGCAACAACAAAAAATTCATAAATTTCTTATTTTTACAGTTAAACCTGCTAAAGCCTCTACCTTAACCTAAGCTCATTTTCTATTTCTTTTTGAAGTTATGTATTAGGGCTCCACTTATTGAAGGATGCCCTATAGTGATCAGTCTGTCCGTCCATCCAAAACTAATCCTGTCCAGGCTTAAACTTTTTTTCATCTTTTTAGGTAGGTTTTGATATTTGGTATGTGGGTAGATAATATCAAAGTGATGCGTCACATACCATGGTTGATGACCTTTGACCTTGAACTTGGACCTCAAGGTCAGCAAGGCCACAAAGATGGATGCCATCTCACTGATATCTAGTTATTATTAAACTTGTATTACCAACTACCTGCTATATGTGTATATGTATTTCTTAGTTTATTCAGAAGATAATATCACATGTTTGACTGTTAATACTGTAAAAACTGTTGCAAGCATTCCAAATGTATGAAACTGATAGATCAAATAAGCTGTTATTTCCAACAATTTGATTTTTCATGTTAAGGCAGTTCAACTATTGAAAGTAGACAATTTATGCGAAAAGAGGAAAAATGCATTAACACATTGGAAGGAAGCAATCTTTTTGTGAATCTATAGATGCATATATTTCCTATTGCAAAACACATTTTTGTATTTAACAGAAAATCAATTCTTGTAAATGTTTTAGCAGGAGTAAGATCTGGGGAAAAGCTTTCTTATTGCTTTCCACTGGTTGATGAGAGATTTAAATGCATTTATTTGTTAAAGGTAACAAAAAAGTCTCATATACAAACTGTACAATCTCTTATTTGAATAGGAAAAACTGGTTATAATGCACATCACAAGGGAATTGTAACTGTTGAGTTTGAAATTGATATCTTTTTATAGCATCTAGAAATGTCATAGTATTCCTGCAATCTAATATACATGCATCTATAATTAACTTGGCATTATACACTGGTTTCCTGTCATAGTATTAGTCTTAAATCCTTAGACAAGAGAACAAATTCAGCTAACTTGAACTGTCTGAGATTTTACTGTGTCATCATTGTTAGAATTCTAAAACCTGTTATCACTCAAAGTCTATAATGTCTGTAGAAGTGGATATGATCATGCTCTGGTATATATGTATTTTCTTCAGGAATATGCAGTGCAATCACACTCTTTCAAAAGCATATTTGTTCACTTTTTCAATTGTATATTTATAATTTTTGTATTATATAATAGTTTAGAATGTTTTCTTCAACTTTTTCTGGCCTAGTATTTTTTTTGCCTAGTAATCTGCTAAAGTTTTGTTTACTGGTGACAAACATACATGGAAAAAGAATCATGTGTAATAGAAACTCCCATTTCAAAGAAGAAGTAATCAAAACGTGAACAACTTGTCAGAATGTTTTACAACCAGAAACATTCTCATTATAATAAAGATTGGAATATTACATAAAACTCAACAATTTAATTTACCGAAAATATGAAACAGACTTGATTTACAAGATAAAACAGGGGTTACTTGTTTAAGATTAGAATATCTACACAGTAGCAATTGACCTGTATACTTCAAAACGTAACAATCTGTCTGGTGAAAACAAACAACTCTGACAGTTCATATGAGAAAAAATCTGTTTTATATCTGTGAGAAATCTTTAGACTTAATAACACATTTGTATATACATGTATAATAGATTTCATCTAGAAATATTGTTTGACATCAGTAATGTAAGATCTAAATGTATCCTGTAAGTCATGGTCAGAGTTGTCACAATGAACTATATGAAGATTACATTTGCTTGTTGAAAGTTGTTAATTCTTATCTTTTTTTGTGTGTGAGAGTTATGCTTAATGGTGGCCATATTGCTTTGGACTGGTTTTTTATTCAGATTTAAATTTACTTAGTATTCGTAATATTGCCAATGTTAATATAATCTCAATGCCTCCCCTATCAGATTAGAGAAAAGAAGATGGTTAAATTGAACAAATAAGCTGCAATGGCTGGATGTATTACATGTTATATTGTTATAATTAAAGCATCATACATTTGGCCTCTATGCCTCTAATGTAAAACAAAAGTAGGCTTCTATGTGCATATTTACTATTTGCTATTTTATTTTTAAAATGGAAATTTGTTCATCCAGAGACTAAAATAGCAACATCATTAATTTTATGAAAATCGTAAATATGTGTTACTGCACCATTTAGTACTGCAGTAACACCAACATTGTTTAAATCCACATGGTTATGGTATTGTTGATGATGTAAATTACATACAGAAGTTATTTCAATCTGATAAGTTAAGGTGGAGTCAATATGCTTCATGTTTATTTGTACAGTGCTACCGACCTTTATAACAATCTATTCTGCAGGAGAAAACAAAAGATTACATTCCAAATATTTCTAAGTGAAATTTTAATTGCAAAGTGATTTTTTATCAACTGCAAATGTTGCCATAACCAACACAGATCAGTTCAAGAAGTATTTTCCAAAGACTGTGAGAACTTTTTCTTTGTTAAAGAGTCAGTTACTGATAAAAACACTTAATAGAATGTTGCTGAGGAAAGAAGCAGCCATTTTCTTGATAACAAGATTTTATCCAAAAATGACTTGACAGATCCAAACTATATGGCACCACAGTGTTTACATATAATTATCTGGTTATTTTATTCATTTAATCATTTTGCAGTGCACTTGGTCCAGTTTAAGAAAATTAATGAACTTTCAAGTGGAAAAATTGGTAGAAAAATTTTAGATGCATAATCTTTTGTATAACTTTTAATGCAAGCAAGAATATAATTTATTAGTTCAAAACATGGACATATTTTTCAAATGATAAATTTTTGAATGTTTATTTGTTGGTTTTTAATCACCAGTGATATCCCAGTGCAATGTCCAGGATAAGAACAGTACTAAATAGTGCATGGGATATGATATTGGTAGACATTTTGACTTCCAAGGTGAAAAAAAAATTAAATTAATCGGACAACAGGGTACTTGTTAGCAACTCATGTTAAAATAGGACAACAAAGGGTAATATTTTTCATGTATTTCCCTTTACAGACGTATAATGTTCCCGGAAATCTTGGTACTCTTTCTGCACTCTTGGATGCATTTATTCCTAGTTCTTATACCTGTGAGTCTTGGTCCTGTCCCCTTTCTGTGCTGTTGTATTCATTACTCTCTGTCCTTATACCCATACAGTAGTGAAGCCAAAGATATTTCTAACATTGCATTCTTTTGGGAGTTATTCAATCTATGTAGTTTTATAATTACATATACATGTATGTTGACATTAGGATTTCACTGCATTCTTTAGTTTTATCGACATTCCTTCTTACCCGATCAAAGGTAAACAGTAAGTCATAAGATAGTCAACAAACATTTCTGTGTTTATTGACTGGACAATAAAAACTGTTTGTATTAGTAGTTATAATGTTACTGAGCACTTGTTCAGAATATATTAACCATACACTAATAGATGTAGTTTAGACAATTAGGGCCTTTGGGGGGGGCATAAGGAGCAGGTTAAATCTCTAAAAACAATAAGGACATTATAACAAAACATGAATTGTTAGATGTGTGATTGTTTGTTGAAATGAAAAATGTTGTTAACAAAAATTTAATGTTATGACTAAATTATCTGAAAATATAGAATAAAGCGTAACATCTCATTAAATCTAATTTCAATAATAATTAATACTAAGGCAAAGTTTAAAATGAGTGGTTTTTCCAGGGTAAGTTGTTAAGATGTTAATACATTGCCCCTTAAGCTTGCAATTAGTAATTTTTATTCCAGTTTGATTGGAACTTGTAAGCTTCTTTGTAAATATTGGCTGTTGTTATTAATTGCAGTGACTGATGATTCAACAGAGCCAATGTGTAAAATTGAATTTCTTGTCAATCTATAAAGATAAGGAGACATATCACTTCTCTTTGACTGTGAGATATGAGGTTCCTGGTCTAGGTAGAAAATAAGTACAATCAATAAGCAACTCTTCAGATCATATATAATGTTAAATGTTTTCAGTCAACTGGTTATGTAGGAAATCTTAGTGTTAAACCAATGTCTTTAAATAAACTTGCTTTGATGTCAAGTTTCTGAATAATAACTGTGAATTAGTACTAAATTGATATAGGGAGTTTTTCCTTGGAGTCATTAATTACCTTTATAGGATTATTATTCATTGATTGGACACTTGGAAATTTATGGACTGGTTTTATTGCCTGACCAATGGTCAATTGCACCTTCTTTAGATTTCATTTGATCAATAGATCTTATCAGATAATGTAATATGATTCATAATATTTTTATATACAGTAAACTGTCAGAGTAAAGGGTGGAAATAATACCAGTCCCTGTAGAAATTTATTTTTTTAATCCATGCTGTTGTTAGCTGTCAGCCTTGGAAAAAAATTCCTACTCTTTAGTTGTCTTGATTGCTATTTACCCCTTGCTCATTATGGAACAGGATATCAGTGTTTGTTTGAGGTTTTACACCATTTTTCATCTATAATTAAGACAGGATGAATTGGCCTTATTGTGATTTTGGAAGACTACTTTTAGTTCCAGTTGCAAAAAAGCTAATTAATTTTTGCACCTACTGAACACTGACCAAGAATGTATTGGTTGTTTTGGATGTCTTGCTGAGAATCATTCAGTGATCAGGAATTCTACATACAAGTTTTATCTTTGTTTCTGTTTTGTTTTAATTAAATATGGATTACTGATGTTGAAATGGTGTTTTGATTGAAGTTGTTCTACATCAGTCATTGTTGGAAAAGTCTTATTGGATTGTAGTATATACATGAAGTGTATACATATATGTATGTTTGTAATTACAGAGCCATTATTGGCAGGTTGAATCACAGTGATGTGTCATAATATTTATATTAGCTATATTTTGATTTATTATAGATACAATGTCAGCCTCCTCTCTCACATATTAGTAATAATATCTCTCTTACTGATGTGTCATGTGTCTACATATTTGTAGGCCTTATTTGTACCGGTCACTCAAGTATCTCTTTTAAAAATTATTAGCCTCAATGTCATAATCACTTACTCAAACTACCTAAGTATCCATACTTCATTGCCTGTTGGCACTGTAAATATAAGAGTAATTTAATATGATGCAGCCCACTTTATCTTGCTCTCAGTTTTTGAAGAGTTTTTGTTGACTTTCAGTGTGTGTTCCACATGTTTTCAAGTGCATTTTTGGTTCATGATGAAATGGATGATATATCTTGTTGTTCAGAGTGTTAGTTAGACTTTTCAATTGCTGCTTTTGACCTCAAATGTGTCATTGTGCTATCCTAGCATACATGTAGTTTAACTTTATTTCAATAAAGTAATTGTATCTTGTTGCAATTTGTTTCTGTGTCATTTTTAACACACACTAAAATCTAACAACTCAACAAGATGCAATAGTCATTTATTGAAACCTTCAATATGACTGGAAACCTGTAAAAAGTCATATACTTTGACAGATTTGAGATCATTTTAAGAATTATACAGAATAATATTAAAACTGAAATAAAACCTTAGGTATAGCCTTGGGAGGTGTTGTGTTATAAGATTATACTGTGTAATGGATTACAGTTAAATTAAATTATAATGAACAAAATGCAGCGATCATCACATTATCTGTACAAAAAGATATACCAATATGCTTTTATTGGCTATTATATAAATAAACTTTACTGGTACTGTTGTCCTTACTTACAATTATTAGTATTCAGTTCTGGTTCATGACATGTTATTTACATTTTGCTATTGTAACATCAAATCATGGCTAGATTATGCTCTAACCTTTTCACCCAGAAATCATCCAGAAATGCTCTTTTTTCATCCCTTTGTAATATAGAATGTAAGTGCATTTGTACTTGCAGCAAAAAAAGCTAGAATTTAATATGGTATAATAGGGCTTTGCATTTCTGCCTGTTCCTGTACAAATAAGCATTATATTTTTTTTTACTATGTATGAATATTATACTGTACATGTCCTTTTCAGTGTAGAAAAAATAATCAAACATCATTTTACTGTCTGTACCTTGATTTGACCTGTAATTGACTCTTAATCTCAACCCTGATCTCTGCTTTGTTTAGAATACAATATTACAAAGGGTGTATGATTATTGTTTTGATGTTTTTACTACAAAGTTGTTATTCAATGACCAAATGGACCATACAGTAGATTGACGTGTGGAGGTAAACAGATGCTGCACTTGCACTGTTGTTCATTGAGCAGCTTATTCTTCAGTTAGCATAAATTGTTCAGTGTCCATACATTTGATATTACCAATACCCTTCATTTCTATAGCACATTTATTCTTATACTCATCCATTGATCAGAAAATTATTTAATTAACATTAATTGTGAAAGTGACCATAAATTTGATGCTATCATCACCAGCATATAATTGTTTTGTTATTAATTTGCCATCAGTTACTGATGATAAGGCACTTCATTGTACCATCTGTATAGTGAATGGCCGTCTGTATTGTTAGTGACATTACTGGGAGTGTCAATAGATTGCCATATTATTATTTGTGATCTATGCTTAAATTTTTATTTTGATAAGATATTTATTTGTATAATTTTTTTAAAGTTATGGATCAGGAGGTCAAATTTATAATTATATGACTTTAGAACATTGTGTTTTGTGTGATTAAGATACAGATGTGTGTTGTTCTCTCCTTGTTTCGCCTTTACTGTGGTGATGAAGTAAATATGCAGCAATAGCTGCCAGCATTAACACAACAAAAGGTAGTAAATACATGTGAATTTTTTGTACCCAAGGTCAGTTTTCCTATGTCAGAAAAATGATCCATTCTGTTAATCACTAAGTACACAAACATTATTTATTGTCACAAACCTTATGTTGGCGGGACAAGTGTAATTTTTAATTTTCAGCTGATTATTATTCCAAAAATGACACATTTATAAATTTCTCTTTTGAAAACACTACGATCAAAGACTTTGTTCTATTGTTAATAAAAATATGAAATGTGAATTAATGGACAAAGATTAGGCTTATTCCTAATACATCAAAGTTTTGACTTCTCCTCATCAATTCGTTGACAAGAAAATTAAATTGAAGAATAACAAGCATCTCTGGGTATTGACAATAGTGAAGATTGGTTTTTCTGTAAGAAAGAACAGTATAATCAATTTTCTTGTAAGCAGCTGTAGCCCAAATAGATTTTACGCAGATCTAATGAGCAAGGAAATAAAAAAGACATGTTGTTTGGAATGTCATTTTCATAGCTAATAAAACCTATTTATCCTTCTTATGACACTGTTTCCTAGAGTGAGGAAAATGAAGTGGTAATTATTGTAATGTCCGTAGGGGGTGGGTGACGAGACCTTTTATCCCTATTGCTATTATTGTTTTCTGGAGTTGCAGTGTAAAAAATAAATGGATGATCATGACAGTGTCTAGAGAAGATGGTCAAAATATGGAAATGTTCTTACGTAAATTAATTGTTGTCTGAGACAAATGGAAAACTTTTTTTCAGATGATACTTTGTCACAGAATATTGCATTTACTATATTTATACTCAAAATAAGTTTTAATAACAAATGATGGGAAGTACTTGATACACTAATAGATTGACCAAGCTTTCTGGCTGTATTATCTTACTTAGTATCTTGACCAAATTATAAATTAATAAATCAATTACATATGACCAAACACAAACATTTGAAGGACATGACAACAAAACTTCAAACAATTTCCTAAAATATCAAGAAATGTACAGCTGTGGTCATCTTGTCCCTATCAATCAAATGGACAGTTAATGAGCATCTCATATTAAAAGACCACACACAAGCAGTTTATAATTACAATGATCTTATCTTGTCCTCCTGGCCTGCAACTAAATACAGTGTACCTAAAGAACACAAAATTTCCTAGATTGTTATCATGCATGTATTTGGTCTATGTATAGTGTTTGTAAGGTCACTAGAAACCAAGATGGGAACATTCTTATTCCATTACTTATGATGGCACCAGGAACTAAATGGAAGCATGGAATGGGTAGAGAATAGTCAAATGTTACAAATTCAGCTAAACTACCTCCCCTCCCCTCTGGTTATAAATATTTCCCATGTAATAATCATACTGAACAGTACATTACCGTACATTGCCACTAACCCTATGTTGTAATTAATCAAAACTTCACTGAAAGTAAAATTAGGAAAGGAAGGTTAATATTCCAAATATAGAAGTCTTAGAACTACAGGGTTTATGTATATAAAAAAAAAGCAATTTTAAGGAAGAAAAAAGCATGATTTTTTTTTAATTATTTTTTTTATTAACCTTGTACATTAAGCTTTATCTAAATGCAAATTTAAGATGAAATAAATAGATATTTTTAACACAATGATTGATTTTATTTCTGTTTGATAAAAAAACTTATATTTCAGTAATATTTTGTACAAATGTATGAGGTTATAAACATGATTATGGAATTAAACCTTCCAAGTCACAGTTGAAGTTAAAATCTTCAAGTCTGAAATCGTAGTTGAATCAACATTAAGTTCATAGTTACATAAAAGTGAATCAATATTACGATATAGAGGTGTTTTAAGGAAATGAATGGCTGTCAGGTCTAAGTAAACAGATTGTGTTTTCTACTAATCCTTGTGCTCGCAATCGTATTGTCTCTACGTTTCCGTTTTATTGAGTTTGTAGTGTTTGCTTAATGATAGAATTCATGCAGTCAGTCCCTGGTTAAATGAGACCCTATCATAAATTATTGTTATATATTATTGGGCTGAATTATGAAGAGGGGATAGATCCAGTAAAAAAAAACTCACCAGCAGACAAAAATACTGTAACAATTGTGCAATATGACCCTATAATTATTATAACATAATAATTGCAAAGTTTTAAGGAGAGGTTAGATAAAAAATCTCCCTGGGAGACTTTATTTAAAGAGTCAGTTAATGGTTAAATGAGGCACTGTTGTAAATAATTGCTACTAAAAGCATGATTGTTTTAAGGTTCAAGGTTAAATGTGTTTGTTGTATTATAATAAAATTGATGTAAAGGTCAGTGTGTTTAGTTTTAAAAATGTCAGTGATATTACAAAATATTATTTGAGCATTATGATATATTTTATTTAAGTATTAGCATATATTAATAATAAATATCAAGTTACATTTTTCTAGCATCCTTTTATTGTCAGCTACATTTTTGTGATCAGTTTACATATCAAACATGTAGAACTTGTCTAATAATGTAAAATGTGGTTTGTTCTATTTTTGAGATGCAGGAAATTTCCTCTGGCAGCTAAATATAAAAGTGATCTCATTGTCTTGCGACTTGAAAAGTAACACCCTTGAAGTATTTTGTGCAGTGATGTCAATTTCTTTTCATTAAACTTAAATTTACTTGAATGTTTTGTAGCTGAGTTCACTCTCATTTCTTGAGAGTTTGTGTTGCTAGGTTTTGTTTGTTTTGTAATGTTTTATGCTGTGTTCTTGTGTGTCCCATGGTCTTGTATTTGTGTTTTTTGGACTTGAAATTTGATTGCCCCTTTGGTAGTGTTTTTGCTTCTTTCAAGTAATTGTAGGTTTCATAACATGGACAGCATAAATCTGTGTTCTTGAAACATACCAGTTTGCATGCATCTTGTTGTCAAGGGGTCAGTCACATTCTTTGGAAATCAAGAAATGTTATTTGAATTGCTATTCATCAGAGCAGTGACTCAAATAAGTGGTGTTTGTACATTGTTTTGGGATTCAAGACTGGCCAAGTAGTATTCAAAGCCTTTAGATGCATGACATAGATAAGTAATTTTGACAATTAGTTCTGGGATACATGACTGGCTAAGTAATGTCTTGGAATGCAGAACTTGGGCAAGCAGTGTTCAGATTATCTTGGGATGAAGGACAGAAATCAGTTATCATATATATAATAAAGATTGCTTTTATTTCATGTTTTTACATTTTTAGAGTAACCAAAACAAAAAACAAAAAAAAAAACAAAGTGGAGTAACATATGCCAAAATAAGAAAACAATTTGTTATAATTTATTTATTCTCTTCATGTCTCCTTGTAAAATACATAAATGTTAGCTCTGAAGTGAAAATCTTAATACTCTATAATGTATTTTCAGTGATCTTGAGTAAAGATAAACCTAAACTTAAATTCATGATACTATCTTGAAAGTAAACTGTTTATTGAATCAGTGTGAAATGATATAAAAAAAAAAAAAGGTATAATGTTTTAAAAGTTTGACATGTGTGAAATGATATGAAAAATATAGAATGGATTAAAGTTTTAAATGTATACAAGATTCTACTGGGTTATCAGCAAACTTCAGCGATATCTGTACAACATCATATTCCTATGGAGTACATGATAGAGTAGGTTACTTTCATGTAGGGAGCATTTGATGCAGGTTAGCTACCTTGGGTGTGTTTGATTAGTTAACATTTTTAGCTGGTGAACATCTAAAGCAAAAGTCATATTAATTCTTTCTTGCTTTATATTTCCTCCATTTGTTACAAAAATTTTGTTTAGCAAATAAAGCTGGTGACTAAAACTTAAAACTTTAAACTTAATGAGGGTTAAGATGTTACATAGAAAACTACAAAAACTGGATAATTTGATGTTACTAAGATCCACAAATAAGTCATGGAACAGTATTAATTTCTTTTGTATTTGTAAAATTAATAACTACTGGTATCCTTATAAAATGTATATTGCCTGTAAATGAAAGATTATATTTGTACCCTTTGATGTTTGTGATGAATATGACCTTTTAACATGTGATCATATTTTTCACTTTCTGTATAAAGAAAATGAAATGTATACAAAAATTATTTAATATGGAAATTGGATCATTCTCAAAATATTTATCTGTCAAGACTTACTGTGTAGGCTGTTAATTGGCATATTTTAGAGTAATACCTCAAAGAAAAAAAGAAAAAATCCAAAACTTTTATCCATATTCCTTCCTTTCTGCACTTGAAATATCGGAGATGAATAGTGGATTCTATCTTCATCTAATTTAACGCTTCTTATTTTTGGCAAATTTTGAGGATTTTTTTGCATGTAAAAATACAACTTCATAGAAACATTACACTTGCACAACTCATGGATTTATTTTGAAAATTACTTAAAAATCAATTAAAAATCAGTGTGATTTTTTTTTAAAGATAAGTTTTAAAGTTAGTTAAACCATAGAATAAGAAACAGAAAAAAGAATGTATTTAGCAAATGATCTTGGCATTAAGACAAAATGTGTTGTCTTATTTCCAAACCGTTCTTATCAACAAACAAAATAAGCAACTTTAAGTCCCTGCAGTCAGTTGTGGAAGTTAACATAAATTATTTTATAATAAAATTTTTATACATGCAACTCGGTTAGGAGGGAAGAAGAATGTACAGTGAAATATATTTGGATTGCATGTCTTTTTGCTTCAACAGAAATGTTACTTTTGAAAAAGTTAGTCTGTTATATAAGAACAGATCAGTACAGTTAAATTTGGGTTTTTATTTAATTCATAAGGACTTGTATTAGGATTGAACTGAATAGTCTATTAATCCTCTTAAGTAAAAGTTAAACAAGTATTGCTCAAGTATTTGCCTATAAACCAGTACGATTCCATTACATAATAAAATATTGGAAAAGTTACAGTTATACAGAATATAAATAGACTTACTTAGGATCCATATGCTTATATGAGTCTGTGTTTTTTTTAATATTGTCATTTGAGGTGAAGAATATTAAGTCTTTATGCTAATGACATTGTTTAGTCCGACAATCCTCTGCCATCCAATGCTTTTTTTTATGTGGGAGGTCAGAGAGCTCTTCATAAGCAAAACAGCGGATTTTGCGACACGGGTCTGAGTTGGCAATTTCATCGTGTCCAGCGTTGGACGGCAGAGGATTCTCGGACTAGACATTGTTATGTTGCCAATTAAAATGTTCCTCAATAGTCTGTATTATTATAAATATTAGAGATGACAAACATGGAAAAAAATGTATTAAGAATGGCAAATTTTTAGCTCACCTGACCCAAAGGGTCATGTGAGCTATTGTTATCACTTTGCGTCCGTCGGCGTCGTCAGCGTCTGTAAACTTTTTACATTTTAATCTTCTTCTCTGAAACCACTTGGCCAATTGAAACCAAACTTGGCCATAATGTTCATTGGATGGACCTTTACAAAGTTTGTGTTTTTTATTTTGATTGGTAAACCAATATGGCCGCCACCTCAAGACTTAGTTTAACATAGGACCCTATGGGAAAAAAGTTAAAAAGGGCTTCTTCTCTGAAACCGTTTAACCAATCAAAACAAAACTTACTAGCAATATTGTTGAGATGGTCCTCTATAAAGTTTGTGTTTTAGATGGGAATTGGAAATTCAAAATGGCCGCCACTGCAGGACTTAGTTTAACATAGAACCCTATGGGAAAAAGTTTTAAAAGGCTTCTTCTCTGAAACCGGTTAATCAATGGAAACAAAAACTTACTAGCAATATTGTTTGGATGGTCCTCTATAAAGTTTGTGTTTTTTATGGGAATTGGAAATTCAAAATGGCCGCCACTGCAGGACTTAGTTTAACATAGAACCCTATGGGAAAAAGTTTTTAAAGGCTTCTTCTCTGAAACCGGTTAATCAAGGGAAACAAAAACTTACTAGCAATATTGTTTGGATGGTCCTCTATAAAGTTTGTGTTTTTTATGGCAATTGGAAATTCAAAATGGCTGCCACCGCAGGACTTAATTTAACATAGGACCCTATGGGAAAAAGTTTGAAAGGCTTCTTTTCTGAAACCGGCCAACCAATGGAAACAAAACTTACTAGCAATATTGTTTGGATGGCCCTCTATAAAGTTAATGATTTTTTATCCCAATCTGATATTCAAAATGGCCGCCACCGCAGGACTTAGTTTAACATTGGACCCCTATGGGAAAAAGATTAAAAAGGGCTTATTCTCTGAAACCGGTTAACCAATCAAAACAAAACTTACTAGCAATATTGTTTGGATGGTCCTTTATAAAGTTTATGATTTTTATGCCAACTGGAAATTCAAAATGGCTGCTACCGCAGGACTTAGTTTAACATAGGACCCTATGGGAAAAAGTTTTTAAAGGCTTCTTCTCTGAAACCGGTTAATCAATGGAAACAAAAACTTACTAGCAATATTGTTTGAATTGTCCTCTATAAAGTTTATGTTTTTTATGGCAATTGGAAATTCAAAATGGCAGCTACCGCAGGACTTAGTTTAACATAGGACCCTATGGGAAAAAGTTTATAAAGGCTTCTTCTCTGAAACTGGTTAATCAATGGAAACAAAAACTTACTAGCAATATTGTTTGGATGGTCCTTTATAAAGTTTATGTTTTTTATGGCAATTGGAAATTCAAAATGGCCACCTCCCCGGCAGGACTTAGTTTAACATAGGACCCTATCAGCAAATAAAAAAAATCTTCTCTATACAACTGGTTAACCAATGAAACAAAGCTTTCTAGTAATATTGTCTGGATGGTCCTATTTAAAGTTTATTGAAAATTACAGGACTTACTTTAACATCAGGGAAATGCCATCTTCATTGCCTATAAAATAAGGTGAGCGATACAGGCTCTTAAGAGCCTCTGGTTATATTTTTGTTCTTATTTCATTTCTTTTGCATTTTTACATTTTGTTTAAACAAAAAATTGCAATTAAACCTAAATTGATCAACATTAATTTTGATTATAAATTATATAAATCTTTTTTTGTTTTTGTTAATTGACATAAGTGTCTTAAAAATCATTTTTATATACTATTAATTTAGATTGTGCAGCATTAAAAAGTAGTGGTACTGCTTATTGATGAGTGGATGACCCTCTTTGATTAGTGACTCGTCTAAATAAATTAGTTTTAGACCGCTGAGTCCCTGTTCGCAGAGAAACCTGATATTATTAATGCATCTCCCGTAGCAAATGAGGATGACATCATTTTTCTCTAACGCTACATTGTTACTTTGCTAAGGCTTCATTCAAAATCATCAAGTGGTTTATCGCTTGTGATGAATGGGTGACCCGATTGGTATGGCCTTTTAATCAAGCATACTGAGAAAATCTTTGTCCATGTGTGATGTCTTTATGACGATTGGTGCCTACATCTACATGTCTTTTACGATTAATCTGCCATGTTTTAACGTGAAGTGACATTAAGTTCTTTGATTGCTGCAGGTTTGGAATTAAATCCATTGAGTCAGAGCATGCAATGAAGTAAGCTAAGTAGGACATCTCGCTGTAATAACTACACTCGATAGTAGGTCCTGTAACACCAATAGTTCAGTAGCTAAGGATGCAATTCATTTGCTTTTTAACTTTCCATTAGTTCATGCTTCATATCTCATCTTAGAGGCTGTTGAAATCTTTTATAGCATTTGGTGAAGTAGTTGTTCAGAATGCTCAGTGACATTTTCTTTACACATTGATAAGAATATTGTACCATGATTGTTTCACTGAAATGCTTTTGAGTAGCAATTTAAAATAACAAAATAAACCTTAAGTATGTTAAAATCGATCCAAGATCTTAAGTTGTTTTGCTACTTAAATTATATAGATCTGGCATGAAATTTGTCAATATTGAAGTCTCACAATGGCAGGCATTTGAGCATAACTGAGTATATACCAGTGTGCTGAGTAGTGTCCACAAAAACTAATAACTGCACTGCCTTCACGCTTTTTATAACCACAGTAATGAGTTTGCAAGACCTTGTACATAGTTTTAATGTACTATATTTCAATTACTATTAAAAATATGTCTTCTTTAAAAGTTTCCACATTGAGAACGTATGTCTAAATGATCTAAATGTGACAAAACTTGACCTATTTGCAGTCAGACATGATCCTCATTGTGTTACTAATACAATAAGCAAAATTTAGTTAGATTTTTAACTGATTAAATTTTAGAATTTTTCAAAGTGTCATGTTGGTATGGGAATAAAACCTTAAATGTCAGTGTCAATAGCTTTAAAGTTCTTTTCTCATATTCTATGCGGAATTTTAATTTAAAAAGTAGATTTTATAACTCTTTATTGGAATTGAACTATGGTTTACTTAAGAATTTTTTTCAAGTAATTGTACCAAATCGATTTGTATATCATAATAGATGACAGAAAAAGTGATTTATACAGAACATTTTCAGTTATTTAACAATGAAACGTTTTCTCTGTAATATATATTGGTCCTCTTATAAAGTAGGCTGACTGTTGAAGAGTTTAATCTTTAAACATGTATTTTTACAATAGAATATGCAAACAGAAATGTTTGTAAATATGCCTAGTCTTCTCAGATTAAAAATGTGGCCCGCACACATTATATTCATTTTTAATTATTTTGAGGTAGCATTGATAGGTTGGGTAGTCTTATACATTTCCCAATGAAATCCTGTTTTTAAAGCCACGTTTACACGATCAGTTTTCCATCAAAAACTTTGTCAAAGTTTTCTTTGACAAAGATTTTGGAGGTTGTTAAAAAAATTTACAACACTTTGATAGACTTTGACAGAATAGAACCTCATCCTATTTTTCTAAAAACTTTAATGAACTTTGATGGGAATTGACCAATCAGAACATGTTCTGGAACTCATCAGAATATTTTGTAAACAAAAGCACATGGAAAAATTGCAGGAAAGAAAGCAATGATGGAAAACATTGATCGTGTAAACAGGGCTTTTTGATGGAAAACTTTGATCATGTTAACGGGGCTTAACTTGGTCTTATATGTTGCCCGTTATCAAGAATTACATAAAACCTCTACAGAAAATTTAAAGTATTCATGTAAAAGTACCATTAGCGACATCCTGATTCAACAAGCTTCCTCATTATTGTTATTCGGAAAAAGGTGATTGCCAAGCAAGATAATAAAATATAAAACTGTATCAAGACAACTTTTAACATTAAATCTTTGTAAATCCACACATGGCCACTTAGAACCATTCTGTATTATAACTTGACAACCCTCTCATCAAGAGGACATTTCTATCTGCCTCCTATGGACATGCTGAAAAAAACTCTTAAAACATTGGAACTTATCTTAGTACCCAGAATTTTGAGGAAAATACATTGAACTCAGATGTTTGGACTAGACAAAAAGCTTTAATATTTGTAATATGTACAAGAAATTATTAAAAATAATGATATTTTATGTCTCTTTTTGTTAAGGCTGTCTCTTTTCCCATCAAGCTGTAATTTAAAAAAAACAGTTTAGTAATTAATGAAATCAATATGGTAGCAGATTAGCTCATATTTTGACTTCATTAAAACACTTGACAGAAACGTTATTTTTATTGATATAAATGGTAGTATGTTAAATATTGTAATCTGTCCCAGAGAGACTCCATTAATTATGATGCAAATTGTTGCAAATCATGTTGATAGTGTTACTCATCCAATAGAGATACTTGGTAGTTAGATATATTTGTGAAGATAGACCTCCTGTTCAAACAAAAAAGACTATTACTGATCATATCGTAGCAAAATGAATCATTGCCATGCTAAATCATCATGCTGTAATTTAAATTTTCCATGTTTGTTGTACTTATTCAGAATTGATATTTTGTATTTGTCTTGGGTCATCATTTTCACTGTTTAGAGAATCCATTTGATTAGATTGTATTTTCCCATTGTAAGGTTTTATGTCCTCATCGGTTTGAATTTTGTTCAATTGTCAATAACAGCTTTTGTATATAGTCATAGAATGATGTATTTCCATTGCTGGTGTCTATAGAAACTGATTCTATGATTGTGCTGGCTAGTCTATTTGAATTTAATCATTTCTGTAGATTGCTGCCATTTTTGGTATAGTTTTTAATTTTGATCAAACATGGATGATATATTCTGATATTTTGTAGCATGATAGGAGATGTTAAATGAGATTCATTTCTCTCCAGGGTGTCTGTCTATAAATTTTATGGATTACCATTCTTTATGGAACATCAGACAACAGAATGAATTTAGAATTTTTATATATTCTTTTAAAAAAGGAATTTCCAAGGAAAGGATTTCCTACAAATATGAAATATCAATATGGAAGATATGGATAGAAAAATTTGAATTCCCCAAAACAAATGTTCTCCATTTAAGCGGTAATTTATATAATTATTCTCATATTTCTTCTCTAACACAAACAATTTTCTAAGTGATGGATATTAATATTACTCAGTTTTAAAATGGGTTTTACAGAACATGATACTTATTTAAAACAATCTATTTGTAGTTTTCAATTGAAGTAATGATTTAACATCGGGAAATTAAATAAATTTTCTTTTGTAAATAAGATTTATAAACGACCATATTTGTGTTCCAGTGGTTTACTGTAACATATTTTACTGTTGTGAAGTTAGTGACACTGATTGCAAGGCTCACTACACTGGGACCTGAAGTCGCCCTGAAGTGCCTCTAAAGAGAAGTTTAAGTCGCCCTATTTCTCTCAGGTCGCGTGATGTTTCACAGAATTCGCCCAGAAAATATGTCATTCCAATAAAAACGGCAAATTATTTGCGTATTAAACATTTTTCAAACGATTTACATGTTTCAAATTATTTGAAACACAAATGGATACTGCGCTATTTGTTTATTTCCCAGAAGTGAACAAAGAAGAAAAGTATAGTACAATAAAAATATATGAGCCCCAATTGACAGAATAAAGATGTATAGTCATTATTGATATCCCTGATAATTTCTGTAGAAGGATGTCCCAAGCAATTTGTTTTCAGCACAACTTTATGCAAGTGGAAGTGTGCTGAACAGAAAAAATATTTCTGGGTTTAATGTTGTGTTATTCTGTTTATATTCTTTGGAAATTTTGCCCAGATAAACATGGCATGTTCACAACCAACTGTTAGGAATATTTTAAGTATACAAGAACTTCATGCAATGATGTTTATGTCTATACCTATAAAAGTCAAATATTTTTAATTGAACAATTTATATTTGTCTACAGTACAAGTAACTAAGTAGAAAGAAAAATAGTCGCTATATCTATATTTTTTCATTGATTAATGATAAAGGTTATGTGCTGTTTGATGTTATTGCATACCATGAATAATAATGAAAATGAAAGAAAAAAACTAAATTCAAGTGTGTTATGGTTTAAAAACACAAGAGAAATAATCCTGGAAATTTACAATTATAAAAAATTGATGTAAATAAATAAAGTGTGTAACAACTGGGAAATTAAGTATATTGTATGCCCACCCCCACCCTGACTTCTCCCTAGTGTTTCCCTGGTCTCCCTATCAGGGCCTCACTTCTCTGTGTTTGGCTGCCAGGGAAAAGTCACTTCTCCCTACTTTTTTAGAGTGTGGTGATCCCTGTGATTGTAATTTTTATTTTTATTTTTGCTTTTGTTGCATTTGGTTTAAAACAAGGGCTCAAATTTGCCAGTTTTCTTCATATGATAAGCAAACACAAACAATTTTTTATTTATAAAAAAATATTAAAAATGTCTGTTTGGTTGTGATGTTTACATCCATTTTTGCTTTTTTTCCTCTAATTTTGTTGTTTTTCTTCTTTTAACATTTGTTTTTTTGTCATGTCATCATTTTATCCTTGTACTTTTTATGGAGTATTTATGTACCATAAACAATGTTTATGAAGCATTTAACAAGAATTTATAAAGTTCACAGGAAGTGTAGTTTGCATGATGGGATACTATAACTATTAATGGCATACTAATAGACATCTAAGAGCTGGAATATCACATTTATATTGCCTTATTTCTAGAAATTAACCTATTAAGTTCTCATTTAAGATTCTAGTCAAATTAAAAAGAATATTTAAGTTTTTTAATATTTTAGTTGAAATTTTGTTAACTTGCTTGAACTAAATACAAAAGCCAAAGCATAAAATTATATTTTATGTACAGAGCAAAACATTTGTCATTCAAAAGTCAGGTTACAGAAATATGAT
Source organism: Limnoperna fortunei (assembly GCA_944474755.1). Lineage (NCBI taxonomy): Eukaryota > Metazoa > Mollusca > Bivalvia > Mytilida > Modiolidae > Limnoperna > Limnoperna fortunei. The sequence continues at coordinate 38,988,088 of OX104111.1, read as the reverse complement.
TTATCCTCCATGTTTGCATGATAACAAAGTAGGATTTAGTCAACTGGATACCTAACCACTTGCCTGTGGTTGGGGAGTCAGGTGGGGTTCTCGTCTGCTATTCCTTTTTCCTTAAATAAACCTTGCCTCTAAAAAGTCAAACAATTTCTGACATTGAGTTTCATTCACATCTCTTTGATAAACTGTAATTTCTAGTTGACAGAAAATGAAATTAAACAATTCTGAAGTTTCTTTTTTTCTGAGTGTTGTATAATATTGTCATTCATTTGCAGTATTATGATGAGTTAGACCAGTTAAAAAAGATTAAGATAATTGATGTTGAAAAAAAAGTTACTTAAAAGTGCTGTTACTCTCACAGATCAAGTAATTTCCTTTTAAAACATAGAGTTTGTAATTTCATCTTTTACTTATTACAGATATACAAGTTGGCATTGCAAGACTGTAGCCAGTACACCTCATGTGCTGCCTGTCAAGGAGCACGAGATCCTTTCTGTGGATGGTGTTCTCTGGAAGACAAGTAAGATATATATTTATTTTTAATACCATTTGATTGGTGATGTTACTGTTAGATTTACATTTTAAAAAGCGTGTTTCCTCCTATTTAGAATAATGGGTCTTCATGGAGGGATAATGTTCAAGGTTTGTTAATGTATAGCAGTTAAAAAAGCCACTGCAGGCAGACACAGAGCCATGCAGTATACATCATAGTTATAATTGTCTTGCTATGATATAATTAAGTAAGTGTCATCACTGAAATAAACATTTTTTTAGAAGACATATTTGTAAGTTTTCTAAAATTGAGTTACAGAATGTATGTAAGACTTTGGGAATATTCCAGAGTTGATAGGTAAAAGAATTCTGTTAAACATATTATTAAATATCTTTACAGAAGTGTGAAATCACAGGTGGTTATTAAGTTGACTGATTATCCTGTTGCAGTGTATAAATTGGATAATAAAACATAGGTGATGTCTGAGAGCTACTGGCTATATTGTTACAGTATATTATTACTGAGGCTCAACAACCATACAATGAATCCTGGGGTTTGATTGAATTTTCAAGACATTTGCATGTAACACCAGACAACTGATATGCACATTTAATAGTTTTGACATGATTTATTTAATTAAACATATAAAAAAACCTCCAACTATTTCAAACTACAGGTCATTTAGACTGTGACATGATGACCCTCCCTACCTACTGGTTATTAATGTATTGTATAATAGTGCACATTCTTTACATACCATACAGAGAATTAAATTTTAAACTGATTAACGATTTAAGTTACAAATCCAATTAATAAAGGATAATACGTAATAGGGTTAACAGTAAACAAGCTATTTATAATCATTGGAATGTTTGATTGGATGTGTCAAAACACAGACTAGCATGACAGATTAGCATAAATAGAATGTACATTTAAGGAACAGTATGTACAGTAGATGTACTCATCGTCGGAAACGAACGTCCGATAGCGTTCCTGTTTTGCTACTACTTGTCGGTAAGTGGTAGAAAAGTGAGAACGCGACAAGACATGGGTTTTCGACAATGTAGATGTACTTGGGGTATTTATTGTTCTAGGGGACATGGCTTTTGATTCTTTACAATAAAACCCTTTCTGCTATACCATGCTATATCAGTATTCATTTAGTCCTCATTTCTTGTATTTGGTCAGGTTTACCAGTTACTTGTGTCCTAATTCAGTCAAGGTGAAAAGGAAATTTCCTTTATAGTCAGTACTTTTACCTTTTAGAGCAGGTTTGACTATATTTATCAGTGATTGAGATTTGTGTTCGAAAAGGGTCATTGGCAGAGAAAAACTGACTTTTAAAAATATTAGGTCAGTTATCATATATAATTTTTTCTTAATATGCAGTATACAGTCAATTTATTTGTGTTATAAACATGCAGTGATGCTCATCTTTTTTTTATATCTATCATTCTATTAGTTTCTACACTAGTACAGTATTCGTTTGCTAAGGAACCAGCTTTGTTTATGCGAAACTTAGTTTGACTGGATGATTTTGATTTGCCATTAATATTAATAGGCCTCAATAAGAGGAAGCTTTCTGTAAAAGTGAATTCTCCTCAATATACAGCTATAGTCGGGTCACATCTCCAGTAGTCGGGAAAGAAATATTTTCTTTGAAATGCCACCATCTAAAAAATTAAATAAAATGAGATTGAATAGAACTTATTACTTCAAGAATGGCAATCAAAATGATACTGAATGTGAAAGCGAAAACACAAATAGTTATTATTGTATATAGCAAAATCAGGCAGAAAAAAAGCAATAACAATTTTCACAAGTTATTAGAATGCAGGATTTTGCATTATTTGGTTGGAAAAAGTGGGGCGGGGACACCCTCAGGATCACAGGTGTATCAAAGTACTGAACCCACGAAAATGTAGTTGTATCGCTGATGTACAAATATTTTACACTCATTTCTCATATAAATGAGACATATCGGCAGAAGCAATAGAACATGAAATAGCATTAACTCATTGAACAAGGGTTACAGATACAGTCAAAAACTTTTTATCTTGTACTAGAAGATTAAAACATTTTGTTTTTAATTTCTTAACTTGTTCTATAGATATATTCATGAAACAGATTGTGAGTGTTAGAAAATGTCTACATCTTTTAGTTCCCACTATTTCATATATTAAATATGTGGCTTTCTTATAAAAATTGCATTACATTCTTAAATGGTTGCACGATTTTATCAGAACAGTCACTTTGATGTCCAATAATTATGCAATCAAAAGTTATATGTGTACCATGAGGACATAATTGTGTCATTATAAATCATAGTTGGACCTCTGAAAATGACTTTTTTTATGTGAGTATCAGTTCAATTTGTATGTGTAAAATGAATGTTTATCTTGCAATAGTCTAGCTATAATGTATACCAATTCTCTATTCCAAATAAGTTGTTGTAAATATGGTTAACTAGATGAAAGAAACAATATGATTGTGGATAAAGTGCCCTTAAATTCGCTTCTTTCTATTGTCATACTTACACCCTTTAATAAGTACAAAGTAGAATGCATTTGTTTACTATACAACCTAACATACAGTAAAGATCAATAATTACTTGTGAGACTGCAAACATTTCCTGCATTGCACCATGATCTTCTATTATCAGTGGGTATTCATTTATAATAATTATGGAAATTTGGTTAGGATATTTTCCATCAGTTTATAAAACTGACTCACATCATCAGGGAATACACACTTAAACTTTTGTTCAGTTCAATTCCTTCTAACCAATTTTTATAATTACCCAATTTAATATAGCATCAGATTTTTCGTGTATATCATGTATATTGCAGTGAACAATTGGGAATTACAGCAACTGGACGCAGCTTTAAAGTATGGCAGACTAGATAAATTGCTTTACAGCTATAGATATTGAACATTTTTTAGTTTTCTTCTTTTTATTTGGTAGAAATTGCTGGATAGGCCTGGCATTTTTTGTGAGTCTTTTGAGGAAAATTGAAAGAGATATGCCAATCAATATTTCATTTTGGACTGTTACCCTGGTACAAATGACATGATATATTTATCTTGACTAGTCCCCTGTCTAATCATGGAATGCCATCATCTATCTTGTAATGATCTTTTGTAAAATTTATTAAGAAAATATCAAGGAAATTACATTTAGTAATGAATTCTACTGAGATATTTAACCACAGTTATTCAATGAGAGATTTTTTACCAGAATTTGAAGCGTGTGATTATTTTTTTTTTTCCCAAGAAACTTTAATACATAGAATTTGAGTCTTATTTTGTTCCTTTGAGAAAAATAAATGTATGGTATTTTTTTCACATTTAACATTAAAGCATGTGGTTAAGTTACTCTTCTATTATCTTAAGTAAAGTTGGCATAAACTGTTATTTCAGTATTTATTGAACAGTAAGTGTTTTAAATTTGGCTCCAGTATGAATAAATTCTACAACAACATCTCTGTTTATATGTTTTTAATATATCATTACTTACATTTTTTCTTTATTTTGTTTTACCATGTATTATCTGTTAATGGTTGAGATATAAAAGTTGTTGTATTGCCCATTAGTCTATAGTCTATACTAGCAGTAAATATTTATTTTCTTTTTTTAAATGTAGGAATTGTTATGTCTGTTAATTGGTGCTTGTAAAAAATATTTTTTTAGTTCAGGTTATAAGTTCACTACTAGTTAAGACATAATTTATGTATTTTTGGAACTGTGTGTGTCATGCTGTGAAATTGCTATGGACACAATGCTTCCTTATGCCAACTTGTGTTTTTGACTGTTGCTTTGGGACTTTGTAATAAATGACCAAGGCACCATTGTTGATATATTAACAATCATGTTTATCTCAGGGGAGACATTCTGCCAAACAGAAAAGAAAACAACTGAATATATGTTTAAAGAAATGAAATTATAGATAATGATCTGCATCATTTTATAGCTTTTTGTGGACAAAACCATTATTTATGGGAGGGTTGATCAATATTTTCTCACCTTTAATGAAAGATTCTTGATGGGTGTACTATATAATTGTCTGTGTAGGATCTACAGTAGAAGTCCAGAATATAAAGTGCTTTCTCAATAGTGTAAGATGACTTAGTAGTTGTATCACATTTTACATTGGTGTAATGAGCATTCCCATCAAGTTTGTAGACCAATCAGGTAAATGATGACCACAGTGAAGGCTATTGTGTTTGATCCCTGGTCTATTTATACATGTATAAGACCCTTCTGCACTGAAAATGTAATTTTTTGAAAGGATGGGATTTATATTTTAGATAAAAAGTATGACACAAATGGCATGTGTTGTAGCCTTTGGTAAAATGTTGGGAGGGGCATTGTAAGAAAGGGATAAATGCATGGCATAAGTTCAGAAAAACTATGTATTAATATATACCATTCCTTGTTTTAAGTAATTAAACTGTTCTGTGTAACCCCTATAACAGAAGGTTAATGAGAGTTATTAAATTTAAATTGGCAAGGTGTTATACCTTTATAGTACAATTGTTTTTTTCTTGTACAGATGCAGCTTGAGAGAACAGTGTTCAGATCATGAGTCTGCCTTAAGATGGCTGGGATACAAAGGAGAAACCTGCACCAATATTACTTCTGTTTATCCTGATAAAATACAGCGAGACAACAAAGTATCCAGAACCACTAGTGTATGTATTCCTCCCCAAAAAACTTTTCTGGACCTCTGTGGTCAAGATAGTCATAATGGGCAAGTATTATATCCTGTTATTCAGTCCATGATGTAGATGAAAAATTGCTGATATCATGTTTTCCTTTAGAAAGGTCATTATTCTCACCGCAAACTCTTGAATGATCAAACTAAAAGTGAGGGTCCATGATGTAGCTAAAAAATTTGCAGATATCATATTTCCTGTATGGTCCATGTTTTCATTGGATCGTTATAGGTTCTTCAGTAAGTGAGAATTGTATATGGCTTTATATCATCTTGTGTTATTTTGTTGAAATTAAATAACAAGTGATGATATCAAGCTGTATAAAATTCTATGATTTGTGAAACCTTTGTCCTACGAGGAATTGAAAATGTTATTTGTGTGACTTGATTCTGTAGCACATAAACAGTGCAGTGTTATTTGAAAGATGCAGCATACCCAGATTGTAGCTCTGTCTGATGGCCAAGGCTACCCCAATATTTAACAGGACAGACATAAAAGAACGTGTCTTCTTTATGCAAAATATTTTTAAGTAAGTAAGAATGGGGTGGGGCTCTTGCAATGCCGCTATCAATACATAATAACTTAATAAACAACATTGTTCATACATAACTTTTTGAAATTAGTTCATACAACATTTTCCTAGCTGAGAAGTAGGTAAGGGGAATCGTCAGAGAGTCTAACTTATCAAACTAAAATTGTGATTTCATGATATAGCTGAAAAATGTCCTATTTTTCCCTTGAAAGATCATGGTTCTGTTTAGGTACTTTGATTTATCAAACTAAAAATCAGATGCCATTATATCGCTGAAAAATTACTGAAAGTGGCATAAAACCTCATTTAGACAAATGTATACACAAACAAAACAGACAGCTCTTATATATATATCTTATAAGTAAATTTGGAATAAATATATGTTTATATGACAGATAAGTAAAACAAACTTATCGAGTATAAGACCTATTTGTCCTGCAAGTAAACTTTGATTCACATAATTAGAAAATTGTCATCGAACAAAAATGTATTGGATTTGTAATGGGAGAATGCTTTCTTTTATCATATGATGAGCAAGCCTGGCATTTAAGGAAATAGAATTGTAACGAGATTGCAAATTGCCAACGTAATTTAGGATCCAATAAGGCATTGAATTACACACTTGGAGTCAAATATTTGATACATGGAATTGTATGAAATTATGATTAATGTGATAACACAAATTGTATAAAAAAGGATAAAATAACAAAAAGTTACTCGGGTCGATCAAGAAACTTGGCGTTGTTTTCAGCAGTGTGAGCGAACCTAACTCTATGAAGATGATATTAAGGAAATACCAACTTATTTACTTGCATTATATTTGAACTACTATTCATTTGTTTTGCTTTTTGGATTATTTAAATTATTATAAAATTTACACACAAATTGATAGCATTTTGTTTTAGTTTCTATTAAAATTTGTTCCTGATTTTGAACTGTATAAATTTAAATAAAATTTACATATAGATTGGTAGTATTTAGTCAAATTTGTATTGATAATCACTCATATGACATACTGTTTAATTTTTCTATAATGTTTATACATACTTTTTGTTGTTGATTAGGTTACAAATCAGTCTACATGTTTACCTAGTCATGCTTACGTATCATAATGCAGTGCAAAGACTGCTGTAGGACTTATAACAATTGTATCCCAACACTAGTCAATGCAGTATGAATATTAATTGTGTATAAAGGTCAGAATTTGGTCAAGTTTTCTGAGATGAAAAATTGAAGGTCTTTGGTTGAAGATCACTGATAGGTCTTCCTGTTGATTGCCAATAGTAGAGACCCTTGTTATTTACTTTCATGTAATTGCTTTGTCAGGAATAACAAATTGGTGATCTCAACATGATTAGATTCATAGTCTAACTTGATTAAATTCTTGTTTTACTGTCTACATATTAATAAAATAAAATTATTTTACTTATATGGTTTTGTGTTTGTTTCATAATTTTTTCAAAATTTCTATACAGGAAGACTGTTAGAGGATTATAAAATGTGTGTTCATTGAAGGAGTTTTGGGAATTTCAGAATGTATTATTTTATCTCCACAGTTGACTCTGAACATTTCCAATCTGCCAACGTATTCAGGTCCCTTCAGTTGCCAGTTTTCTGGACATAATTATACCTTAGTAACCAAAGCCAACAGAACATCTGCCAATGCCAATACCTTAACATGTGAAACTCCATATCCAGTTGAGTTACCACCATTTCCTGATGGAGCAGGTAAGCTGAAATATATAATTCTTTACAGAATAACTTCATTTACTGTGTATTCATTGGAAGTTGTTGGATACTAATTTTTTTTCATAGGGACTGGCTAAGCATAAATTTGAGTCCAAAAAAGAATTTATTTTCCTAATTGTTCCCATATGAGTAAATCATAAAACCATAAATAAACAAGTGAAAATTGGTTCCTACCAAATTAAATGAATCCACAGAAATTCTTTTTTAGCTCACTTTGACCAAATGTCCATATGAGCTTTTGTCATCATTTGGTGTCTTGTAAACTTTAAAAAAAAATCCTCTTCTCTGAAACCACTGGGCCAATTTTTTTCAATCTTGGCCAGGTTGTTGATCAATGGATAAAGATAACCACTGTTACTAAAATAGAACATAGTAGTCAGCACACATTTGGTCAGTATCTCGAAAATTATAATATCTTTAAAAAAAACTATTTCCTCAAATTGATTTACACATTAAGCTGTACAATAGTTCTGTAATAGCTTCCTGTAGGAGTTATTGCCCAGATGACATCAATTGGTGAAATTTGTATTTTATGCACTGTAACTGAAATGCCATAACAGTAATACAATGTAGTGAAATAATAAATTGCACAAATTATTAGCAAGGCACCTTATATGAGTTATTGTGCTTAATCACAATTTTTAAAGAAATGTATAGTTTTTGCCCAGTAACTTAAATAGACTGAAAATGTCAATTGCAAAAATTTAGATATAGTTGAAATCATTTGTGTTCCATGTGAGCGGTTAAAGGCTCCTGGTAGCCTCTAGTTTTATTTAATTTTAACCATGCTTTTTTACCATAAAGTTTTTCAATCAATTAGATGACTGATTAAAATATAGGATCCCCAAACTTTTTGTTGTTGCTGTATGGAAGTTGCATAAGCATAAGGTATATGTTCATTTGATACCTATGCAAATCTTTTGTATACACTAGCCAGCTTGTATTGGTAGCCATATATCTGATTGTATGATTGATTGATATTGAAATCTTGCTCACCCATGACACAATCTGCATGGGATGTTCTCGTAAAAAAAAAGAAAAACCTTAAAAGTCTTAATTAAATAGAGTGAGGTGTTTCTTTTGAAAAATGGGCTACTGTTATACAGACTGTTTATCATCAACTAGCTCTATAATAGTATTGATTTAACAAAACAAAATAGATCTGAAAACACTAAATGTTTGTAATGTGAATGTCTTTGTACAAGAACCATCAGAAAGACAAATAACAAAAGTTGAAGGTTATATATAAAATTCTGTTTATTTCACACTTTATTAATGGTTGTTTACACCCTAACACATCAGCTGTCTTGCTTGGCCTTTTCACATATTTGTGTTAATCTGATATTGTTATTTTGAACTTAATATACAGAGATATGTCTTCCAAAAAATGTGAACTAGTTTTACCTTTCACTAAGATTGATCAGTTGTTTCAAAATTTATAATTGTTTGTCATATTTTCTATGTTTAATGTACAATTTAAAGTAGACCATGCGAATCCAAAGGGGAAACACCTACATAAGACAACTGATCATTACAAGTCAATACAAACTTTTGTTTTCAACAAAAGGAAATACAATAGACAATTCCTGTCATTGTACAAAGTCAGATGTCACATTTTTTGTCAAATTCTTTAATGTTAATGTAACTTATCAATAATTCCTTCTTGATTTGAATAAAAGAAGAAATATTTCATGTACGAAGGATAAGTATCTATGTCCTTTATTAATCCGTACCTTTATATAATTGTTGCTTATTACACTGTTCTGTATTTGCTGTTTTTTCTGAATGCAGCAGTCAGGATTAAACTTAAGATTTCCGCATTTTTATTGTACTCCGAGGTGGAAAAGAACCTGAACTTGGCCAGATGCTATAACTAGAAACCAGTGTTTAATTTTACTAAGAAATGAAAACAAGGCTAACATTGTTTCAAGATTTAATTCTGTTTATAGGTAATTATTTAGGTCAGATAATAGCCTGATTAATTGTAGAATAGTAAGGTTTCCATAATGACTTATTTTTTGTGTACAACTAAGTTTTTTGCTGGTGTATACTTATTTAATAGTACTCTCCGAAGCTGATATTTCACTGGATGTTGAATTAAAAAATCTTTTGATTTTTGAAGAACTATAATGGTTATCTGTAAAAGATATGGAAGTCAGGAAATGAACCATGATATCAGAAGCTAGTATCTCAGGGTTTTCTTCATGTGATCTGCTCATCATTAATTGAGAGTTTATCAGATGACCACAAAATGATGAATCATTCTGTAGTGTCTGCTAATGTTCAGATGTTTTGGACAGTCTTTGATAAATGTCTGGGGTGACCTAGACTTCAATCTTCTTTTAACATGCATAGCTATTTCCACAGCAGGTGAAGTATGTGAAATATTTACTGCAGTCTATGACAGATTTTGGTCAGCATTATTTGTTTTTAAATATCTTAAGTAATCTCTCCCCTGCATATGTGAGACAATCAGATCAACAGGACTTGTTTAACCACAAAAATCTAATTATCGTTTGTTCATCTTGTACATACATGTAACCACAACATGTGTTTTATGCAGATTTATCCCTGTTCATATCTTTATCTTCATTTCTGCCCTTTGGGCACCTTGACATGTTGCTCTTGGTAAGTATGCAATGCAAGTATGCATACTTTCCTACATTGCTCTTGGATCCAGAATCTTCCTTCCCAATCTAAGATTTAATTAGTAAGACTCATCAAACATGCATGTTTTCTGACCACAACATGTGAATCATCAATTAAAATTTAACTATGTTTGACCAGATACAGTTATCATAAGATCTAACACAGTGTTATCAGATAAAACTTCCATTGACATTTGAAGATTTCAATGAATGAACCTCCTCACTGCAGTGTCTGTGTCATTCTTGTACTTCCATGGTGAGATGATGATTTATTCCTTTCCTGAACTCATTTTGGGTGCAAAACTTTGTTTTTGTTTGGTGACCATATCATTATTTTAAGTACATTAGTATTATATGTACTTCTCTGTGTTTTTCTGGATCTTTCCATTGTTTATTGTCTTTTAATTGGTTTGTACATCTCTAGCCATATTGTGTTACTGCATTTATCCCTCGGTTCAAAAAAAGTATTTTTCCTTTTTTGTATAGTTATTGAAAGGAGTTCTATATCTGTGACATACTATTCATTTATGAAGTTTAAAAGTACGTTATAGGTGCATTTCTCACGTCTTACAACAGTGTTGTATGAATTTGTTTTGTTTATTTCATTGTCAGTGAGCAGAACTCCTTAAGTACTTTGCATATCAATCATTCTGAATAACTTTATTTCTGAGTTTTGTTGATTTAATTAATAACTTTTATGAAATTTTTTCAGGAATAAAGTTGTAGGCACAATGAATAAAATTTATCATGATGCTTAAAATTTATAAAATGATGCAACCTTAGACCACCAACACTGGTTTTACACAACTGTCCAAGTCTACAATTTATTGCAAATAAATGAAGCAGAAGTCTTAAGATATTACATAAAAACAAATGGTAGATGTTTTGTCTGTCTTGTAATGCTCAATTTAGCGCTAGGTCAAAAGTTATCATGTTTAGCAGTTGTTATGTATTTACTAAGGCTTTGTTTATCTGTCAGAATATATTACACCATTGCTAAGTTTGTTTAAAAAAAGTTATGTGAATGCAGTTTAACTTCTTAAAAAAAAATCAAGGTAATTGTACGAAAAAGGTCATTTTATTCATAACCTTGAACTTGTAGGTCATATTTACACTGCATTAAAGCAGTAAAGGCCCTTGGTTCCACTGTACATGGTGTAGGAATTTTGAGTTTCTATGGTACAAGGAATCGTTTAATGCAAGATTTTTTTAAATTTTGGATTAATCATTGATTCATTTGCTTTGTAACCTTCATGTGACCTTGAAAGAATTAATGTGGATATAGGACATTTATCTTGAAGCTTTAATGAAGCTACAGACATAATTAAGAGAACATTAAGAGTTTTCAGTATTATTTATCCAATCAAATTATTGATTTAGGGATTTTAAGCCAAATTTTGTTTCATTACCTTAATCAGATAGTAGAAGAAAAAAAGACATCCAATTGATGGATGTTTTCTCTTGGGAAATCCTGTAGGAAATTTGGGTGTTTTAACTATTATGTTTAAAAAACAATATAAACTATCAAAGGCAAAAAATGTGTCATTTGTGAATTAAAATAGTAGAGCAGGATGTTTAAGTCTCACATCATAATAGAATATTATTTGATGTAGTGCACATTAATAAGAATACCTATTGCATTTGAGAAGAATAGATCTAAAATAGCTTCAATGAAATTAGAAATACAGTATGAATTGGAGTGACTGTTAGTGTAGTGCATTCATGAATGATATACTTGGTTATGATTTGGTTAATAAATTCCTTTCATAAATAAGCCATTTATATGGGTGTTTAAATATTTAGTTGGGGTTATTCTTTAAATTCAGATTTTGACCCATGGAATTGTTTTTCTATTTTAATAAAGATATCTATTTTTTTTTTTTAAACAGTGTACTATAATCTCAAGATTAAAATTCATTTTATTCTTGTGGCTTTTTTACCAAATATTTTAAACTTGTTTCATTTTTGAATTATAATTATTTTATGGTATTTTTACAAAATGTTTCATGTCAAGACTATGAAGGACAATTCCATTTATTTTAAATTATAGAATGTATATATCTCATTGTTTTATAAAAACATCTTGTTTGACATTGCAATCTTTATAGAGATGGTGTGAGGAAATTAATGTTTTCTTTAGTTTGTATGAAAACAAGTGTTATCTCTTAAACATGTAAAACCTCATCTACAGCTGTTATAGGCCCAGAATTACTGGTAATATTGTCTTAGACAGCAAAATAAATATACTGATGTAAGATGGAACTTGAAGGTGGTTTGGGATGGGTTGGTCTTAAATGACCCAAATTGTTGGAAATCTGAGAATTTTTAATTGCTTGGTGTTAATGTAGACATGTTCATAAAATTGTGGAAAATGAAAAATATTTTTTTAATGATACAATGAGTGAGTGAGTGAGTGAGTGAGTGTAAATGTGTTAAAGCTTTGCAGTGATTGTAAATTCTTTCAATTGTACATAGGTGTTGCAAAAATTAGTTTTATTTTTTAGTAGGCAGATGTCAATTTCAGTTTGATGACATTGCAGTTATTCCCCTTCAACACCTTCATGTTATCTGGTATTCCATGTACAGTATCTGTTGATCTCTGTCACAGCAGTGTAAACATGCCAAAGATCATATCTAATAAAATTCATTACATGTGCAAATCTCCAACTGATGGCTTATAAGGCAATGAAAAAGAAAGGTTTAATAAAAGTATTATCAGTACAGATTTTAGAATCGGTAAAAAAACAGTGTTTAATAATGCCATATGGTGTCAAATAGTTTCATAACACATAGCACAAGAACTGTCAATATCTTCTGCCACTGATATCTGATACATTTTGCATTCTGCAAAATAAAATGTCCTTATTTTGAATATAATGATATAATAATCTTATTTAATGTAACAGAAATATTGTTTATGATAAGAAAATAAAGACCTGTTTTCGTTATTTATTAATACTTGTTGTGGGAAAATCGAATGAATCAGGACATTTTGTCACATTCCATCAGATATATTGCATAATAATGAAACTTCACATGTTAATTACATCCCAGAAATATGTATCTATGCATTCATTTCACATGTGCAAGTGCTACAAGCCTGCTAGGTTATTAGCTTAATTTTCTTCTGATGTGAGCATCACTTAGTGCAACTTGATTATAGTCTGATTAGACAAGGTCTTTTTTTTAATTTAAAATTGTTTTACAAGACATTTGGGTGTACTTGATGAATTACATTACATCTTTGACAAAACATTCATGTCTGCATGCTTTCTCATGCTAATAATATGCAGTTATGTTTTTTAAATGAATAGAATCTGGGGATTTTGTTTATTTTATGTAAGACTGGTGAGACTTCAACCATATTGTTTTCCTTGTAAATCTGTATCAATGTTACAAAAAGTTTAGTTTTTCATTTAAGATTGAACAAGATCCTTGGGGAAATATTTGTATGATTTGATGTTGATATACCAGTACATTTCCCTAAATCCAGACATTAATTCTCAAGTTTAATTGTTTTCATTGAATTAAAATTCATAATATGAAAGCACTAGATGTATGTTATTTTCAGAATCAAAAGTAAACATTGCACATATTTACTTATGTTTTCTATAGTGGTGTATTTTCTCTATATTGAGGTCTCCCCTCCTGTAGTGATGTTATACACAGTACATATATTGATGTCTTACCAGTATATTGTCCACAGGTCTACCCCCCTTTATTGATGACATTTCAACAGGTCTGTCCCCTTGTACTGATATTGCATCTGCATGCTTAACCCCTTAATTGAATTGTGTGTGTGCAAGCCTGTCTCATAGTATTTTGGGTCTGTTCCCATGTACTGTTGTGTTTAGAAGTCTATGCCCCCATAACGGTATTGATGGTTTGTACCCTGATTCATCACCCTGGTTTGTGTTGTATATTTGTAATACTTGTATATTAATTGAGCTCAAGATTTAATTTCATTTGTTTATATTATATAAATTGAGATCTACATAACTTGTTTATATAATGAAATGTAATTGTTCTGTTGTTTTTTTTAATTGTACTGATCGACTCTGATTCCTGCTAAAAGGTCCAAATAAAAAACTACAAGTAATTTTTTTCATATTAATCAAATGAGATGATTTACTTGATGTTGGCAAAGCATCAAATGCAGCTTCAGTTTATCTTTACTAAAATGCAACGGCAATAAAAATGTTACTTAACTGGCTGAAGTGAGACATTTTTATTAACCAGAAAGAACTGTTCTTGCATGAATGTCTGATGGCATCAAATTGATGCCTTGAAATTATTCACATTGTCCATTCAGGATTAACAGGTTTGCATTAGAATTCAATTTTCAAATCAAACAACCTGTCAAATAGCAGAAAAAACCTATAGATCCTTTAAATATTACTGGTAGTAATACAACTATTAGTTTAACAGTTGATGGTGCTTTAGGGACTTCAAGTGTTAGCATTAGTTAAAGACATTTCAGAAAAATTGCCTTTCTATTGGAATGGTAAAACCAATAATATCCTGGGAATTGTATATGATTACTTTCTAAGACAAGCCTGTTTGATCATTGATGTTTAGATCAAGTCATTTTGTCCCAGTTATCAAACAGCGTTACACTTCCTTCTCTGCAGAAGTGGAAACTTGTTGATTTAGCTCCTCAAGGATTTGACTGGCGTTGCTTATTTTTTTTTCTCTTCAAGAGAAATGAAAAAGTATGTTCCACTGGGATCTATAGGTATTCACCACTTTACAAGAATTTCATAACTTCCTTGTTTATTGATATTCAGCTGTCTTATTTCATGGAGAAACTGTTTTCCTGTCTCCTCAAGACATTTTTTTATGTAGACAAAGTAAAAATAGACTTCTTAGTAATGTTACATGTTCATTGGTTGCCTGTCATCTAATTTGCCAGACAAACATTTTGATAACGTATATATTTCTAAAATCATACACAATGTAATCACCAAGTATAACAGAACATCGAAAGAAAATGGCAGTCAATCAAAATAGAAGATTCATGTGCATGTAAATTTAGTCCTCAATTTAATACATTTTTTCTTGACTATTTTATTTGTTATGGGTATAAGTCTAGTGCTGTTGCTATGTGTAGTCAGTCAAGGCAGTGTAAATAGTGGTGGTCTACCAGCGTTTTCCCCTTAACATGCTTAGAATAATAATGCATCCATACAGTGAAAAGTCTCCTTTAGGTAAAGTATGGAAAATTGCAGTTTTCCTGGTTTTATTTGTAAATAAGTTTTTTTTTATTTTTTAGATCACATCATGATGAAGTTATCAGTTATCATCAATAATCGTGTTTTTGTGTCAACAAACTTTACCTTCTTTGATTGTGAAGTACACAGCAAGGATGCGTAAGTATTCAATGCAATAAGTTAACAGTAAACACCCTTAACCATTGGTCGCCATAAGATCTGACATGAATTGAGGAAATGAGCTTTGTTTTATCAATTATTGAATTACATCTTAAGAAAGAAAGAAAGTACTTTAATATGAAAAAATATTTACATTTTCTGCCAAGCTTGTGATCAAGTTACAATGGAACATTTCCTTTCTTAAGTTGACAGATGACTGTCTGCATGACTTGAAGGTCAAGATCATTTCAACATCACAAGACTAGACAAGTTTGAAGTGAGGCCAGTAAAAACTGGTCAATTAAGTGCAAAATCAAACACAGACTAGTAGTGCTGAAACCCAAACCTTAAATAACTAAAAAATTACCATTACCCCACCACTAAAATTATGCATTAAAATATGCCACTCCCTTGACTCTTTTACTATCATGTGACTGCTTTTTATTTCCCATACCAGGTCACTGTATAGCAATATGTTGTCACCTCTAATTGAGTTATTGTTCTTTGTAAACAAAAATGGTGAAGCGGTTCGCTGATTTATGGCAGACAGCATACCATTAATAGAAAAGGCTAATTAGTATCAAAGGAAAAAAGACCATAACTAATCTAGATTAAAACAGGTCATGTGAGGACTCCTTTGTCAGTAAGAAACAAAAAGCATAATGTACACCTATATTTCATTTTATCTATCAGTAAAGTTCATAGATGGGGTAAAATTCATTACATTGTCATTTAGTGTGAAGGTACAGAATTTACCCTTGTCGCTAAATGGCCCTGTTAACTAATACATGTATTACTTATTCTGGCCTTGTACTATCACTAAATCTTACACCAACTTATTCTTCTAGATACTGTTCATGAGCAGATACTTTATTTTGTGATTTTTACCCAATTACAAAACAATATATAGTTTTATTTTGACAGACAACTGTTATCAGTAGTGTGTCTGACCTTAACTTATTAAATCATGGTGTCTAACTATTTCCCACAAGGTTGTAGTATAGTACCTAAAACTTCATTGACAATCATTGATTTATGTTATCTGGATTTTGAAATGTTTTAAGGTGTCAATTGTCTGGGTAAATATTTGGTTAAGTTAAACACCTGTCTGTATTGTATCCTGGATCCATTACCTGATGATCACCTGTTAAGACTGACACACCTGTACAATTCCAACATCCATTGTAACAATTATACTGGTAATCAGCTGATCAGAAGCAATATGACCTGATTATCCCCTGCAATGTTGTTGCATGCAATACTTGGGTAATGGTACTCGGATTATTTGACCCCAGTGTTACTGAACACTATGCAGTCAAATAAATGGAACATTGTTCTTTTTAATATTTCTGGGTGTCAAGAGAGACCACCAAAATGTTTTTTTTGTGTTTTTTTTTATTTTTAAGGACTGTTTTGTTTCATAGATTTCTCAAAGGCATGCTTCACATCCACTTTTAATACTAAACTTGAACAAAGTTGTCAGATGTTGATTAGACTAAATTAAAATTCAAGACCATCTGATACAAAAAAAAATTTGTTTGAGTTTCTAGTAGTTTTTCTTTATAAAATTTCTACATTTCTTTCAATATATGTGTACACTGGTGAGTTAGCAGTAATCATCAAGTATTTGTACATGTCATTTTCACTACGGCAATACTTATTTTTGCAAGGGCAAGAATAGGTAATCGAGCATAGAATTATTGTACCATTACTTTAACATAGGTCTCGGCTATTAAGGATATCCTATGATGTTTGTTCTAGCAATATTAACTCATTAAGACACGTCACTTTTGTCAACATTTAATGTTTTCCCACAATTTCCAGGAAATTACATTTGATTATCTTTGATTTATTTTGACGAGATTGTCAATATTTGCTCTTTAAAATCTGAGCCAGTGTATCTTTTGAATCAAGGAAGTTGTGTTGTATTATAATTTGTATGGCATTGATTAATATAATGGTAGATAATTATCTTTAATGTTATAATGGCTGTTTTTGGACTGTCACTTGCAGATATCATCTTCATTTTTATTTAATTGACAGTTGAACTTTTTTTGTATAATTTTTGTTTTTCTATTCTTTTGTCGGTTTGTATTACACTTTGAAATTTTGTTGTTAGGATATAGGGTGCAAATTTCCTTTGTCAATTGTATGGCATTAGATAGTGTGCATTCAGAAAAATACTTGCCCAGATGTATTAATTTAGGAAATTAAAAAAGATCTTTGACCAAACATAATACTGGTATTAGTAGATTTTCTTTACTGTTCTGCATTTCAGATATTCATTGTGTATTAATTTTTTTTTACTTTTCTAAAATGTTTATACAGCCTAATTAAGAGTACATCTGTAATCTATGAAATGTTGCTAAAGTAGCATGTTTGGGTCAATTAAAAGGTACAGTTAAAATGTGTTTTTGAAATCTGTTGAAGAACTTATCATGTCATGATAAATAAAATTATTTAGCAGTGTGTAATGTACTACAGCTAAGGGAATCTGATCAACTCTGTCAAATTATTGTTTGTCTTGATGTGAAAATGATATCCATGACAAAGATGGATTGTCACTGTTGAGCCAAACACCAGACAGGCTTTGGGATCTGTAGGAAAATTGAATTCTAAGATATCTGTTGCTTCAATACTCATCATGGTTGATTAGGAAATTTTTAACAATTCAATAAATGATGAGTGATTCACTCTTATTCTGTATGCAGTGTTTTTCTCACAATTAATTTACTCCAATTTATAAATGAATAAATCACAATTTCAAAGCTATCAATCAGCCATTTTTCTTTTATTTATATGAAAGGTAGTTATAAAACCTTCAGTTTGTGGTGGTATAAAGTTGTTCACATTGAAAATCTAGTGGTTTTATTTTTTCTTAATAGCTGGAAATTGTTCTGGTTAGAGATGGGTCTGTTTTATTGTCAATTTTATAGATCAGATAAAGAACTCCAATCTTCCAGGAACATTAGAATTTCCATAGTGCCGACAACAGATCGATGATTAAAATAAACAACAGGGGACAAAATTGACCAGAATTACATAATACTAATTCCTATTTTATTATGCAGTATGACTGACATTTGCTTTTCTGTTGAACTGTGCCTGAAATGATAGTTTTGTTATCTTTTTTTCCCTCTTGATGGGGCAACTTATGTATTATCATCTCAGGTTTAACACACAAAGGAGAAACTTGTCTAGACTCATTACAAATCAGAGGGTTTTTTTAAACAACAGTTTATTTGAGTTATAATGACATTTGAAGCTGCTTTTGATTATACATATTTATGTGCTTTATGATTGTGATCTACACTAATATCAAGCTATACTGTAAAGAAAGAGCAAAGTTAACAAAACAGTTAAAGATACCAGAATGGATAAAAACTACTTTAAACAATTGATGTATTTTTTTAAATTTAATCCTGTTTGTATTTGCCAATCTGTATCATTGTTTTATTGTCTTGGAACATTCAGGATGTCTGTCAGTATTCACTGTTGATCTGTTTTACTTATTTTTGTTCCATCAACGAATGTTGGGGGACATGGAGCTTTTAAGTCTGTTCGTCCTTCCATCGTCCATTCTTCCCACCTCAGCTTTGCCTTTTGGGTTTTTTATTTAGATGACTTCACATCTTCATGAAATTTAGTACCCAATTACAACATAATAAGATATCTTTACTCACAAAATTATGTAGGGCTGAGGCAAATATGTCATGTTTGAGTGAACTAAGTAAAATGGGGGTGGTTGGGGTTGGGGGGGGGTGTGTGTGTTTACCAGTATGTGCCAAGTGGGAAATCTGTCTTTTGCAGTTGTTAAGATTTTGCATCTTAGAAAAATAATGAAAATTTCAATTGCTGTGATTCTAAAAATAAAGTTTTACAGTGTGCAAATTTATTGCTGTTAATTTGTTAAATTAATGTTGATATGATGTGTAATTGATTTGTGAGGTTACAGACAGACAATAACTTATTAACAGAGTATTCACCCAGCCAGTAGTTATGAAAATCAGGAATCAAATTTCCAAGATTTGTACAGCATGTAGCCAATTTGACTGAGTTAGAGACACCTCTGTTATCATTTGACCATAAAGAAATAACATTAGCTTGCAAATCATTTATATATAACCACAGTCTAAAAGCATTCAGAGATTAATATTTTCTAGCAGACCATTCATCATAGCTATAAAATCATTTTTTCTGGTATAACCTCTTTAAATGATATTTGTATGTGAAGGCTGATGGTTTATCAATATCTTCCGCTAGCACAAAATATTATCTTTGCTGAACCAGGAGGCTTAATGTTGTAAAAGATAACTAAAATATTGAAAATAATATTTACAAAATGAAGTGGAACTGTATTATTTGCTATTTTCAGACTGTATACTGATTTTCTGTATTGTAATCATTTAATTTTATGAACTCTCCTTTATGAAAATTGATCTTGATTAAGTTTAATAGCTTTTCACTTCCATTTTTGGCTGTTTGTACAATAAAAAGTATTTATTCAAAATAAGATAAGTCAATCATCCTTCACAATTACATTATCACCAAGAATAATGTCTCATTTTCAAACAAAATTTATCACATAGACAAATGTCTTCATTTCAACAGAGTTTATGGTTGTGTTGTACTAATTATCTGTTACACTATCAAAATAAAAATTACCCTTATATGATTATATTGGAATTGGTGGCTGGTCTTCAAAGCTTAGAGAAGATTCCATTCAGTTTAAGAAATACTGTTGGAAATCTATATTTTTCCAGTTGTTAAAGGGAAGCTTCGCGAAAAAATGAAAATTTGATATGTTATTCTTCAACTTAAAAGAAACACATTTGCCTCTTGATGTTTTATTATATTTTCAGTGGTTAAGTTTCTGCATGGAATTTATCGTGTAAAAAATGCACTTATGGAGGTCCGCCATCTTGTCACCATCTCGTCACTAGATGGCGATACTAGACATCCAAGTACCTTAAAAGTCGTCGAATGATAATAACGCGAAACGGTCAATAACAGAAGGTTGTACTATAAGACAAGATTGTGGAAAGATTACGTTTCGTATTCCTGATCTATATATAAGCAAAAAAACCCACTTCTTTAACAAGTAGTTAACCAATTTAAAGTTTCTACTTAAGATTATTTCAGCAGCAACAACGGTAAACGGAAAAAAAGTCAGTCCATAAATATTAATTTAATTGAAAATTATTCGTATTATTATTTTCAACTTAATCAGATTAAGCAACTTATTGAACGAAACTTTTGCGAAGTTGACTATTTAAGAAATAGCTGTCATTAAATGAAATATTTTTAAATACTCTGGTTTTCGCGCATCAAAATTTCACTTCACGTTTAGTACATTTATAATTATTATTATTGTTATTATTATAATTATTATTACTGGTAACATTTATTGTGCGTGTGCGTAACACAGTTTCTAAAATTTTACATGTGTGTATATTTGAGTTAACGTGTAAGTTTTACGTTTCCTCCGACATCTAAAGGTATTCGAAATCTTATATACATCCTGTGTTCTGACACTTCGGTGTATTCAAATCATACCTGTCTTGGCAGGAGGGGGTGTGCCTTTCTAATTTCGAATTACATGATTAAATTTTAATCTGGTTATCTTTTGAAAAAGTCCGAATATTCATACTTCAAAGTCGGCGTCAAATGATCTAGTAATTGCAATAAACATCCTGTTTGTTTACATGCTAATTCTGTTAATTACCCTTCATAAACGAGTAATGATTTACCTTCAACATTTTCATGTCCAGGTACAACTGTCGTTTCAAGACGTGCAAAATTATCCACGGAATTTTATTTTTTATATAAAAATAATCATATAAATATATCTTTTATTACAATTATTATTTAGGTAAATTATATCTGAGTTAAATAAAGACAGGTTAAAATTTGTGGCTAAAAATACTTTTATTAAAACAAAGATCATTAAAACATTAATACGTATTTGGTAATCTTATGTTGTCAGCCGGTCATTAGTCATCGCCACAGTTTATATATTGTTCAAAGAGCTAATGCAGAAAAACGTATTTTTAAACTGGATTATTTATCATATTTACTGGATAATTGCATTTATCACGTCACAAACGCAGTCACGTGATAAAATACTGTCAATATGGCGGCTCCCATACACAAAATTATACCACCTTTAATCCATTCTAGAAGCGTAACGGTAAAGAATACAATAAAACATCAAGAGGCAATTATATTTCTTTTTATTTGAAGAGTAACATATCAAATTTTCATTTTTTCGCGAAGTTTCCCTTTAAAGTAGGGTTTTGATTTTCCTGAAAATTTTAATGACAGATTTGCAGGCCTTACCAAACAAATTTCCAATCTGTATGCCAGTTATTATGTTAAATTTTGAACTAGCAGGGGACTTGGTGGCCCATTGGTTAAGGAAGTTCGTCTACTATTGATCATGCAGTTGACAAGGATTGCCATTTTTCCTACCAAAGGGGTTTTCTCTGTGTACTGGCTTCCTCTCCCAGTAAAAACTGCATTAAACACCATTCAAACAAACAATCAATATATTACTTTTTTGTTCATACAAAAAAGACTTCGTATTAAACAGATACCTTTCTAATTATCCATTTTATATTTGTAGATGCTACAAATGTTCTTTGAGCAAGTTCAATTGTACATGGTGTATCAGAAACCATATGTGCACTCACTATCCACTTCAGGACTGTAGTGAAGCTGATGAGTTTGTTGCTGCATCAAATGTAAGTAATATCTCAAGGACTTTATTTAGGAACTTATCTAGGGAAATATGGATTTCTTATGTCACTCTATGTTATGGTTGTGTCTTAGAACTTCTGGGTCCACACCCTAGTCTACAATAGAGGGGAACAAACATTGATGTAATCCTATTCACCATAGAATTATCATTGATGAATATAATCCACTTCCTGTCTACCATTGGTCGTAGTGGAACTGTTTTGTTGCCACATTGACAAAGGGGTTGTCAGACAAGGCATATTTGTCAGATTGTGAGGCAAAATAATAAATGTTCAAGTCTGATTGTCAGTAGGAGAATGTTTAAGTCCATTAGTTTAGATCAGTAATTATACCCCTGCAAACTAGTTTTTGGGGGGGTTATATAGGAATCACCCTGTCCTAAGCCGTTTGACAGATTTTGATGAAACTTTACATAAAGGAAGTACATCGTATGTAGATGTGCATGAAGAATTTTTGTCGCTGTCTGATATTATTTAGGGGAGATAATTGGACTTGAAGCGAACATGGTATCCCTTTGTGAGCGTGCTCACAGTCCAATATTGTTTAGTCTGATTATGAGGCAGTGATCAGAATTGAATAATTCTGTTAGCTATGTTTGACACTAAGTTCTGATAGTAAAGATGGATCAAAAATGTTTGAATTTAGCTGTGACTGAAGTAATCTTATTTTAGCAGATCCTTTTTATGTTATTTGTTGGGAACTGGCTTTGTGCTGTTAAAGTTTATCTTAAACAGTTTCCTAAATATTAACCCTATAGCCATATCTGTAATATGCAAATCTGTACTGTAGCATTTTACGTTGACTTTTCAGAGTGCTGGCTTTATCTATAAACATACAGTTGGTCCTGATAAATGTCCAAGATTCGAAGAAGGAACGCGTAGCATACTGGCGCCCTCTGGAAAACTTAAGAAAATAGTCTTGTTTGCATATAACCTCAGGGTAAGTCCTCATAATTTTAAGAACATATACATCTTAGAAATATATATATATGTAAACCAATCTAATTAAAATTAAATCTTCACTTGGCTCCCCCTTTTTTTTTGCTATTGTCGCCACAACGACAATAACAAAAAGGGGGAGCTTGTGATAGATTTAATTTTAATTAGATTGTATGTAAACAAAAATTTTTTTTTACTGATAATTAATATGAAGCTTTTTGGAGACTTTAGAATTAATATTGTGGAAATGTTTAAATTGTTGTCAACACCTTAGTATTATTAGCTTGGTTAGAATGAGGTTCTGCATGTCTTATTTTGATAAATTTATTCTGCGGGGGGGGGGGGGGGGGGGGAAGATGGTCAAAAGGATTATATAAGTATTGCAAATTTTCTTTTTATTGAACTACCTAAATTGTTTCATTACAGATTCAAATCAAATTTATACACAAACTTTACTTGAATAATGTCTCTATGAAGTTTGAAAACAACAATTTTTTTTGTGTTTTGAACCTTAAAGTTGTAGTTAAAAACTGAACATGTTCTTCTTAGCCAACTAGCACATTTTTAACCACTTCTATCCATATTTATTGCCATAGACAGCTTTATTTGAAAAATATCTCACATTAGTTCAAACACCAGAATCCTTGTG
Organism: Limnoperna fortunei; assembly: GCA_944474755.1. NCBI lineage: Eukaryota > Metazoa > Mollusca > Bivalvia > Mytilida > Modiolidae > Limnoperna > Limnoperna fortunei. The sequence goes on along the minus strand of OX104111.1, from coordinate 38,964,239 downwards.
TAGTCGTTGCTTGTACTATTTTTATGAATAATTTTATTCTAAGTAAATATTGTCTCATCTCATACTTTAAAATATAGTTTTATTTTACTGTTGTTAGGAAACTTTGGAGAAGAATAATATTGAATATTTACTTGTAGAGTCTATTGTAACAATAAATTTAATAATATTTATTGATTTTTTTTTAATATATCTCTACATAGACTATACCATAAGAAATCCTTTACCACATATTTACAGAAATATTAATAATGTATAATAGTTTGTCCAGTTTTCCTACCGCAGGTCAGGGTTTTCTCCGGGTACCCTGGGTTCTTCCCCAAATAATAAATGGATGCCATGATATAGCTGAAAAATTGCTGAAAGTGGCGTTAAAACAACATTCAAACAAACAAACAAACAATATAAAATTTTTTGCTTTTTACCCCTAAATAATTAAACTAAATAGCACATGTTAATTGCAGCTCAGGATATAAATCATATATTTATTCTTTCTTTTTTATATTGGATTATCATATGGTCTACTGTTTTAAATTTCCTGATTCATACATGAAATGCTCAGCTACCTCTGGTGAAAAGCTATAAAGAAGACCTTTCTTAACTGCTGTTCCAAATATTTATAATTGATTGGCCAACAGGTAGACACTAACCTGGTCTGTCAACACTGAGGTTGCAGGTTTGAGTCTCACACCGGGCAGGGTGCACTCAACTCGAATCTTAATTGACAAGGGTTGACAGTTTCCTACTAAAGATGGGGGGTTTTTTACTGGTTCTCCAGCTTCCTTTCTAATAAAAACTGGACACTACTTAAAATTGTAGAAAATGGCATTAAACACCATTCAAACAAAAAACCAGCATGTAGAAAAGTATTTGTCAGCTTATAAGGTGTTGACAGCAAAGCAACATTTGAGTTTAAAAAAAACATTCTAAATTTTTCTATCTTCATCATCTTTATCAAAATCTGTGTATATTTTTAAATAATAATGTAGAATAATTTCTGCATATCAATTATCAAATATAAAATGGAAATTTAAAATTGTTTGTTGCATAGTATCAATAGCAGCATATTTTATACTCCTTTGCATTTGAAAGGATATATTTACAGTACATTCAGCAGTTTATTGTTATTTTCAGGAATTCCAGACACCGATATTCTGCTTTTTCAAGATGGGCTCAGGAAAATTTGTCCCAGCTCGAGTCATACCCCATACAGAATCTGCCAAGATAATAGAATGTGAAAATACGGAGGTATTGTTTGATAACCTGATTTTTCTATTATTAAGCTGAAACATTTACTATGTAGGAATATTAGAATGATCTTATATTTTGTTAAATATGGAGCTTATTTGTTGTACCTAGCATATTTGAATAGCAGTCTGTCTGTATATAGTTTTTGTCTCGCCTAACAATCTACACTTGAGCTGTATATTATAGGGTTATTGCATAAATATTGGGAAATATTGTCCCAAGCAAGATGCTATATTGCACGAGCTTGCGAGTAATAATTTTTTTGGTGCTTTTAATTGACTATTCATTATCTTTGCTATTTTGTAATATTTTACTAGTTGGAATATTATCATAATTTCACTTGGTCATTATTTTATTTCGTACGGTTTACAGTTGATTTTTTTCTTTTGTTGGTTTATGAATTCTTTTACTTTTAACTTTTCTCTACAGTTGAATTCACTTCCATTTGTTCAGTTTCAAGCAGTTTTGCTGATTCTGCCCTTGAGAGCAGATCATGTATTTCATTTTTGGCTGTTTGTTTACCAAATGACAGTAAAACTATAAAGCCAATGTTTGGAACAGGTACTTTTCCGGGAAATTACATAAAAGACAGAGACGCAGTGTAACATATGAAAATATAATGCATTTTATTCCTATTTGAAATCAAATTGGGGAAAATTATTACTAAATAAATGCTCATAGTATTGTATATGGTTTTTTTTTAGTGTAAGATGAATAAATAATTAATTATTGTTATATTATTTAGGTCTGGAATATAATTTAAACATAAAAATATAACAAACAATTAATCAATCATAATAGGTACTTAATGATATTCATTTACAAATACACAATTTTGATAAATTAGATTTTATACCAATTACAGTGGATTTTCTTTTACTTTTAGTTTGTTTATGTTGAAGATACAGAGGATTTGAATGTTCCATTTATGATAGTCTGGGGTCAAAAGACCTTAACCAAACCACTGGATAACCCTGGAAATGTTCAAGGTATGCCAAATAAAACAGCATGTTGTACATATTTATGTAAAAAATAGTAATGTTTCTATTGGAGTATGATATATGTACGTTAACTTTATCAGCATACTTTGGAGTTTTGTATTTTATTGATTTGCACTTCTGACAAATAAAGAGTCTTACCTTTCCCTGTACACAAAATAGTTTAAACATTTCACTGTTTTCTGCTTTGAAATAAAAGTTAACCTTGCTTAACATTAAACTTTTTTACCACATTTTGTATGGTTTTTTTTTCACAGTCAAAATGTACAAGTGTGAAATGATGGGTGATAGCTGTGGTACATGTCTTATCATACCCTCCGAGTACAAATGTGGCTGGTGTGATACTAAATGTAGCATACAGGAAGTTTGTGTTGCTACCTCTATATGGTTACATAGCTCATCTACGTGTCCTAACCCTATAATAACAAAGGTGAGTACAATCTGTCATAATTATCTCACCATTTTATTTTTTTTTTAATTAAAGTAAGGTAAGACCATATGTACCTAATTCAGTTGTGTGAAGCTTGCATTGATTTATTGTCTGCCCCTAGACCATATAGGCATGTAATAATGCTTATAGGCCTGTAAAATAAACAATAACTGTGCATTATAAGGTAATAATAGTGTCATGCTTGTGTTAGTGAAGATAAAGATAAGGTATTTAAAGGTTTATTTTTTCAAACAAATATTGTGCAATCTGTCCAAATCAAAGAATATTGAAAACAACCAAGATTAAAATTTCTTTGATCTTTTCTTACTATCGTGGGCTTGGTTTTTTTTTAATAGGACCAAACAACTTATTAACCACATGAAATATTTCTGTTTCCACAGACTTATTAGCTAAACTTTTCAGACTTAAATTTTTAATCATTCTTATTATTCTGGGTTTTTTTTCCAGATATATCCATTATCAGGGCCAAAAAGTGGTGGGACAGAACTGACTATTGAAGGGATGAACTTGGGGAGAGGTTACCCAGATATTGTTAGCAATGTAGATGTGGCAGGAATTTCATGTTCTCCCATCAGAGACAAATATAAACCACCAAGCACGTATGTATTCAGTAAAATAAATGAGGATAAATAAAGAAAAGACATTATATTTATAGCACAGTATTCCGAGTTAGACAAATACACTTTCAAAGGCAAAGCATGAGAAAGTGTACTTAACAAGGAATTATATTTTTTTTATCTATTTTTTTGTAATAATGTATCATGACCACCTTTGGACTCAAGGTCACTTTAAGTTTTTGGGGCACAATAATGAATCATTTTGTAGATAACGAAAAAAAAATAGGCCTAGAAGGACAAAATGCTCTGCCCCAATCAAATATTCCTTACTTTTCCAGTGACAGCACAACACTGTCCTTTTCCTATCTTTCTTGAATGATTTATAGTTTGTTGACTTGTTCTCCCCCTAAATAAATAGCTTAATTTTTGCTTGCTGGGCAAACATTCTATCAATCAATCAATGATTTTTGCAAAGTAAAAAAATTTTAAATACCTGAGTAAGAATATGCATAAATAATGTACGTAAGAAACTGTCCAGAACGACAAAGCATTTAAAATTAATTTATTAATATATTAATCAGAGAGTTTTAAAGTCTACATTCCTGATTTTAAAATTAATGACTTGTGATTTTCTGTGTACAGAATAGTTTGTGTGACTGGAGAATACTTTGATGGTTTTCCTACCAAAGGACCAGCTAGAGTAACAGTCAATGGTCAATATTTAGCACAATCTAAACAGATTTTCTCATATGTGGTAAGTTATTAGATATATAAATATTAGTCAAATTTCTAACTACATGTTACAAGTTTTTTTATACACCGGTACATGTAAAGGGTTTAGTTTGCAAAACCTTGAGTCAATGTAAATTTATTATTGGTGTAAACTATATAGAAAATGTAAGAAATTTAAAAAAACAAAATCAAAAAAGTGTATACAATTTACAGTATGAACTTTTACAAAACCATCAAAATAATGTACTGTGTTGACCATTTAACATAATGATTGCAGAATTACAGAAAGAAAATATGTCGGGTTTTTTTCAGACACCTAACATCAGCAGTATTGCTCCAACACAAGGATCATTGTCAGGAGGAACAGAGGTCACCATCAAAGGTCAAGCTATGAATGCTGGCACCAATATATCTGTTTTAATAGATAATGTACCTTGTGATGTCACTAGGTAATTTATTTGTAACTGCAGTAATGTATACATGATATATGGTTCACCTTTAAGATCATGAGTTTTCACCAGGTACTCGAGCTTCCTCCACCCCAGCAAAACAAAATGGCAGCCATGGCATAGCTAAACAAATTTTGCTGAATTGACATTAAAACTCAAACAATAAACTCAACACCATGCTAAATTGATGTGTATGATCAGGAAACTTTTATAATTTCATAGCAAAGTAATAGGAATGAGATGATTTTGTGATATATATAAGTTGCAGAATTTTATATAATATTTGGTTTCTTATTGTTTGAAAGGCTAATAATTGCATTGATAATGGGAGATAATTGAAACAGATAAATATAGGATCTTACATTGGTACGAGTGGATTATCGGATTTCTCCAATCGAGATAGTTAAATTATGGAATTTAAAGTCCGAGCCTTCAATAATTTAACTATCGAGATTGGAGAAATCCGATAATCCAAGAGTACTAATGAAAGATTCTGTTTCTCAAATTTTAAAAAGTAGTAAATTTGCGAAACGACGTACAAATTCTCCCAACCCCAATTTTACGTTTATGACTTGAATACGCGGTAAATGGAAGGTGTTTTGTTTGTTTATCACGTCATAAGTTCTTATTGTGACGTTATTATTTTTAACCAATCAACTGCTGAGAACAACAAATTCACTAGTGACGAGAAATATTTTTTCCACACCGGTCAAGCGGTTGAAATATTACGTCAAAATTAGAGAAACAATATTTGTAAATTAAAAACTTGAAATTGTAAACCTTCACATTAACATTGAAGTTTAATGTATTTTCAGGAAATCATCAGACTATATTATTTGTTTAACACAGCCTACAAACAAAACGAGGACAGGCCTGTTGATGATGTACTTTGACCTACTACTTATACCTAGTACTTTAATGTTTACTTTCACAAGTGACCCTGCTATCATTAGTGCCAAACCATTGAAATCTATTAAAAGGTATGTTAATAAATATTGTGTGTTTGACCTAATATTTTGTATGGTATATCCAGATTTTCCAAGCACCTGCAAAATTTCTAGGCAAGCACATATTAGGTCAGAAAAATTGTTTAACTGAACTTATAGAATGTATGCTTAGTACTGGCAAGAAAAACATTTGTTATATTAGGTATATGTAAAGACTTAAGAATAACTTGCTTGTGGGCAAAAACAAGTCAGTCAGATTTTTTACAGCAGTCTTTTCTTTTATGATAACTTGATGCTGTTGGTTGGTAGGTAAACTGCTTGTTTTTTTTATGTCAGTACAGTAAAAATAAGTACTGGTAAATTTGAAGCTCGAAGACATTGACGGGATCTAAAATGTATGAATCTAATTATTGTATACAGTCAAACTTCAGTAGCTCTAACACTTATAAAAGTATAGAACTTTTCCCCTGTATTATCAATGTTAAAATGCTTTGATTTCTCTAACACAGATTTCCCAAAAACTCTTTAACTAAATAAGCAGTCCCAATTGTAAAAATCCTATGTAAATACCATGAAAAACTTGAACTATAATTATTGACAACTTGGGTGATTAAATGGTCATAAAAGGTGTGAAGATTGAAGTTATACCTGTAAAATGCCAAGCTGGATCTTTAATTGTATTATCTCGAATAATTAACCTAACTTTCATCAATTGTATTTATGTATGCCTTCGTTGGTAAACTTGTTGAAATAGGTTGTAATGTAACTACAATTGCTATAAAATCAGCATCGAGGTCATTTACACAATTACGTAATGCAATAATACCTGTTTACACTTCTTATTAATACTTGTGCACAAATTAAAAAAGAAAAATAACAGTAAACATTTTTATTTTAACAAAAACATAAAAACATGTGTTAAAAAATATTTATATATCCAATACAATGAACAAACACAATTTTATTGATCCAGTTTGACAGGAAATTTAATTGAAATATATAAAAAAAAATATTGTTTCCGGGTTACACATGAACCATTTCCAGAAATCACAGCACCTGGTCTTGAACTCAAGATTTCGTAAACACTTTTCATCAGCCCCTTCAAGTTCAAGCCAGCAAAGTTTTACTGTATACAAAAATAAATACGCTGAAATCATTTGAGTTAAATTAAGCATTCGGCAGTACTTATTCTTATACCCAGATGGGTAGCCTTGATATTTTTATTTTAGAATGTTGCTAATCTTTTGCAAGGGGCCTCGGTGGCCGAGTGGTTAAGGTAGTTTATATACTATTGATCACACAGTCTGTCAACAATGTGGTTGAGGGTTCTAGTTCCACTGCAGGCAAGGTGATCTCGATTCCAATCTTAATTGACAAGGATTGCTTGTTTTCTTACAGAAGGTCGGGGGTAAGGATGCTCCGACTTCCTCGCCATACGAAAACTGGACACCAGGATATAGCTGAAAAATTGCTAAAAGTGACATTAAACACCATTCAAACAAACAAAAATAATCTATTGCAGTATGTTTTGTCCTGCAAAGCCACACACAAATGTATGATCATTTCATATATTTAAAGATGTTATAATATTACTAGAAAAAAAGTTCAGGAAGGTGTTTTTCTCATTTTATTCTCATTTTGAATTTTAGTGGTGGTCTGCCAGTCACTGTGAAAGGTCAGAGGTTAAATATCATCCAGCAGCCAAAGCTAATAATATGGGGAAACAAAGGGGAAATGTTTGAAGGAGTAAGTATTGATAGAAATTGGAAATGTTGTAAAAGGATTATACATATACCTATTTATAATATCTGAATTACATTGTTTGTTTATAGTATGAAGTACTAATATCAATTTTAATTATGCATGTTTCATTTTTGTTCTGGGAATTCAAAGATGTGTATGCTCATTTTAAATTTATTTATATCACTTGAATTCACTGGAAACTTTCATTATCTGTAAAATACGTTTAAAATGGTAATGAAACAGAATTCATTAGCTTATTTTGAAAATTCCTTCCATTTTTTACTTTTTTACTATTAGATTATTAAAGGCTTGAGCTAAATGTGACAGGTTACATGAGAAAGGAAAATGTCTTAACTGTAATTACCTATAATAGATGAACTTAAAGCTAATATGGAAATAACAAAAAGTATAGTATCACTCAAAAATAATAGTGTAATTTCTGTTCACATAACATATATGATATATGGTATATGAGTGTATTGTTGAACTGACATTGTAATAATAACTTTGTATACTTTTTAGGATTGTAATAGGGCTAAAACCACAGAAGAAATGACATGTTTGACACCATATATAGACATGCCATTGTTTAAAAGATTAAAGCAAGAAGAACCTGAAGAAAGAACACCATTCCATGAGCTAGAGTTTGGATTTAAATTAGACAATGTCAAGACTTTTTTAAGATTTGGAAATTTCAGCATTTATCCAGATCCTGAATTTCAGTTGTTTGATTCCAGCACAAAACCTTTCCAAGGGAAGACCAATGATTACCTGACTATAAATGTAAGCTACTTACTGATCCTGTCAGATTTCAAAATAATATAACTACTAAATGTTGAGGGGAAGTAATTAAGGTAGCCTACAATTGATCATGTGCCTGTCAACACTTGAGGTTGGGTTTTTTTCCTAGTACTCCACTTTAAAATACTGGATGCTTTGATATAGCTGAAAAATTGCTTAATGTGGCATTCCACACTATTCTAACCAATTGTTGATGCACACAAACTATTGTAATTTGAAATGGGTTCCATGTTAATTATTTAAAATTTCAAAAATTGCAAAATTAAACATAGAATTGAATTGAAACATGTGTTAATGTAGAACGAATAATCGTAACCTCGCTTTTTTTTTTATTGGCAAGGGCACGAATTTAGTCCCATTACTTGTAATGTAGCAGAGCAGGAGTGAATCACTCCGGCACTTTGATGTCCAAATGAAATTGCATATACAATCAGACGTGGTTGATCTTGATATCTTTCAACAGTGTCACAGTTTTTTTTATCGGTTTTGTGTTTAAAATCGATCATTATTGATATGTGATGATAGTTAATGACGTTTTAATAACCCGCTGTGAATTGTTAGCTCACCTGACCAAAGTGTCAGTGTGAGCTATTCTCATCACTTTGCGTCCGTCGTCGTCTTCGTCGTCGGCCGTAAACTTTTTACATTTTAATCTTCTTCTCTACAACCACTTGGCCAATTGGAACCAAACTTGCCAGGAATGTTTATTGAGTGGTTCTTAACAAAGTTTGAGTTTTTGGTGCTGATCACATATGAAACATGTCTGCCAGGGCCATTAATGAGTTCTGATTGGCTGAAATTCAAAAATCTTCTTCTCATAAACTGCTTGGCAGATTGATTTGAAATATTGCAGAAATGTACCTTAGATGGTCCTCTACAAAGTTTGAGTTGTTTGTGCCAATCTAAAATCCAAGATGGCCGCCATCGCAGGACATAGTTTAACATAGGACCCTATAGAAAAACATACAAACAACTTCTTCTATGAAACTATTCCACACAATGAAGCCAAATTAATAAGGAAATGAAGGTTGGATTATTATCTTATTATTTTGGGTTTTTCCAGCCAATTGCAAATTTAACATGGCTTCCAGGGCCATTAATGCGTTTTGATTGGCTGAAATTCAAAAATCTTCTCATAAACTGCTTGGCAGATTGATTTAAAATATAGCAGAAATGTACCTTATGTGGTCCTCTACAAGGTTTGAGTTTTATTTCCGATCCAAAATTCAAGATGGCCGCCATCACAGGACATAGTTTAACATAGGATCCTATGGGAAAAACATACAAACAACTTCTTCTCTGAAACTGTTCCACACAATGAAGCCAAATTATGAAGAAATGATTAATGAATATTTATCTTATTATTTTGAGTTTTTTGTGCCAATTGCAAATTGAACATGGCTTCCAGGGCAACTAATGGGTTCTGATTGGCTGAAATTTCAAAAATCTTCTATTTACAAACCGCTTAGCAGATTGATATAAAATATTGCACAAATGTACCTTAGATGGTCCTCTACAAAATTTGAATTTTTTGTGGCGATCCAAATTTCAAGATGGCCGCCACGGTGGAACACGCATTAACATAGGACCCTATGGGAAAACCATACAAACAGCTTCTTCTCTGAAACTCAGTTCCACACAATTTAACCAAATAATGCAGAAGTGAATCTTAGATAGTAATCTTATTATTTTAAGTATGTTTCGAGCTGATAGGAAATTCAACATGGCTGCCAGAGCTGCAAATGCGTTCTGACTGGCTGAGATTTTAAAATTTGTTTTCTTACAAACAGCTTGGTAGATTTTAGGATATGTGATATTGTATGGTCCTCTACCTATGGTATCTATGGTTTTCTCACAAACAGCTTGGTAGATTTTAGGATATGTGATGTTGTATGGTCCTCTACCAATTTTGAGTTTTTTGTTTCGATCCAAAATACAAGATTGCTGCCACTATGGAACATCACTTAACATACTAACCTATGAAAAAACATAAAAACTGCTTCTTCTCAGAAACACTCCTAATGCTGATTGTAAATTCAACATGGCAACATTCATAGAAACAGCATCTTCACATAAACTCTTCAGCATTTAATATCAAAATTTGCAAGAAAAGTCTTGTCTTAAAAAGTTTTTTTGTAAGTCAGGTGAGCGATACAGGCTCTTAAGAGCCTCTAGTGAATTTATTGACATTTGTGTCTCTTTTTAATTACGTTTACTACATGACAAACATTGAGAAACCCGAAACTGAATGGCGTGTTGCATCTTGGGTAATACATACGTAAATTACTGGATTCTTACTACGGAATGGTTGTTATAGTATGCAAATTAGCACGTTTATTATAAAAATTTTCCATATACGTAAAAATTATCAACATAGCATTTTCCACCTGCATTTTCAAAGACCAAACAAGAAATTTCTTCAATAAAGATAGTTTCCCATTAGTTTCATAATGTCTAAAGCTTAAATAACGTAAAGAAGATGAATATTAGGTTTGAATTTTGTATAAATAGACCGAAGTTAGAATTTTTTATTTGCCACTTTATGAGCAATAGGAATGAATTCTGCAGTTTATCCGACAAATCACAAAACTAACTTCGGATTATAACTGCAGTAAAATTTTAATATTTCGCAGAATGCTTATATACATAACGCAGGTGTGCAGGGCCAAAGGATTTTGATTTTTATCAAATTTTCATAAAATTAAAGATATTTTGACTTGGTCAGTTTGAGGTCCAGATAGCTAAGACAGATTTTACTTTCTCAACAAAAAAAAAACATTGCTACTGACATATCATCCTTTAATTCTCAGCTGAGGGGCATACTTTTCATCTAGTTTGTTTTGTTTTTCAGGGTCGATTTCTGACAGACACAGCATTTAAACATGAACATGTTAGGGTACAGATTGGTACAGGTAACTGTGTTGTCAAGTCTATCCAATATCTGCTTACCTGTGAACCACCAAAAAAACAACCTGAATCATTGAATGGAGGACAGTATCCAGAGGTCATTGTAAGTATTGGCATAAATAATTGCAGTCTTATTCATAGGTCATTTTGTTCATTTGAGCAGTTTACTGAAGTGAATTGCTGTTTTTTACTGTTATTTCCTATAAAAAAAATTCACAGAATTGACACTTAATTGACTTAAAAAACAAAAGCCTAGAACAATGAAACATTAACTGTTTGAAGCCAAATTTTCAATTGCTCATCTTGGAACAAGAATATAAAATTGATAACATGCATGTACCACTGTTTTGTCAAAAGTCATAGATTATAAATATTTCAGGTTAGTATTGGTGAAAATCTGACTGTCTCATTGGGTACTCTGCGTTATGAGGAAAATGAATACCCCTTACCAATGATGTACATCATACTGATTGCCGTGGGTGGAGGATGTCTTGTCATAGTTATCATGGTCATTATTATCATGTATCGTCTGAAATCAAAGAAAAATGACAGCATGATGAAGAAAATGCAGAATCAGATGGATAATTTAGAATTGAAGGTGGCAAAAGAGTGTAAAGAAGGTAGGTACAAGTCTTTGTCTAGAACTGGATAACAGCTTACAGTAATTGACAGGGTTCAAGGTCAAACCATGGTTTTTGACCAAGAACCCTATCAATAATTTTGTTGTTATTCAGCCACCTATCAAATCCCATAACACTTGTCCTTATTGACTTAGGATGTATAATTTTAGTTAAACAGATAGTGGTCTTTTGACCATTTTCCAGAGATTGTTTTGACAATTAAAAAACAGTTGTAAAAATATTTAACTTTTGGTATAAAATATAATTATATACAGAAAATAAATGAGGTATGACAGTATTTAAATATAAAAGATGATTTATTAAAAGATGAACCTCATTGGCTATAAAACCTGAACTAAGGTCACCAGATTTAATCAGTTGGATGTTTTTTAGGACTTGTCTAAATCTGTGATTGTGGTAGTAATTTTATCGTGTTTGACACTCTTGTTTACTATCAGTAATATAGGCTTATTGCATGAATATTGGGATATATTGTCCCAAGCCAGATGTTATAATGCATGAGCTTGCGAGGCACAATATTTCCCAATATTCATGCCATAAATCATTTTTCATAGTAACAATTTTTGGGTGCTTTCAAGTCATTATTCAGTATCTTTGCAATTTGTAATATTTCACTAGGTCCAATATTATCATACAGTTGAATTTTTTTTTTTGTTGGTCTATGAACTTTACTTTTATCGATAATCAAATTCACTTCCATTTGTTCAGTTTCATGCGGTTCTGCTAATTCTCCCCTTGAGAGCAGATCATGTATGTCATTTTTGGCAATGTTTGTTAACTAAACTACAGTAATAATATAAAGTCGATGTTTGGAACACATCTGTACTTTTCCCTGAAATTACATAAAAGACCTAGACACAGTAAAATATGAAAATATATTGCACTTTATTCCTATATGAAATCAAATGGGGAAAAATTATTACTATATAATAACAAATTTTATTTCACTACAAACAGCACACAATTTCTGTAAACCAAGCCTAGTGTTTGATGTTTTGAAAAGAACTCGGCAGCAGAATACTTATGTTCCTTGTTCCTATTTTAGCATGTTTAATGAAAAATCTGGTTACTTCTGTGAAAATAGTAAATCTCAAACATGTTACTTGTATTATAAATTTGTCAAATTTATTTACACTTCTAGCCTTTGCTGAACTACAAACAGATATGACAGAGTTAACTAATGATCTGTATGGACAGGTAGCCATCCCATTCTGGAACTACCAGACTTATTGTATGAGAGTACTATTTCCTCAAGACAATACAGCAGATCATCCAGTCATAAAGGATTTGGAGGTAAATATAATTAATGATATATATTTATTTTACCTTCCGTCATATCCTTTTATAGTTGCAATGGCATTGATTCAATTAACTGTATTACTGATGATACAAAGTTAAATGACTGGTGTAAGCTTTTTTAAGATTTTAAACAATATTACAAATAAAACCAATGCACGAATACGATTTACTAACAGTATAGTAAATATTTAGTGCTGACATAAAGGCTTCATTGACCTTTTTAGATCAAAATTTACCTGTTCTTTTTGTTGCGTTGGTTTTCACATTTTCATCCTCCAGAACCTCTGTGAAATCAAACCTTTGAGTAATGGAGATTCACATTAGTTTAAACAAAAGGCTATACCCTCTTTAAAGGGTAGATAATTAAGAAATTGTTAAATATTCTGTCAAATTAAAAAAATCTTCTTTCTCAGGTAATGTTTTGCCTAATTGCAATTAAACATGGCTCAAGGTATCATTAAGGTAAATGGCTGAGGTCAACTGAGGGGCCATGCTCTCTTTCTTTTGCAACCTTTAGTTTCTCAAAGGGGAGTAATTAAGAAATTGTTAAATAATTTCAGAATTAAAAAAACTTCTCTGCAACTATTAGATTGATTTCAACCAAAGTTAATGAAATTTAAGCATAAGTAAAAATAAAATTTTTTTACAATTCAAGGGCTGTTTCTTTTCTAAGGATGAGAACTGTAAGATATTGATTGTATAAAATAAACTTTTTGTCCACTGATTTAGTATAGAACAGATATTGAAACCTTTCATACTCTTTTTGAATTGCTTCCAAGGCTATTTGTCGATAGATTATCTTTGAGTTAACTAAAAAATTCAAAAGATGTAATTCTGGTTGAACATAATTCATACAGTTAGGCTCTGTGTTACTGCGATGAGTGGAGTGGACCATGGACTGTTTTTTTTTTTGTTTTTTTTTTATTTTTGCTAATTTTATGTTCTTTTTTGTTTTATAAGGTTGACTATAGAAGAAGAGACAATGTTGAGAAGGGTCTTGCATTGTTCTCTCAGTTGATCGGTAATAAGACATTCCTATTGACATTTATCCGAACCCTGGAAAGTCATAAAAACTTTTCCATGAAAGACAAGGTCAATGTGGCATCCCTGATATCTGTGGCATTGCAGACTAAAATGGAGTATAGTACTGAGTAAGTTATAAGTTCAGATTTATAGAGGGAGAAATTAAAGAATTGAGTCATTGTATTATAAAGAACAGGAAATGAAAGAGTTTTTAGGTATGAAGAAAATAACCAAATTTTTTGTCTTAAAATCTTTTTACAAAGTTTCATTTAACTAACTTGTACATTAAGTTGCAGATCATGTCCTAGATCAAAAACTAAGCATTACATCAGATCTTGATAATGAAAACAGTAACAAATTTATGTTTCAGCATCTTGAAAACTTTACTTAGTGACCTGATAGAGAGATCTATTGATGGTAAAAAAGAACCAAAACTTCTCTTCAGGAGGTGAGTATAAGTTACTGTTTTTGTCAAATCCAAATTTGGACAGTTAATTCTGGTTACTTATAATAAATATCTAGAATTCAATGGGCATTGCCAAAAGGCAGCCATCACAATATGTTTAGTATTATTTGTAGGAAATCTTGGAGTAGAGTATGAATCCCCTCCATTCCTTACTAATTAACAAGTTCCTAAAATGGCTGCCTCCATGTTCTGAGCAAATTTATATATATGGCACCAGTGTAGCTCAGCAGCAATCCTTATCAAAATATTTGTTTTCAATCTTAAAAAAATTGTATGAACATTATGCAAATGCTCATAAGAACTTGAAAACTACCATTATTTTTGAAAAAACAAGAAAGAGCTAATAGCAATTCATGTCAATATTACATCATGTTATTTGATGTTAATGAAATCATTTTTTTTCCACACTTTCAGAAATGAATCAGTAGCAGAGAAAATGCTGACAAACTGGTTTACATTTTTACTTTATAAATTTTTAAAGGTAAGTGGTTGTGGTCATTACCAAGCTTATGTTTGAAATAGCATTATTAATGTTCAATTGTCCTGGAAACTAAACCTTGATAAATTATTTTAGCGATTTATGATTCAGATCTATTTTTGATGCAGTTTGAAATTGAACAATTTTACTTATATATAAAAAAAGCCTTCAAATTTGATACTTTGCAACATTGGTAAGAATGTTGCAGCCTTCAGAACTACTGCTTTTTATGATGCACATTTAGCATTTCACACGGCTATTAGAAATGATGGTAGATAGTCCAATGTTCATACAAATTATGCTGATTTGAAATTCTACATGGATGCCTCATCATTTTGGATTCAAATGAATGTCTTCCTTGAGTATTTTTATATTGAAGTTCAGGTGCGGTAATGACTTTGCACTATAACTAAAAGAATTTTAAAAAAACTCAAAATTCAGAACAGCTGGAAACTAACCGTTTTCTTAACACAGGAAGTTGCTGGAGAACCCTTGTTTATGTTGTATCAAGCTATAAAACATCAAGTAGCCAAAGGTCCAGTAGACATGGTTAGTAGTGAAGCCAGATACTCCCTCAGTGAGGATAAACTGATACGACAGCAAATAGAGTTTAGACAAATGGTGAGTTATTTCCCTTAAAATCTTATAGCAAGAGGAACAAGACCACAATTATTTTTGGCTAAATGTTTGTTAAACATAAAGTCACTTTCTAAAAATTTTACCATCAAATTTGGAATGTCATTTTTTGGTATAACAGTTCAGTACCATTCTGAAAATTTATCGGTAATTTGTGTTATTTTCCTTTGATGTGTTCGAACTGATAATGCTGGTCTCAGCATACTAGCCGTGATACAGAAAATATCAGACAGTTCATTACCGGGCATGCCTGACTAATGGCGGAGGAATCTAAAAATGAATACGTCACAGTAACTAACAGAATGTTAAAAAAAAAAAAAAATTAACTGTCATTACTTGGAACTTGATTGTATGGAAGTTCAAACAAGTGCAAGTTATCCCCAGTTGTAAACTGAAAATATCTGTATTATGGCCATGTTTCTCCGTTTCATTATTGGGACAATTACAATGACTACTATCAATTAACAATATTGGCTTGTCTTCTTAATAGACTGTGTATGTCCAAGACATGGAACAGTATCAAGGTGCTCATCCTGTCAAAGTATTAGACTGTGATACAGTGTCTCAAGTTAAAGAAAAAATACTGGATGCTATTTATAAAAATGCTCCATTCAGTAGTAGACCAGTTAAAGATGATGTAGATCTAGGTAAGACATACTGTTTGTAGATTAACTTTTTTTAATAGAGTGCATATATATTTCTTTGCAGCTTCCTATATAGATAAAGAAATAAATTCTAACTATTAATAGCACAGGGATTCCTAACTATTAATAGCACTGACTCTTTGCAGCATTGGAATGAAAGAAAGTAATTAACACATAATAGACTGCATAAACTTTAAGTAATTAATATGCATTTTACGTAAAGGAAAATATATGGATGTGACAGTGTATGTAAAAATTTAATGCATTACAGATCCAGTATAATATTTAACAACTGTGTGGAGGAGGCTTATGTTTATGTGAGAGAGTGTTAGTGCAGTTTTGATCTTCAGTCAGGGTTCAATCAGTTTTTACAGAAACACAATTTTCCTCAAAGTATAGTTTTCAAATCAGTTTGGAGTCTAAATTTTAACAAAATTTAAAAAATAAATTTTGGCTTTACCTGACTGCTCTCCCTTGCGCAAGCTTGAGTGATGATTGGTGGTGAGATATTATGGGGTGTTTGATGGTTTTATATCTGGTTAATGGTTGTGTTAATACTTTACTATAACAATAATGCTCAAATGAAATACATCACATTCTAAATAACAAATCTTTGTCTGTACATTTATACATTTGAACCTATCATGTCTTTTTTCTTGTTCATTACAAGATATTTCCAAAAGTTTTATTTGCTATAACAATGTGATGTGTTTCTCATTAGATTCCTTCACAAACATAACACAGATTGTCTCTTTAAGAAAATATTGAAACTTAATTTAAAATCTGTTTTTGAAGGAATGGCTACTGACACTTTTCTAAACACAAATTTCTTGTTCTAATATTGCCTTTTCAAATATAGTTGCATGTGTGTTGATATATCTAACACAGCTAGATATGTATGAATTGCAAATGCTTGTTAACAACAGAACTAACATGTTTGACTCTATTGATTATCAATGCCTGACATATATTCTTCTTTTGGCACTAGGTCTTTCTTAGTTCCAACACAATCTTTCAATGAATTTTTTTCTGTTAGCATAGTGATGTCATTTCATACTTATTTCCAATATATTTATTATAATAAAAATCCTAAATTATTTTAGTACAAAAAGTATTGATTGTGTAACAATATATTGATGTTTGATTCATGTTTCTTCTGTGTCCCAATTTCCTATATCCCCTGATTTTTTTAAAAATTTTGTCTAAATTTCAATTTAACCCTTTCTGGAATTAATGTTTGTTCATAATTATTTTGTATCTTAGTTGAATTGTGGTTTAGAGACTGTCATTTCCTGTCTATGTATTTTATATACATTACTTCATCACATCTCTTCTCTTCAGAAAATATTTATATAATAATGTTGTGTTTAGCATTCACTATGCCAAAATAGTGGCCAGGGTTGAAGACATAGTGCACGACCCGAAGGGAAGTGCACTATGTCTTCAACCCTGGCCACTATTTTGGCATAGTGAATGCTAAACACAACATTATTATAATTATTATACTGACTGTCTTGACTTGGAAAATTATAACAAGAAGAAAAATAGGGCATTATGATACCCCGCTACGTTGTGATGTAAAGTATTCCTTACGAAATTTATTGGGATCGTTCTTCCCAACCAGGACATTTTCAGGTTTTCACCGCCGCTTTGTTTTTTTTTTTTTTTTTTTTTTGCAGACGTTATACGTTGATCGGCTTCTTCCGTTGACTAGGATAAAAATACCTTATTTAAAGCGCAGCAGTGATCAATAACTGATTACAAAGTTAACCCCGCCCATTCGCGTGAATTTCAATTGATTGACGTCCAAATCAATAGTTTTCTTAGGCAGGTGGAGAAACTATGAAGGCATAGTGCACGGAGCACAATTCGTTTAGAAATATATGTCAAAATAGTAAAATATTTCTATTAAAGGACATTCTTACAGAAAGTATAATAATTACAAATAATAAATTCAGTCTGTTCATCCATTATTTACTTAATTAGATATTTTCTTAAGGAATGTTTTAAATTTTTAAAAAGGTCATATAACATGTTTCAAATTTATTATTTTAATAAAACTTTCCTTTTAACAAAGTTGGCAAGCATGCTGTGGTATAATTATGTATGTTTATTTAATGTTATATGTTGTCTTGGTGACGGGATAATTTTCTATTCTTATAACCATTATATTTTTATATATGTTATGTTGCTGTCTGTATACAGCCATTTTTAGTTTTAGTCTTTAGATTTTATTTATGGGTTCATACTTCATAATAATGGTGCCAACAAAATAAACTTATGTATAACTTAACATCAACGATGATCTTAAAATCTTTTTTTGTGGTAATTGGTGAAATAATCAAAGTGTCTTATCCTTTTATATCATATTGTTTGTTTTGATGGTACCATGTAAAAACAACAAATTTTGCAGTAATTCCTAATTAGTGTATATTGTTATAAAAATTTTATTATTTAGTTCTGAACTTATAAATTAGTTTACAACAAATCCAAAGTAATGCAAAATATGGAATTATTTTGTGCAAAATTTGTTGGTTGAACTCTTTCTTTTCATCATCACCATCATCATCAATGTTGTCAAGGGTGTCGTCTGCTGCACTGCAGAGGTTTGAGAGTGGTATTTATATGTATTATTTCCATGGTTACAGTGTTGTTTGAAACATCTTCTACAGAATGGAATAGCGGCACAAAAGGTCGTTTAATTTTACAAGATGATGACAATACCACAAAACAGGAAGGAGATTACAGAAGAATGAATACTCTCCTACATTACAAGGTAGGTTGACCAGTTTTTATAGATGACTAAATATTTGATTATAAAACATAACATTGACAGGGTTAATACAATAATTTATTATTACCATATATAATACCAGTTCCAATGTGAGTTTGCAAGTTTTTTTTGTAAAAACAAAATAAGATTTACTGGTGACCAAGTGTCCTGCAATTACTGTAACCACTTTGCCTGTGTTCTTTGTGGAAAAATGTAAATATGTTTAATTTAGCATTCCAATGTGGACATAAATCACTACATTTTTTGACATTTATTAAAAACCTTTGACAAAATGAACATTCCTAATGTATCGGTCCCAAAATTGAAGTCATCGTTTAATTTTATTTTTGGAGACAAGAACTGCAGCTTTATTAAATCAATGTATTGCTAATTAATGATTAAAATTAAATATATTGTTTTACTTTGGACAATGTTAACAGTTTTGAGCAAAAAAAAGTTTATTCCTAAAGTAGTATTTCCGATGTTTGACAAACATTACCAAGGTCTGCTCCCTTAAAAAACAATGAACATCGAGGACACCAATATGATCACGTGGTCAGTTATGGTCCTGATACCTTAATAATTGAAAGTATTTTATCAATCAATTTTTTTTGCATTATTTCTTTTGTTATCTCTACCCATGCATGAAATGTATCTAAATCAAACTAAAAATCTGGAAGGGATATTTTTTGCAGACAGTAAGGAAGTGTATATAAATAATTTTTTGTGTTCCAATAGGTGAACGATGGAGCATACATGACACTAGTGCCCAAACAACAGCAGTACAATCAGTCTTCCTCCGAAAAATCAGCGGGGTCTAAATTCTATGGTAAGAGCTTATTTACTTATATCTCTGTCCAGTATTTGTCATCTTCTGCTTCTTTACGTACTGGAAAATCAATTGAATTCACACTTTGAGGAAAGAATAATATAAATATTATTGTGTTTATTTGGATTTACCACAAACAATTATTTGCATTAATCTGTGTAAAACTTATTTCTGTTTGCAGACAATTTTCCATTCTCAACTAGAAGTCCTTCTTTAAACAGAACAACAACACCCCAGAATATTAATCTAGAGATAGAGATAGCTAATGTCAACAACAAATATTATCATTTAGTAAGTACTTGTTTTTGCAATAGCATCATAAATAATTGACATCTTAAGCTGTCAGAAACATTTTAATGCCCGCTCAACGACATGTTGGGGGCATTAAGTTTTACTCATGTCCGTTTGTCTGTCTGTCCTTCCATACGAATTTCCGTCAAGTTTTTCTCTGAAACGATACTGAGAACAATTTGAAATTCGGCAGGGTGGTTCAGTATCACTACACCCTGTTTGGGACTTCATTTAGCGAGGGCATCTGTGTCCCATGGACACATTCTTCGATTTTCTTAATATACATTTCAATTTTTTTCCACAGATCTGGTCTTATCGTTAATGCTGCAGTTGCATCAAGTTTGATATTACTACTCCCAGTTCTCTTATTACAACTGTTCGCAATGTTTGATTTCTTGTGAATTCTTCTTCTTTAATTACCACTGTTGCCATTGGTTGATATCAATTCTTGTTCTCTGACTGCAACAGTTGCCAAAGGTTATACTCTAAGTTTGTGTGCCAGTAAAACTGTGTTTGTTGTCATGGGAAAAATGGTTTTCATTTAATCCAACCTAAAAATCATTTAAAATAAAATTTAGCCAGGATTGATTTCATATACCATGTGGACAAATTCTCTAGAGGTCAAAGGTCAAATTAACAAATCAATTGAATTGCTATTTTGTTTATAGGTGCGATCGCACGAGACGGAAAATTTAAACAAAGAAGGTACAGACAGAGGAAGTAAGATGGTGTCTGAGATATACCTGACCAGATTACTTGCGACCAAGGGTACACTTCAACAGTTCGTTGATGATTTGTTTGAGAGAATTTTCAGTATTGCTCATAGGGGGAATGCCCTTCCCCTTGCCATAAAGTATATGTTTGATTTCCTAGATGATCAAGCATTATTACATAACATTCAAGACCAAGAAGTTGTATATACCTGGAAATCTAACAGGTAAGTTGTCACTGCAGTAGTGAGTTAAAAATATGAATCAATTTGTTATACCTACAGCTGACATAGAATTTTGATTTCCAGTTTTTGAAGTTAAATTGTTTACACCAATGCTAAAAAAACTGGTATTATCTGATACAAAGCAGTTGTAAATATGAGATAAAATTTTACAATATGCTGGCCTCTTTATGGATCTTTATAAACAATATGTTTGAATAAAGAAAATATTCCTATCTAATCAAACACACACAAATATCTCAGTTGTTAAAATCACCAGTTATTTTCCACCGTGTACTTTCATGAAAGCTTTTAAATATGTTACTAGTTTGTTTATTATATTTATAATTTATTTTTCAGCTTGCCTCTGAGATTCTGGGTGAATGTGATAAAAAATCCTAATTTTGTGTTTGACATTTACAAATCAAACATTGTAGACTCGTGTTTAAGTGTTGTAGCTCAAACATTCATGGACTCGTGTTCACAAAGTCCCCATCGACTGGGAAAAGACTCTCCTTCTAGTAAATTGTTATTTGCAAAAGATATTCCTAAGTTTAAAAAGTGGGTGGAAAGATACTATGTGGATATAAAAATGATGCCAGCAATTTCTGACCAGGATATGACAGCCATGATGACTGAAGAATCAAGAGTATGTATTTAATTCTGTATTTTTTTACCTGTAGTTTTAGATTTATAACTTTATAAGAACCATAATTATTGTCTAAAATGAATCAAAGATGTCTTATGCATATAGTCCAACATAATCCCAGATTGCATATTTTAAGTTTGTACAGTGTTGAACATCAATCAGTAAATCATATTTTACCACAGGGTTTACCATTTGAATTATGTTAATCTTATCTGTTGCATTTACTTATTGTGCATACACTATATAATATATTTATGTAGACCTGTCTCAAATTTCTGCTCATGAATGCTGATTGTCTTGGGTTTTGTAAGGCACTTATTGTTCGCCATGTGATTAAATTATTCAGTGGTACCAGAGGTTGAAAAATTTCCCATTTATCTCTAGATTGTCCAGGGGTTAAGCAGATAATTCAATCTTTGTTATTTTGCTACATAATAACAATGCTTAAAAGGCTTTGAAGACTTGCCTAGGCGATAATTTAACAATGTACAGTTTTGAGAAGTGAACACAATCTTGTATTGATGTGTTCTAATTTATTCAACATCATAAAAAATCTGAATTCTGCTTCTCACAGACATGTATGTATAATGTACATTTTTATTTTTAAATCTCACAATTTAACTTATCTATACTACATAGGCATCCTTCAGCATAATTTACGTGTTTAGACCACATCAACTACAGAAAAATCTCTTTAAGTTGCTTTTTATTATAAAATGTGACATGGATCTGGATTGGTTAAATCCAGGTGATGGCCATTAAATGGCAAATTCAAGGGTCCTAGTAGAAAATATCTCTGGTATATCACAACTTAGCTGGTGTGATCCACAGAAACTAGGTCAGTTATTCTTTTTTATCTTGTTGAAATACTGTGAAAAACGACAGTAGAAATATTTTTACATTTAAATTTACTCAAAAACATATCACTTTATTATATGGATGACAAGAACAAGTTATTAATGTCTGAGATTGTGTATTTCAGATTCACCAGGATGAGTTTAACACAACTGCTGCATTGTATGAACTGTATAAATATGTCCTCAAATACAGAGAGGAGGTAATTGTTTTGTAATAGATACTTATGTAAAAGGAAGATAAACCTTATTCAGTTTATTACTAAAAGATAGAACAACAAATCACCAAAAATTAAATAACATGATAGATACAGTATGAGTGTACAAACTACTGGCTTGGAACAGCTGCATAAAACATTTGGTAGGGTTGAACTGGTGGGGATACCAATCCTTGCTTATTGATAGTCTAATGTTGTGTATATAATGTCATTGGAAACTACCATATCTAAATTCAATGTTGATTATTCTTTTATCAGTCTCATAGAGACCTGTCTAAACTTAATACCACTTTTTACTGAGAATTTAAATTTGAATACTGGATTATTGACAAAAATTGATCCCTGCCAGATGATTGATATCAAGTGGCAAAGCAAGTTATAACAGTGCTATCCCTTAATGGATGCAGAACAGGAACTCATATTCTTTGCTAATTAAAAATATTCTGTTTTTAACTTACAGTTATGGCAAGCTTTAGAAGAGGATGAATTTGCCAAAAAGAATCGTCTTCAGTTCAAGTTGGAACAGGTTCGTCTAGCCATGGACAAGGAAGTGTACTGCTGACAGTAAAATCTCAGGACTTTTAGTGCTATTATAATTGGTTTAATATTCTGACCAAATCAGACTGAATTTCCTGTCTCAGTGTATGACCATATATTTGATTTAAAACAAAATTGTAACTTGAAGTATTTTTATGTTTTGTAATGGTTTGATGAACAATGTGAAAACACGCAAGGAACAATATCCCATTGACTTTCCTTTATTTGCAATGTAGTTTTGAAAGTCTTGCTATTGACTTTAAAACAGAGGCATTAAACCTCCGAGTGTTGCAGTACTGAGTAGGATGAGTGGTTATACCTGCTTGTTTTGTACATTGTTTTCGAATTAAATGAAAATTTTAATGGTCAGAAATAAAATATATATTATTAAAATATTACTATACAAATGTTGTCATTGTGTGCCGGTCATACTTCAGTCACCCATTCGTAGGTGCCACATTTATTCTGCTATACAGGTATTCGTCAACTCTGCTTAAAATATAGAAATCTCACTGTACCATGCAGCAACTTTGTATTGTTAGTTAGAATTATTTACCTTGTTATATTTGTAAGTAGAAATGCTGTATTGATAACGAGCTCACTCTGAAATATCTCTGTTAGTCTACTTTTTAGTAAATACAATGTGCGAAGAAATGGATAGAACAAATTGGTGATGATAAAGTAAAGTGAAAATGTAACAAGCCTCAATTTGCTTTGGAATTTCAAGAAATTTGTGTATAAACATAACCTTGTCATTTGTTTTGTCTGGAATCAATTTTGCCGTTATCTGTTTGTTTTTCAATTTTATCTTGACAGTGCTCATCAGATTGTCCTAGCGTTTCTTCCTAGATTGTATGATGTTACCGTTGTGCCAAAAATTTTAATATAATGTTTCATATTAATTGTAATATATTTCATATTGGTATCAGAATTATAAATAAGAAATAAATATGCATGTTTAATATATTGAGATCTCATTTTATATGTTGTTTAGTTCTATTTTACTGTGTGCAAATAATAAAGTAACTTTATAAAAACTTTTTACAGAACCAGAATATTTTTCATTTTAATTTTTCATATTTTCATTTTCTCAGAAAGTAATTTATATTGCAGTTTAACTAGAATCATATCACATTTCACAAAGATAAATGTTTAGTTTTTGATGTGTATAAATTTCAGCAATGTGTAATGCTGGTACATGATATAAAAGCCTATAATTTCCAAAATCACCAAAGTATTTTGATAAGTTCGCAAGCATGCATGTAATAAACCATTCTAAACAATATTTTTGACAGTCAATTTCAGCAGTTAAAATACAGTTTTGTTGTATTAAATTTATTTGTAATGTGAATTTTCTTCTGGTATTTTTAAACTGATTGCTAATCAAATTTATTTGTAGCAAATTAATTAGCTATGACATATTGAAAAGCTATTTTCTGTTGCTGAGGTTCATAGTCATATTTAAATAAATACTCAGAAGTATAGATTATAGTTACATTTCATTTCAAGTACAAGTAAACAATAACAGTGATTAAAGAAGAATCATTTGAACATCATTTTAAAATTGCTTCATCATACAAAAATCCCTCCTCTAAAAGCTTAGCCAAAGATTTACATTCTTGTACATGTATTATTTAGTGCTGACTTGTCATCTCAATCATATTAGCAAAGTTATTTTCGTAATAATGACAGTATTTGTAAGATATATATTTTAGTATTTTATGATGGTGCTTTCGACGTCAACAGATTTTGTTAAATAGTTTTACAAGCTTTTGTAGTGGTTTTTGAAGCATTCCACGATTAATGTGGTTTTTTATATTCAACTTTCTTGTAATAGATAAGCCATGGTTGTAATTTAGGACAATTCTTCGTTTTCTAGAATAGGTTGCATGAATATCAATAAAGCTGCCATACAAGTTACAGTTTTGTATTTTTTAAATTTGATTAATTTTTTTATGTATTGACCAATGAATGGGTTATTTCAAAATGTTGGATTGGAATTTTATTGTGAAATTGTTTGTAACTTGATAGAAAAGTTCATTGGTAACTCTGCACTTATTAAACTTCAAATAGATCAATTCCACACTCACTTTGTTAGGATTTGCAAGAAGTTTATCTATAGAATAATGTTGTGCTTCAATGAATCTTTGTTTATTATGTATGTTTTTTATTCATTTTGATCAAGTCTTTCGTGACATGAAGACTTGTCGTGATTATCATGTTATGTGTTCATTCATTTTAGAGTAGAATTTTATAGAACGCATATAGGATAACAATGATGACATATTGTGGGCAAGATATGTCCCTGTAATTATGAAAGTTTTATATTCAGTAGTATCTTGCCAGGTTTACAACAAAGTCCTCTGTTAAACATTTTGGGCAATCTAAATTCTCTTTTCAAGCACATCATTAGTATTTTGATAATTTTTTTAATTTTGTAAATGAGTACATTATATAGTTGATTTAATATTATTCTGTAATATTTGAAATCCTTTAATATTTATTACAAGTTTAAGAAGTACAGGCATATCTGATTTGGGTATGTTATACATCTTAATTTGAATATTGAGAGGTTGTTATTTTGTACCTTAGATAGTAACTATTTGAGGCAAAAAATATATAAAGATCTAAGTATACAAAGTAATATGCACATGACTTGTGGGTTTAAACATAGAATTATGAAATTTACTAGTAAAGAAGGTCAATTCAGTGCTTCTTTGTTAATATATGCTCAGATTTTATCTATGCAAATTTAGTTTATCAGATATAGGGCTTATGATATGAATATACTGGTATAGTTATAACTTATTTCTATGGTTTGCCCTGATCATTATTTATTAGCATATGTAAAAAAATAAAGTTCATCATAAGACATTTGCATATATTTGTACAAAGTCCTTTATCTACCATTTATACATAAGATATAAGACATGGTTTAACATAATGATCATTTTAAAATGGTATTTCCTATAATAAATATCAGATTAAATATTTATCGCTACTTTGACAAAATACTGTATAAATTGAGTGACTGTCAGTAGCTGTCTACTGGTATAAACCACATTTTGTAACCATCTGTCAGTCATATGATGATATAAAATGTAACAATATTTAGTGTTTTAGCATGTCAAGTACGATTCTTTATTCTGGCTGTATTTAGGCTTTGCCATTTTTCTATCTAGTCAGTTGTTTTATGCATATTGCATTTTATCAGTAGACAAGGTTTTACACCAAGACCTTATATCCGATGGTTCTACTATGGCATGGCTAATTAATTAGAGTCAGAACTATTGTAATAGAATAGTAGTCATGTTGTAAGATGGTATAATATTGTAAGCCCATATCTGCAAACAGATAAATAAACAAAACATGCTTCATTCAAGGTGTATTTTAATGGGTATGAATGTTACAAGTGGTTGTAAAATTTTATCATGAGTTGTATGAGAAGTGAGTTTTGTAGACATTTTTAATTAAAAAATATACATTTGTCAAAAATCTGTTAAAAAAAATGAAATAAAAATATGCAATAATTTGTGTTATTTAATCAGTGTAACAGGGTAGCAGATAGGGTGATACTGTTTTCAGTTTGTGTGTTCGTGTCCATCTAAAACCATTTTTCTCGGCAATTATAATTAATACCTTACTGAAACTTTGTCACTAGCCGTTAATGATCATGCTGTATTGTGGGATTTTATTTTTAGACCTTTCTGAAGTAATTTTGTGGGGGTATCATCAGGGAGCATTGACATACAATAACTTGTTTATGCTTAGGACATATTTGGCATAACTTTTACCTCAATCATCAGGGAGCATTGACATGCAATAACTTGTTTATGTTCAGGACATCTTTGGCATAATTCTTACCTCGATCATCAGGGAGCATTGGCATACAATAATTTGTTTATGTTCAGGACATCTTTGGCATAATTCTTATCTCAATTATCACGGAGCATTGGCATACAATAACTTGTTAATGTTCAGTACATCTTTGGCATAATACTTACCTCAATCATAAGGAAGCATTGGCATACAATAACTTGTTTATATTCAGGACATCCTTGGCATAATACTTCCTCAATCAAAAGGGAGCATTGGCATACAATAACTTGTTTATGTTCAGAACATCCTTGGCATAATACTTACCTCAATCATAAGGGAGCATTGGCATACAATAACTGGTTTATGTTTAGGAAATATTAGGCATAATTCTTACCTCAATTATTAAGTAGCATTGGCATACAATAATTTGTTTATGTTCAGGACTTCTTTGGCATAATTCTTACCTCAATCATAAGGGAGCATTCGCATACAATTATTTGTTTATGTTCATTACATCTTTGGCATAATTCTGATCTTAATCATCAGAGAGCATTGGCATACAATAACTGGTTTATGTTTAGGAAATCTTAGGCATAAGTCTCTTTAACAGCATTAAAACCTTCTTTTCCACACTGTATACTGCTATCCCTTATATGCTTCAGAGGCTACATTTTTAGGAAACGTGCAAGAGGTGATAAATGTACTGAATGATAAATGCAAGAGGCGATAAATGTACTGAATGATTAATGCAACAGGCAATAAATGTACAGAGTGATTAATCATGACAAATCTTACTTTGTTAGAAGCGATACAAAATTTTATCCCCGTATCGGTATTATTCTTGGAATTTGATTGGTCAGTTACACGTCTTTACAAAACCAATATACCCGGCTCTTTGCTAAGTCATATACCCGGGTGTTGCTAAGCCTTATTTGCACAAAAGTTCTTGAGATGCATTTAAATTATAAATGGTAATCGGTTTGTGTCATATATAGGATGATCAAATCTTTAACAAAAGGTCCAAATGTGCTTTATTTTTAACAGAAAATGAAACAAAAGATATGCAGTTTGACAAACAACAACGTCGCACTATTATGACATCTCTGCAAGACATTCAGCGCCAAAACTTTTTTCAACATCTATTTTAATCCAACAAAAAACTTTTTTTTTTCGAGAACTGTAGGGTTCTACCCTACACCTTATAAAAAAGCGATATTTGTACCAAATTCCAATCAAACTTTCTTCGATAATGAAGAAAATGTTACGTTAACGTCGGCGATTGCACTGACAATGAACCTAAAAATCCACCATTTCAAACTTAAAACGGGGATAAATTCGTTATACACGTTCATATCCGTAGATATGTAGATTTTAACACCTTCAGCACCCCTGTACACCCTTCGGCTTTGCCTCGGGGCATACTTGGGGTCACTTCAGGTGTTAAAATCTCCATATCTACGGATATGAACGTGTATAACTTATAGTATTCACTAAATATTTTGTTTGTTTTAGTGGTGTTTAATGCCATTTTCCAGCTATATCATGGCATCCAGTTTTTAGTGGGGAGAAAGCTGGAGAACCTTGAAAAAAAAACGCCTTACCTTCGGTAAAAATTATTCAATGAAGAAGAGATATGTCTAATGTAAGATTAATTAATAAACAACTTACAAGTCACGTTTGGAGGATATTTTTCAACATATGCGATCTGCATTGCAATGGGTTCATACTGCACTCGTTTTTTTACATGAATGTGTAATGAATAAACAAAAAAAATACATGTTGGCCTAGAGTTTAATTTCATCTTTCATATTTTAAATATTATGTAATGTCAACATATACCTCTATGTAATTTTGCAACTTAATCTTTACATTTGATCAATGATTTGCAATAAAGAAGACATACACACAAGTTTATATAGGAAAAAAGTGCTAGATTTTTACCTTTGAACTTTTTTTTGCAAAGAGATAACTCGTATGATGTAATTAAATTACCGTTAAATTAATACTTAAGATATAGTTAGGACGTCCTAAGTTATACAGTTTATTCAAGATATATCCAATTAATTTCCTAAGTCGATGAAGTTTATTCTAAGAAATAACTTAGGACAATGTTTGGAGAGTGTCCAGAACATCATGACAATTTGAACCGGTATGGCATATATATTTGAATTTAAGTTATTGGGTACAACATACATTATTCATATTTGATAAGCTATTTTGTACCTTTATATGTTAAATTTAAAATAAAGAAGACAAAAATGACCTGAATACATAAATTGGGCAGATCTTATGTTATAGAGACATTGACGCAAAATATTAATTAAGTTATTTATAATTTAACTATTCAACACCAGACATGGCTTTTTTGATGATGTAGACAATAAGAAGATTGTCCAATTTAAGTAACATTTATCATCTTGTTTAAATTGTTGAGTTAACAAATATAAATTTAGCAAAGCAATCAAGAATCATCCATACCAAGTAAATGAAATTGCAAACCATTTTATAAAATAAACTAATTTGATGTTTTGTTTTGAAATACATGTATACTAGTAATCTTTATTAACATATTTTGCTAGTCTGCAAAAGTATCTATTATTTGGAGGAAGTGCACAATTTAGAATTTAAACTTTTCCTTTTACTTGACTCCAATTCAAATTTTAGCTGGTTTTGATATTAACCAGTGAAATTTTTTATAACATGCAAAGGTCGGATATAATTTTGATTCAAGTGACTTTTTAATATGTTACATCAATAATTTGATTAAAATGGCCCAGTAGTTTCAATGAGATTTTAAATTCATTTTTTATTAAAATAATCTTTCACTAGCATATCATAGCTCATGAGCTAAAGAAGGTTTGTTTGTTTGAATGGTAATTAATGCTAATTTCACCAATTTTTCAGCTTTATCATGGCATCCAGTTTTTAAGCCAGACTACCCATAGAAAACCCGACCTTTGGTAGAAAAACTGTCAATCCTTGTCAATTAACATTGGAGTAGAGTACACCCTACCCACAGGCAGACTCAAACCTTTACAAGATATTAGCAATTATTCTGTGCATCAATTTCTAATAAGTTTGGGATAGGATCCTATATTTTGTGTCAATGTTGAATTTCCAGTAGGCCACAAAATTGGGAGACATAAAAGACAACCAATATATTGTCATTATAACCATTTTAATCTGTCAAATAGTTTCTTTAACCAGAGGCTAGGCAATGAAGATGGCATTCCTTTATGTAAAACCAAGTTTTGTAATGTTCAATTTCTGAGTGGCCTAAACAATATTAACTTTGTACTGAACCATCTAATGAATATTGCTGTTTGGTTTCAACTGGTTCAATCGTTTCAATTAGGAAGTCATATAAGACATTAACGCATAGGTTTGTATGTTCAAATGGCAGCCATTTTGGATTTATTATCCAATAAATGAACATAAACTTCTAAGAGCACCAACAAAAACATTCACATACAATATGGTATCAATAATCCTTTCCGTTTCTGAAAAGAAGGTATCATTGAACTGACTACGTTGGTAAACAGGAAGTAGACATGCCACAGGCCTGAAATCGGTACTCGCAATTAAGACCACATGGTAAGGTCACATATAATATTCAAGTGGTTGTGATAAGTAGTTGCGGAGAAAACTGTTACGAAAGTTATGTGGCAGATGGAAGGAAGATGGACGGGGGTAAACCAGTATACCCCCTCTTCTTCGAAGCGGGGATATAAATATGAACATTATAACTTAAAATTACATCTGTAAACTGATTTTTCACAATCATTTAAAGGATAATCTAAAACCATCAGATATGAAAAACTTGCAAAGATGTTACAAAAAATTGTTGTTATAATGATGGTCAATTGTAATGGCCACTGCACTATAAACTTTTAGTAAACAGAAACCAAAATGATGAAAACAATTTTAATTAACAAAACGTGTAAACATACATATGTAAATAATTCTATATCACAAAATTCAAGTGAACAAAAATGGAAAAAAGATTACATAATGTCACTGACATGTGCATTAAATGTTTTCTTTTTTTTAATTCATCACAGGAAGACATAATTCATTTATTACAAAATACAACATGACAGCAGTAACTACTGTATTATTACAGGCCATACATATACAGAATGTGCACACACAAAAACCAAAAAGGTCTTCTACAACAAACAAAAACTAGAAAGGTCTTCTACAACAAACAAAAACCAGAAAGGTCTTCTACAACATTTTTTAGCAACCTAAACAACTAATTTGTCAATACTGTCATTCACAAGAACATATTTGGATTATACATCATCACATCAAAATTGTATATCAAGTTTTGGATGTATTGGCTTTGTTATTATCCCTGAGAAATATTTAATTCAACATGTCAACAATAAGGCTGGAAATAGAACCCATGTTTGAACAATTTACAGTACATGTTTTATATGTTATTAATAGCAGAAAAAAATATATAAACAAAGAATCAAATCTGGAAAAGAATAGAATACCCTGAACATTTTATCATGAGTTGTATGAGAAGTGAGTTTTGTAGACATTTTTAATTAAAAAATATACATTTGTCAAAAATCTGTTAAAAAAAATGAAATAAAAATATGCAATAATTTGTGTTATTTAATCAGTGTAACAGGGTAGCAGATAGGGTGATACTGTTTTCAGTTTGTGTGTTCGTGTCCATCTAAAACCATTTTTCTCAGCAATTATAATTAATACCTTACTGAAACTTTGTCACTAGCCGTTAATGATCATGCTGTATTGTGGGATTTTATTTTTAGACCTTTCTGAAGTAATTTTGTGGGGGTATCATCAGGGAGCATTGACATACAATAACTTGTTTATGCTTAGGACATATTTGGCATAACTTTTACCTCAATCATCAGGGAGCATTGACATGCAATAACTTGTTTATGTTCAGGACATCTTTGGCATAATTCTTACCTCGATCATCAGGGAGCATTGGCATACAATAATTTGTTTATGTTCAGGACATCTTTGGCATTATTCTTATCTCAATTATCACGGAGCATTGGCATACAATAACTTGTTAATGTTCAGTACATCTTTGGCATAATACTTACCTCAATCATAAGGAAGCATTGGCATACAATAACTTGTTTATATTCAGGACATCCTTGGCATAATACTTCCTCAATCAAAAGGGAGCATTGGCATACAATAACTTGTTTATGTTCAGAACATCCTTGGCATAATACTTACCTCAATCATAAGGGAGCATTGGCATACAATAACTGGTTTATGTTTAGGAAATATTAGGCATAATTCTTACCTCAATTATTAAGTAGCATTGGCATACAATAATTTGTTTATGTTCAGGACTTCTTTGGCATAATTCTTACCTCAATCATAAGGGAGCATTCGCATACAATTATTTGTTTATGTTCATTACATCTTTGGCATAATTCTGATCTTAATCATCAGAGAGCATTGGCATACAATAACTGGTTTATGTTTAGGAAATCTTAGGCATAAGTCTCTTTAACAGCATTAAAACCTTCTTTTCCACACTGTATACTGCTATCCCTTATATGCTTCAGAGGCTACATTTTTAGGAAACGTGCAAGAGGTGATAAATGTACTGAATGATAAATGCAAGAGGCGATAAATGTACTGAATGATTAATGCAACAGGCAATAAATGTACAGAGTGATTAATCATGACAAATCTTACTTTGTTAGAAGCGATACAAAATTTTATCCCCGTATCGGTATTATTCTTGGAATTTGATTGGTCAGTTACACGTCTTTACAAAACCAATATACCCGGCTCTTTGCTAAGTCATATACCCGGGTGTTGCTAAGCCTTATTTGCACAAAAGTTCTTGAGATGCATTTAAATTATAAATGGTAATCGGTTTGTGTCATATATAGGATGATCAAATCTTTAACAAAAGGTCCAAATGTGCTTTATTTTTAACAGAAAATGAAACAAAAGATATGCAGTTTGACAAACAACAACGTCGCACTATTATGACATCTCTGCAAGACATTCAGCGCCAAAACTTTTTTCAACATCTATTTTAATCCAACAAAAAACTTTTTTTTTTCGAGAACTGTAGGGTTCTACCCTACACCTTATAAAAAAGCGATATTTGTACCAAATTCCAATCAAACTTTCTTCGATAATGAAGAAAATGTTACGTTAACGTCGGCGATTGCACTGACAATGAACCTAAAAATCCACCATTTCAAACTTAAAACGGGGATAAATTCGTTATACACGTTCATATCCGTAGATATGTAGATTTTAACACCTTCAGCACCCCTGTACACCCTTCGGCTTTGCCTCGGGGCATACTTGGGGTCACTTCAGGTGTTAAAATCTCCATATCTACGGATATGAACGTATATAACTTATAGTATTCACTAAATATTTTGTTTGTTTTAGTGGTGTTTAATGCCATTTTCCAGCTATATCATGGCATCCAGTTTTTAGTGGGGAGAAAGCTGGAGAACCTTGAAAAAAAAACGCCTTACCTTCGGTAAAAATTATTCAATGAAGAAGAGATATGTCTAATGTAAGATTAATTAATAAACAACTTACAAGTCACGTTTGGAGGATATTTTTCAACATATGCGATCTGCATTGCAATGGGTTCATACTGCACTCGTTTTTTTACATGAATGTGTAATGAATAAACAAAAAAAATACATGTTGGCCTAGAGTTTAATTTCATCTTTCATATTTTAAATATTATGTAATGTCAACATATACCTCTATGTAATTTTGCAACTTAATCTTTACATTTGATCAATGATTTGCAATAAAGAAGACATACACACAAGTTTATATAGGAAAAAAGTGCTAGATTTTTACCTTTGAACTTTTTTTTGCAAAGAGATAACTCGTATGATGTAATTAAATTACCGTTAAATTAATACTTAAGATATAGTTAGGACGTCCTAAGTTATACAGTTTATTCAAGATATATCCAATTAATTTCCTAAGTCGATGAAGTTTATTCTAAGAAATAACTTAGGACAATGTTTGGAGAGTGTCCAGAACATCATGACAATTTGAACCGGTATGGCATATATATTTGAATTTAAGTTATTGGGTACAACATACATTATTCATATTTGATAAGCTATTTTGTACCTTTATATGTTAAATTTAAAATAAAGAAGACAAAAATGACCTGAATACATAAATTGGGCAGATCTTATGTTATAGAGACATTGACGCAAAATATTAATTAAGTTATTTATAATTTAACTATTCAACACCAGACATGGCTTTTTTGATGATGTAGACAATAAGAAGATTGTCCAATTTAAGTAACATTTATCATCTTGTTTAAATTGTTGAGTTAACAAATATAAATTTAGCAAAGCAATCAAGAATCATCCATACCAAGTAAATGAAATTGCAAACCATTTTATAAAATAAACTAATTTGATGTTTTGTTTTGAAATACATGTATACTAGTAATCTTTATTAACATATTTTGCTAGTCTGCAAAAGTATCTATTATTTGGAGGAAGTGCACAATTTAGAATTTAAACTTTTCCTTTTACTTGACTCCAATTCAAATTTTAGCTGGTTTTGATATTAACCAGTGAAATTTTTTATAACATGCAAAGGTCGGATATAATTTTGATTCAAGTGACTTTTTAATATGTTACATCAATAATTTGATTAAAATGGCCCAGTAGTTTCAATGAGATTTTAAATTCATTTTTTATTAAAATAATCTTTCACTAGCATATCATAGCTCATGAGCTAAAGAAGGTTTGTTTGTTTGAATGGTAATTAATGCTAATTTCACCAATTTTTCAGCTTTATCATGGCATCCAGTTTTTAAGCCAGACTACCCATAGAAAACCCGACCTTTGGTAGAAAAACTGTCAATCCTTGTCAATTAACATTGGAGTAGAGTACACCCTACCCACAGGCAGACTCAAACCTTTACAAGATATTAGCAATTATTCTGTGCATCAATTTCTAATAAGTTTGGGATAGGATCCTATATTTTGTGTCAATGTTGAATTTCCAGTAGGCCACAAAATTGGGAGACATAAAAGACAACCAATATATTGTCATTATAACCATTTTAATCTGTCAAATAGTTTCTTTAACCAGAGGCTAGGCAATGAAGATGGCATTCCTTTATGTAAAACCAAGTTTTGTAATGTTCAATTTCTGAGTGGCCTAAACAATATTAACTTTGTACTGAACCATCTAATGAATATTGCTGTTTGGTTTCAACTGGTTCAATCGTTTCAATTAGGAAGTCATATAAGACATTAACGCATAGGTTTGTATGTTCAAATGGCAGCCATTTTGGATTTATTATCCAATAAATGAACATAAACTTCTAAGAGCACCAACAAAAACATTCACATACAATATGGTATCAATAATCCTTTCCGTTTCTGAAAAGAAGGTATCATTGAACTGACTACGTTGGTAAACAGGAAGTAGACATGCCACAGGCCTGAAATCGGTACTCGCAATTAAGACCACATGGTAAGGTCACATATAATATTCAAGTGGTTGTGATAAGTAGTTGCGGAGAAAACTGTTACGAAAGTTATGTGGCAGATGGAAGGAAGATGGACGGGGGTAAACCAGTATACCCCCTCTTCTTCGAAGCGGGGATATAAATATGAACATTATAACTTAAA
The DNA here is from genome assembly GCA_944474755.1 of Limnoperna fortunei. NCBI lineage: Eukaryota > Metazoa > Mollusca > Bivalvia > Mytilida > Modiolidae > Limnoperna > Limnoperna fortunei. The sequence continues at coordinate 38,928,664 of OX104111.1, read as the reverse complement.
ATTACATCTGTAAACTGATTTTTCACAATCATTTAAAGGATAATCTAAAACCATCAGATATGAAAAACTTGCAAAGATGTTACAAAAAATTGTTGTTATAATGATGGTCAATTGTAATGGCCACTGCACTATAAACTTTTAGTAAACAGAAACCAAAATGATGAAAACAATTTTAATTAACAAAACGTGTAAACATACATATGTAAATAATTCTATATCACAAAATTCAAGTGAACAAAAATGGAAAAAAGATTACATAATGTCACTGACATGTGCATTAAATGTTTTCTTTTTTTTAATTCATCACAGGAAGACATAATTCATTTATTACAAAATACAACATGACAGCAGTAACTACTGTATTATTACAGGCCATACATATACAGAATGTGCACACACAAAAACCAAAAAGGTCTTCTACAACAAACAAAAACTAGAAAGGTCTTCTACAACAAACAAAAACCAGAAAGGTCTTCTACAACATTTTTTAGCAACCTAAACAACTAATTTGTCAATACTGTCATTCACAAGAACATATTTGGATTATACATCATCACATCAAAATTGTATATCAAGTTTTGGATGTATTGGCTTTGTTATTATCCCTGAGAAATATTTAATTCAACATGTCAACAATAAGGCTGGAAATAGAACCCATGTTTGAACAATTTACAGTACATGTTTTATATGTTATTAATAGCAGAAAAAAATATATAAACAAAGAATCAAATCTGGAAAAGAATAGAATACCCTGAACATGTACACAAGCCAGTCCTGGTTATACATCTACCAAGACACAAAAAAATGTGAATGTTTCTCTAAACTTTATGAAGACCCTTCAACTTGGATCAAATTGCTAGGGAAGCCAGGGAAGAATGGCCAGAAAACAGACATTTATAAACTTTGTAAGCAAAAACATTTAAATGCCAGCACTGTAATACACAAATACTTAAACTATATAAGCACGTTTCAAAAAATACACTAAATAAATATCACAGTATGATAGAGAATGAATCTGAGGTCACAATGTTCATGTATTTCATTCATTGATTATGTTTTGCTTAATCAATTCACAGCTCACATAATGCTTATATTATCTATTGCAAAAATCTTGTAAACTCATCAACTGTTCATACTCCTTCTCATCCTCATTCAGTTTTCCCCACAGCAGCACTTCTTCACCTAACAAACAATAAAACAATATCAGTGCAATTTGCTTTGGTTTTTTGATACATGTACCTGATTATTCAATTTTGGTTTCTTAAATATACACCTAGCCATAAGTTAAGCAACACCTATAATTTTTTTTATAATTTCACAAATCTGAATGAATATTAACTTTGTGTTATTTATGTACTAAAGCCATCATTCGAGCACGGGAAAGTTACTTTAATTAACTCCACAGGTAAATCTTTAAACGAGTTTGTCATAGGTAGTTGAGCACGCCTGAAAGCCATGTTTTCCTTAACTATTTAGTGTTCATCTCCTGGTCTTTTTCAACTTCATCTTTACATTTTTACAATGCCCAGACAGAAATTAAGTGAAGCTGAGAAGTGGAAGATTGTTGGAATGGGTAATAGTGGACAGAGATTGTGTCAGATAGCACAACACTTTGTCATTCACTTTAGTATTGTATCCGGCTACTGAAACGTCATCAAGATGATGAAACTATCCAGGAACGTCCTAGGTCAGGTCGACCACATATGAAAGGGAGGATAGAGCACTCGTTCGTGTAGCCAAACGCCAACTGTTTGCCACTGCAAGATATCTTCGTGACGATTGGAATATTGCAACCAGAGTCGCTGTTCAAACAGTTTACAGGCGCCTAAACAATGCAAGGCTGAGAGCTCATCGTCCATTGAAACATCCACTGTTGACACAGATACATCATTAAGCACATTTAGAGTGGGCAGGATATCACCACCATTGGAATATTCGAAGCTGGCGACCAGTACACTGGAGCGACGAAAGCAGATTCCTTCTTCGTCATATTGATGGGCGCATGCACGTTTGGAGACGAGGCACTGCTTACAACCACCAGAACAACATCCTAGTAACTACAGCATTTGGCGGTGGTGGTATTAGTGTGGGGAGGCTTTTCATACGATTGTACACTGAATCTGTATGTGGTTGATAGGACAATGACAGGGCAGAAATATGGTAATGATGTCATTAATGCTATAATTGTGCCACATCTTGACAATCATGCACTTGGTAACAGACCCATCTTTATGGATGACAACGCAAGACCTCACCGAGCTGCAATTGAACATGATGTAATAAAAAGGGAAGCTATTGATGTTTGTTGTTTGAATGGTGTTTAACGCCACTTTCAGCAATTTTTCAACTATTTCATGGCAACCAGTTTTTATAAGGGGAGCAACCCGGAGTACCCGGAGAGAACCCCCGACCTTCGGTAAGAAAACTGGCAATCCTTTCAATTAAGATTGGAGTTGAGTAACCCCTGCCCGCAGTGAGACTCAAACCAGCAATCTCAGTGTTGACAGACCACATGATCATCGTAGACAAACAACCTTAACCACTCTGCCACCGAGTCCCCTGAGAAGCTATTGATCATCTTCCATGGCCATCCATGTCACCCAATATGAATCCAATTGAACATTTGTGGCATATCATTGGCCGTAAAATCAATAACAGAGCACCTGCTTGTCGAAATGTCCAAAAACTACGTGTTGCCATTAATATGAATGGCAGAATTTACCACATGCTACACTTCGTCGTTAAGTCAAAAGCATGAGAAGGAGAGTTAATGAACTGTACCGGAAGCGTGGTGGTTACATGACTTACTGAGTATTTTTGTGTTTAACACATTTCAAAGTGACATTTCTTTCCCTGAAAGTTGACCTGTGATGATGTGTTTAATTTCATGAAATTGAAGTATGCAATCAAAACTTATTTTTTTACTAATGAAAGTTATATATACACTGTTTTTTGATATCTTTATTTGCTTTGAACATTTTTTCATCAAACAATTAAGTAAACATGTTGTTTGTTTGTTTCATTTGTCATTAATGTTCAATAAATTCTCATTTCTCTGAAATATTAAAATATATCAAATCTTAAATGAATCCCTGGAAAATAACAGGGTGTTGCTTAACTTATGGCGAGGTGTATTTATATGTACAAACATAGACACATTTCAACTTTCTTAAAGATAAATTCACTTAAAAGGCTTAGATCAGAAATTATGTTGAATTGTTTCTAAGTATAAACAAAAATTTTAAGATTTCAGAGACAACCTCTAAATTCTGACTCATTTATACTACACTGAATTTCAGGGCATCATGACTCAAACGCAGATTAAATCTTAGTATAGTAAAAAATGTGTGATCTCAGAATAGCTACAATGAGGTCCCACTACCTGTGCCTGAAGCAAACTCAAATATTGTCTGCTTTAAAACAATTTTAATGGTTTAATTAGTAGTTTTTTTCTCTTCAATTCAGTCACATCTCTGCATGCCTATTTAATAAATTTTTACAATATTTTGGTGGTCAATGGCAGTAGGGAAAAACCTTCTATGTGCAATAATTATAACTATAATAAACTAGATGCTCCCAGGAGCCTGTATCGCTCACCTGAACCTGAAACCAAACAACCCTTTTTTATCCAGCTTTTCTTTGCTATAAGGAATTGCCCAACACTTCTGCAAAAATCATTAATTTTGACCTTTTAAGTGAAATAACTCCTATAAGGAGGATCTTTTGATGGTTAGAGGGAGAAGGGAGGTTCACTTCAAATTTTCTATACCTGTTATACTTTTTTAACTATCAGTCGAAAACTCTCTCGACCCCCCCCCCCCCCCCCCCTTTTATCATTTTTTCTATTTTAATCCAACGTAGCTATGTAGGTAGTCAGGTGTCATGATTTAGACAATTTTGGTAGAGGACATCCTAAAGATGATGTATGCAATGTTTCAAAGCAGTCCTTTCATTGGTTTAAGAGGAGAAGATTTGTTAAAATCAAGTAAATTTGATTAAAAAAATGTTCAAGAGGAATAATTCCTAAACGGTTCATCAGACAATCTTAACCCTAAAGTCATTTTTGTAGCGCTCATAGAGCAGAACAATTAAGCAATGCTAACTTTTTCTCTAGTTCTAATAATTTTCAAGATTTTGAGGCAAAAATGTCAAAAATAATCAATTTCGACAATTAAAGGGCAATAACTCCTATAAGGAGTCATCATACAACTTCAACCCAATGGAGTGTTTCGTAGAGCTTTTGATGCAGATGAAGGCATGTCTCTTTGGTTTTCCAGTATCTGTTACACTTTTTTAAATATAAGCCAAAAACTGTATTTTACCGCCCCCCCCCCCCCCCATCCTATTTTTAGCCATGGTGGCCATGTTGGTTAATCTGCAGCCATAGTTGGTGCAAACTTGGTTGAGGACATTTGACAGATGATGTGTACAAAGTTTCAAAGCAGTACTTTCAGTTGTTTCGGAGGAGAAGATTTTAAAAAATCAATTAAAACCGATTAAAAAAAACAGTTCAAGGGGAATAACTCTTAAATGGTTAATCAGACAATCTTGACCCTTAAGTCATTTTTGTAGCCCTCATAGAGCAGAACAATTAAGCAATGCTAACTTTTTCTCTAGTTCTAATAATTTTCAAGATTTTGAGGCAAAAATGGCAAAAATCATCAATTTTGACAATTAAAGGGCAATAACTCCTACAAGGAGTCATCATACAACTTTGACCCAATGGAGTGTTTTGTAGAGCTTTAGATGTTGAAGAAGGAAGGTCTCTTCGGTTTTCCTGTATCTGTTATACTTTTGGAACTATAAGCAAAAAACTGTATTTTGACCCCTCTGTTCTATTTTTAGCCATGGCGGCCATGTTGGTTGGTCTGAGGCCATGATTTGGGCAAACTTGGTAGAGGGCATTTTACTGATGATGTATGCAAAGTTTCAAAGCAATCCCTTCAGTGGTTTTGGAGGAGAAGATTTTTGAAGAAAAGTTAACGACGACGACGACGACGACGGACGACGACGGACACCAAGTGATGGCAATAGCTCACATGACCCTTCGGGTCAGGTGAGCTAAAAAGCAGCAACTTTTCTGATGAAGGTATTATTATTCACTTCAACCAACATTTGATATTTGTCAACAGCGGCATGATTATGAATAAAAGTATTGAAACCAATTAATTAGGTGTTGTAGAAATAAAACCCACAGGATGTTAATACAGGGTCCTCACTAGGATTTTTTTATGGTGAGTCCTGGGACTCATCACTTTTTGGAATGATGAGTCCCAATCTGTCTTGGCGAGTCCATAAAGATGACTCGAACCAAACTACCGGTACTGCATGACGTTACCATGAGTAATACATTTAGTTTTGTTTTGTAACATTATGAACATCTTCATGTTTTATTAGATACTTCAATCCCCGTTGAAACCCATGCATTACTATATGACAGCTCAATCTACATGTTTCCAGAATAAAAAGATATTAAAAATATTTGTTTTGGTAGTTTTGCTTTGTGTCAACCTTATATTGTATGATATATTTCCGTTCACTGTCTGGGTGTACTTAGAAGTAAGAAGTTGGTCAGGGTTGAGGCATTTTCAATTCAAAAATGGAGTTTGCTGTGAAATTTATTTAAACTTTTCAAACTTAAAAATGTAGGGTTGTAATCTTCAATTGAGATAAAAATTTAGTTTAAATGAGCATGGAAAGATACACATAATTTTATTGTGACCATATTTATATATTCCAAGATATTATAGTATCATTTTATGAATTAACACCATTTATTTCTGTTGGTTATTTGAAGTCTGCATGGCTTCATCTGGGAGAAAATGTATGGGTTCAGTGGGATAAGAGGCAACACCTCAGTTTAAATAATTAGACTAATTGTATAATACATAAATTTCAAAGCTCTATAGTAAAAGTAGTTATTAAGTTATTCAACAAATTTTATAAATTTTGTTTAAATTTCCCAATCCAAAACTTGACAATATTTCTGCTTAACCTCATCTAAAATAACAAAAGTTCATTCGACATTTAATCATTACAATAATATTTTTTAATCATTGCAATCAGGTCACAAGTGTTTCACTTAATCACATTTTTAAAACAGCGAAAACGATCTTTCTGCTGCAAATATTTTCTTAGTAACCTTTGACTTTGAATTACATTATTGGTTATGTAAACCAGCAGAGATTCCAAGCTCTAGCTATTCACTGATAGGTAATGAAAATAATTAATTTATTATTCAAATAGAAAACTTTTAAAATCAAGTTGCAAGCCGTTTAAAAACCATGAACTCGAAATCGTGTTTGTTTACTTTCGGCGCGATGTACTAGAAAGATATTATTATTATAGTTTATAAAAACTTTTTTTTAAATACATCACACAAAAATTATTTAAATCATGTTAAGATTGTTTAGATTTTTGTTAATTCAGCCACTTATTATCGGTCATCGGTCACTGTAAGAGATCAAATATATTTCACCTGCTGTGCATCACAGTTAAAAATAGAATTACATCCGGTTGTAAAAGTGTCATTCGGTATGGTTTAGGTAAATGACGTGCTGTTGATTTTAGGGACGCAAATGATTTGACTGCTATGCGTCCCGAGGATGCACAGAATCTAGTAATGGCGCGTCCCACACAATTTTGACGCGTCCAGGACGCGTATACGCGTCTAAACGAGAACCCTGTTAATAACTAAATTCTAATGGCTGCCCATTACAAATAACTGTACCTCTTGTTAGTTCCACCGAACCAAAAATTGTAACAATATCTACATTATTGTAGCTGAATATACATTTATTAAATGGTATTTAATATACATACCTTTGTAGTTTAGTCTTTCATATGAGGTCACAGAATCAACATAGAACATCCACAGATGGCCATTGTTAGATGATGAAAGACATTCACGGCATGGCACTCTTACATTGTATCCTAGACAATTCCCACTAAAAAAATTGACATTACAGTTACAGTTAAGAACTGTTGTGATGTATTCAGTCATATTCATAACACTGTATATTTCTGTTTTAATAGGGGGCCTCGGTGGCCGAGTGGTTAAGGTAGTTCCTCCCCCAATAAAAACTGGACGCCATGATATAGCAGAAAAATTGCTGAAAGTGGCGTTAAAATCCATTCAAACAAACAAACAAAAATCTGTTTAAATGAAAGGATGAAATTAATCCAAAAACTTAAAAAATCCTGCAATTAAGGTTACTGAAACTTAGACATTCAATAAATAACTGATCTCAAATAGGAATTATTATTTAGAAATATTTGTGGCATGCAGATTTATGAATGTGAGTTTGATTATTAATGGAATATCTATTTTATGATAGTGCTTAGGCATATAAATAAATCTTGTTAACAAATTCAGTAAATTTACTAGTACTATATTAAACCCTTTTGCACCCTACTTACCAATGAACAACCAACATTCACAATTCTCACCTACTAGTACTTACCAACAAACACAGGGCATGTTGACTAACCAACATTCACCTACTGCCGTACTGGTACTTACCAATGAACAGGCCATGTTGACTAACCAAAATTCGCAATATTCACTTACTAGTACTTACCAATGAACATAGGGCATGTTGACTAACCAACATTTACAATTCTTTCCGATTAGTACTTACCAACGAACACAGGCCATGTTGACTAACCAACATTCACAATTCTCTGCAAGAAACAGACTAGCTGTTGTTGCTACCTCACTGAAAAATATATCAGCACTTCATATAAATTGTGACCCCTGTAGTTTAAATAGAATTTTACTGAAGTCATCAAATTTACATGTATGTACATGTAGAAATATGTCTGTCTGGGCGAGAGGAAAAACTAAAAAATATCTATAAATTAAGAAATGATTTCAAGGATATTTTGGTGCTTCATGGGTGGTAAATGTAACTGACCAGGGACAAGAAATGTCAGTTTAGACACAATACAGAGCAGGTTAATTAAAAATGGCAATAAATATAATCACAAACCAATAATGAGCGATCTTAAAAATAAACACCAAAACTGCCAAAACAAAGGTTAACACTATCAAATGATTACAAGATTTGCACATGAATGATTGAATATGCTACTGCTTTTTGCCATCTAAGTGCCGGTCATGCTTCATTACTGCAGTGCTACGCGGCGAGTATCCTTACCCAATGAAAAAAAGAAAAATAGGCGAGGCTATGATTATTTGTTCTATTCTGTTACTGTGCTTTTGAAGAATGGGGAGGAACAGAAATAACGAAATTTATATGAAGATTTTAACAGTCTTTTGGAGGGTGGTTAAGGTAGTTCGTCTTCTATTTAATTTATTAAATATGTTTTCTTTCCTCCGCCGTTCATCTGATATGTCTACAAGGTCTAATTAAATAATTTTAACACTTTTTCGTAATCGTGGCATTGATGACATAATTAAAATTGTAGAGTGTAGAATTTCGGAATCGTATCGGTAAAATTTGTAATAAGGGGACATAATCATAATGCAAATGAATATAGCTGAAATCATCCGGAATTACATTTTTTACCAAATCGATTCCGATATTATCGAAATTATGCACTTCCGGAATTCATATTTTGTTAACAATGCCATGATTTCCAATAAAGTGATAAAACTAACGAATATGGTGTTGTGGATATATCAGTTAAACTGCAAATACATCAAAAAGTATGTAGCAAGTTAGGGAAACAGTTTAATAGCTTATTATATGCATAAATGCCCCGGGTGTGAATCACTCCCGGCTTGCTCCATTACAAGTAATGGGACCTCTTTGTAGCTCCGTCCATAAAAAAGGAGCTACATTATTGTAGCTAGGTGCCACAGTGTCACAATGGTGCGAGTTAAAATCCCGGTGAGGGTAAACTAAAATTTGACAGTGTTAAAAATCTTATTCTAACAGTGTTTGGCTTAATTTGTAGACGTATATATAAAAATTTGATATTAACCCTGTATTTCTGATGTTTCAGAAATCCGCTGGATAGATATATTATATGGTTGTCACAATACTTAGAGGTGTAAATATATATATACCTGGATTAAGTCAAACTAATGTAAATATATATATGTATATATACTTGGATTTAGTCAAACTAATGTAACTATACTACAGGTAAAGATATGGTCAGGAGTTTGGTTTTATAATTTTAAAAAAATTTCACAGTAGTACATAATATTTAAACTATGCTTCTTTTGTGCGAGAATACAATGACAAGTATCATAATTGTTTTATTAAACCCAAGTATATTTCACCAAGGGACCCCATTTGAAACAAGCTTTCGAGCTTTCATGGGCTATCCTAATAAATATCAACTTATGGTTTTTATTACTCGTTGTGATCTGTATTAATAAATTTTTAAAATATGTAAGCATATGTATATTAACCATTGTAATGTTGATATTTATTGAAATATATATTATTATTATTATTACTATTGTATTGTTTGTCTCTGCCAATTAAATTTTCAGCTAATTAACCTTATTAGTAGATGTTACTATAGCCATAGGCAACAGGTGAGTTTGACTACAACATGGATGTCACTGGTAAGCTTGTTTATTCAAGCTATAAAACAGCTGGGGTTTAACCTCCAATTAGCATCAGGTGAATAGGGTAATGAACATTGGTTAATTAATTAACGATCAAGCAGGCGGTTTTAATAACCTTCCTCACTCAGATATTCACACCTGTCATTCAACTGAAGCGTGAAAATTTATCAAAGACAATTGTCCATTTCAAAAGGTTTAAACATGTCAAACTGTGGCTACAGCCGCCGTTTTTAGTACCGGAAGTGGACACTAGGTGGCGTTTTTTAAATTGGAAAGTCGTCAATTCTGCCGTTAATCTGACAAGGTGTACTCGACTCCATTTCCAATCTTAATTGACAAAGATTTTCCTATCGAAGGTCGGAGTTTTCTCCAAGTACACCGGCTTCCTTCCCCCAAAATAAAACAGGACGCCATGATAAAGCTGAAAAATTGCTGAAGGCGTCTTTAATTATTCAAACAAATAAACAAACCAAACTTCTGGACAGTCGGTGGAGAAGAGTTGGACGTCAGAATTTGCTAAAAGTACGGCACTCATTCCTCTTCTACACACAGTAGACCCACAATGACTACATTCTAGAGAAAAAACAGGTTCACTTGAATATTGCGGACTTATTTCGGTTTGTTTTTTGAAATTGTCATCATCCGATTCCATTACTCTCAGCTGTCTGTAAATTTATTTCCTTTGAAACCACGCAGACCATTGGCTACAAATAGAAATCGAAAGCCAACTGTTTTGATTGGTCCGTAAAAAAAACCTAGACGGTAGAAAGCAATCCCGTGTGTACCTGAAACTGCATGATAAAAGAATTAGTTACTAACAATTCAGTTTGCAACCGTTCACGCGACAACAGAAATCCTGGAAATTTCAAAAGATCTGTTAGAGAACCCCTTCGTGCAATTTAGCATTAGAATGATTGACTTTTCTGTATACTATTATTCCCCATAACAAGCTGAAGAAAATTACAAAATTGATAACTTTGCTCCAAGAAATGAATGGCACACCTATGCACAAATATCTTGCAGTTGCGTAGCTAGGCTCAGATTGCAGTGCACGCAATACGTACGGCAAGGGATCCAGGGTGGCGAGCCCCCCCCCCCCCCCCCCCTGGGGGCCCGACGATCATATGCAACTATTACTGTCATAATTAGGTTCGATAACTCTGTTTATCAATGAACGACTGTTGTGTATCATTAACACCAAACTTTTATAATATATCAAATTGCTGTTATTATTAATAAAATTATTTTATGTGTTTTAAACATATTATTAATATTTAACAATTTTTTTCTATTTTTTATATATACTTTTATTTTTTATCATTTATGGAGTTCCTCATTTATTGTTGTTTCTCCGTGGCATCATTATTTTTTTATACTCAAAAACTACTACTATAGTTCATTATTTAATAAAATTATTAATGAATTATGGTTACCTAATAAACATTTGTGACAGATGTGTTATTTAGAACACCTACAATGTATTGAAATTTAACCCATGCTGTGTCTTCCTGATAAAGCTTGTACTGTCATAAACTTGTATTATCTGTACAGGATGTTTATTGAACAGCTTATTCCTTAAAACTTGAATTTTGACAACCTTTATGCCTTAGAAAAATGGGGATATTTTTTGTAATTATATTTTACATAAATACTTTATAAATGTTTATCACAAAGTTCATTACCACATGTTTAATTCAAGACAATGCAATTGCAGTTAGTTTTTTTAAAGACATTATTTTGTTTGTCAAATACTCTTAAAGTTTTTTTAATTTAATTATTAAAATATTTACATTTAAATTAACAAATTTCTTAGATATAATTAAACCATAAAAATACCACACATCCCTGTCCCTTGTCTGAACCACGTGGTCTGCACTCCGCCATGTTAAAAATTGTAAAATGAGCTAATTTCAAATGAAATGGGAAGTATGAAGATCAAAAATTAAAGTGTTAAAAATGTAAAAATTAAATACATCAATATGTCTTCTATTTGTATATATGTGCAAAACTATGTTTATACGAACTGTATTTATGCAATTTACGTCAGAAGTGGAGCACATTTGACAATTTCCCATTGAAACAATGTAACCAGAAGGCAGAAAATAAGGCTTTTTTTCAAACAAAATGGGAAGTATTTTGCACGTTATTTAAACTGATAAAATTTATATCATTCGAAAGATAAGGGACTGTAGAACTGGGAACAATGTGCAAAACATATATATTTTATTTATTTAACAAGATATCGGCGTTTTTTAAATCGTTCCATTGATTTTCTATTGAGTGAAAAATCCAATATGGCTGACAAAAATACGTCACAGAAGTCACGTGATGTCGCTAATAGTTGTATATGGCTCCGCGGATATAGCCTTTTAGAACTAAGTTTTAAGTGTACGAAAGCTTACTTTTCCAATGAAATTGACCCAGTTACGAGCATTCAAAATCTTTTATTTCAATGCATTTTTATTATCGCCGCCCTCCTGGGCGGCGATATATTTGTATTCACTTTCGTTGCTAACGATGGATAAAGGAGAACATATTTTTAAGTACACTTAGTTACCATAAATGAACAGAATGTTGTTACAAGAATGTTAATAATTTAACTTGAGTGAAAAATAAAGATGGTGTATGAGGTTCGACTTCAAAATTGCTTTTGTGATATCAAAGTTTCATGTAATAATAACTTTTTTTAGTATTCTATTTACGGAAGTTAATAACACAGGGAGACCATTTTTATCCTGGTACTAAGTCTTTCGTTGATAGCTCTATCGACGAGCGTAGCTTTGTAAAATCGGAAACCAGAATAAAAGGCTATTTTGTGTAGACAATTCCGGAGTATGCCCATATTTGTAAGATTAAATAAATTTTATGTCAATAATTTAATTGAACCAAGTGAATATTAGTTTTAATTCAAGTATATTTATGATTTATTATATGACAAAAGATTATATGTGCACAAATTTAGAAAATGGCAATTGAAACTAGCCACAACAGCAGGGCTTAGCTTTACATAGAAACTTATGGGGAATAAGTTCAAATGCCTTGTTTTTAGAAATCACTTTGACAAATTCGTGCAGAATGTAGAATAAATCGGCGGCGAACTGATGCTTTGCATCAAAAGTTTTCTTGTAATACTTGTTCTTTCTTTTAAAAATGCCGTTTCGTTTGTGCACGCAGGTGCGTCGTTGCGTAAATGGTAGCTACGCCACTGCCTTGTATAGGGGCCGTCACAAAGGAAAGGACAGATCTGATTATAACAAAACGTTTCATAGAATGATTGAATTTCTGATTGTCTTCTTACATATTTGACTTCACGGTTTAGTGAACCTGTTTTTCAACTATCCTGCATTCCTACGGCTACCGACCGTGGGCTGTGCCCATCTTCTTGCTGACATTTTCCTCTGTACGTCTGAGCAGTAAAACGACTTCTTAAAACAAACTAAAAAGGTGAACTGTTCTTAAATTTCACGTTCCACTACGGAGAACCAAAATAAAGAAATATAGATGTTTCTACAACAATATTATTTCCGCATTTTCCTTTGGAGACGGCGGGGCCTGGGTGGCCGAGTGAAGAGGTAGTCCGTCTACTATTAATCAAGTGGTCTGTCAACACTGAGGCTGCGGGTTCGAGTCTCGCTGCGAGCAGGTGTACTCGACTCCAATCTTAATTGACAAGGATTGCCAGTTTTCCTATCGAAGGTCGGGGTTTTTTTCTCTGGGTACTCCGGCTTCCGCCCCAATAAAAACGCCATGGCTGAAAAATTACTGAAAGTTAAACATCATCCAAACAAACAACAATCTGAATTTATGGAACGCCAAATTAACATATATTCAATTAATTGTACCTATCTTCAAATATTGAAGATATCTTCAATTGAATTATACCTATCTTCAATTCAATTATAGATATCTTCAATTCAATTATACCTATCTTCAATTCAATTGTACCTAGGTACAATTCAGCACAATTAAAGATATCTTCAATTCAATTGTACCTATCTTCAATTCAATTATAGATATCTTCAATTGAATTGAACCTATCTTCAATCGAATTGAACCTATCTTCAATTGAATTAAACCTATCTTCAATTGCACTTAATCAAATTTGTATTATAATATAATTCAATTGAAGATAGGTGTAATTCAATTGAAGATAGGTGTAATTCAATTGAAGATATCTTCAAATGAATTGAAGATATCTTCAAATGAATTGGAGATATCTCCAAAGGAATTATGGAGATGTTGGAATTAGACCTATCTTCAAGTGAATTAAAGATATCTTCAATTCAATTGAAGATAGGTGTAATTGAATTGAAGATATCTTCAAATGAATTGAAGATATCTTCAAATGAATCAATTAAATTGCACCTAGGTATAATTCATTTGAAGATAGGTACAATTGAATTGAAGATATCTTCAAATGATTGAAGATATCTTCAATTATTTGAAGATAGGTACAATTAATTGAATATATGTTAATTTGGCGTTCCATATGAATTAAGACGGCTCCAATTAACCATGCACTAATATATTTACGTTTAGAATTGGTGCAAAATTTCTAAGACGGTTGAAGAGTGTCATATAGGGGACATACATATAGATAGTGGAAATTATCCTTGATTTCACCGCCACATTCACAAATTGGGTTCTCAGATAAATCATTAGTTCGCATGTGCCAAGGTCAAAAGGATCTTCTCTATCTCATTATTTAATTTGTCCTTGAATTGACAGAGAAGTGGTATTTTGTGTATCTATATCCAGTTTATTACGCATATTTAAGGTATGTGGGAAGAAACTCTTTTTACAAGAGATTGTACGAGAATGGAGTATATAAAAAATATCTAGGCTTTCTGATCTTATAGTTCCCATTTCTATTGATTTGAGAAATAATGAGATCAGCAATTTATAAGATGGCAGATATCCATATAAAGCCGTAAAAACAAGAAAGAGTCTTTGGTTCTTTCATCTGTTTTTCGGGGAATCACAACTAAGTTATTTATTTATCTCAGAGAATGCTGAATAAAGACAAAGATCTAGATTGGCAGTATTTGGCCACAGCTTTATTATACAAGTACAATAATATATATATATAAATAAATAAATAGATAAATAAATAGATAAATAAATAAATATATATATTTGAAATATAAGATAAGATTAAAGTTCAAGTCTATATATTGGTCGCCGCAACTTGATGGCAGACCATAAATAAATTAGCAACTGATATATATGGGGGATGAGCAACCCTGGGAAACAGAGGTTACTCCAGAATTTAGATATTTGCTAGTTGACAGTTAATAAAAAGGGGGGCCAGTGCAGTGAAAAATCTGCCTTATTGTCCGAAACCACCATTTGCACTCTTCTCACACTCCACGGCGATAACAAGACTGTGCTTTTTCCTTGCAAGGCTCCTCAATCCTCAAGCTCCAAGCTGTCCCAATACCTGAAAATATTCAAGAAAAGGAAGCAAAGTACCAATTTCATTAACAAGATTATTAGCAAAATATATTACAAAATGTATCAACGTTGTGCGTTTATGTAATGGAGGTGGGTGGGAGGGTTTAAAAAATTTAGATTGCCAAACCGACATTTTTCCTGTCACTTCCTTGCAGACGATTTTCAAAAAGACCGAACCTCGATTTGGTTTTTCTATTTTAAGACAGGTTTAACCAATCACCAATCATGTGTTTAAGGAATACTAGAGCGAAAGCAACAACAGCCAACAACTATACTAGTCAGTCTTCCTTCGATAAAGGAATTTAATGCTGAATACATTAAATTGACTTATCTCAGAGAATGCTGAATAAAGACAAAGATCTAGATTGGCAGTATTTGGCCACAGCTTTATTATACAAGTACAATAATATATATATATAAATAAATAAATAGATAAATAAATAGATAAATAAATAAATATATATATTTGAAATATAAGATAAGATTAAAGTTCAAGTCTATATATTGGTCGCCGCAACTTGATGGCAGACCATAAATAAATTAGCAACTGATATATATGGGGGATGAGCAACCCTGGGAAACAGAGGTTACTCCAGAATTTAGATATTTGCTAGTTGACAGTTAATAAAAAGGGGGGCCAGTGCAGTGAAAAATCTGCCAAATTGACTGAAATGACAGATGCTCGTCATGTGTCGTTTCAGGCAACCGCCACAGAATGGGGGGGTTTGAACTGCACAGCTGTGCCAATACTGTTAAATATATATCTATAACTAATATATAACTGATATATAACTAATATATAATATAGTGTATTTCTGGTATATATATGGCATATATATATATATAAATAACAAATTGAAATTCAAATAGCACTGTTATATTCAATATAATATATTTTTAGTATATATATGGCATATCTACATCAATATAAATGTGAATAACAAATTGAAATAGCACATGAATGTCTGTGCTTGAATGTATATTCAAATTCAGAACTTCTAGTATACTTATGTTGTTGGTTTGAATGTTGTTGAACGCCACTTACAGCAATTTTTCAACTATATCATGGCGTTCAGTTTTTTATTGGGGGAGAAAGCCGGAGAGCATCCCGACCTACGGTGGGAAAACTTGCTCTAGTATATAAATTCAACTAAATATTTGCAAAACAGATATACAATTAGGAATTTTTAGTATGCATATGTCATAGTCAACTAAATAATTGCAGCATGTAGATTTGTCTAAATATTTGTTTATGTAAAACTTTCCAGCGACCAGAGCATAATAACATACAGAATTGCATTCTAACCAATACATTACCAAGATCATTCCGCCCAATATTTATCATAATAAATTTTTGGAGGGTCTTCCAATTTAATACGAATTTTTAGTATGTATATGTCATAGTAATCTAAATAATTGCAGCATGTAGATTTGTCTAAATATTTGTTTATGTAACATTTTTTGGTCAATAACTCGAACACAATTTGTCAAATTATTTAAAAATGTCCAGCGACCAGAGAATAATAACATCCAGAATTGCATTCTAACCAATACATTACCAAGATCTTTCCGCCCAATATTTATCATAATAAATTTTTGGAGGGTCTTCCAATTTAATAAAGGTTCCAATATAACCATTGAGTTAATGCATTCCTTATGATGTATAAGCAAACAAGGCAGAACTTGTGTTTCCTTGCAAGGCTCCTCAATTCACAAGCTCCAAGCTGACCCAATACCTGAAAATATTCGAGAAAAGGAAGCGAAGTACCAATTTCATTAACGATTTAGCAAAATATATTACAAGATGTTTGACCTGCCAAACTTGTATAGCATTCGGAATCTGTAGTGTTTTGCTAATATGCATGTATATACTAGAATTAAAAGCAACAAACGTTTATAAAGATATAAAGTGTAAATTATGTGTAAACAGTTAAAATTTAGTTACATGAAGGGATTCTAATATAATTTTTGAAAAAACATTGGATTTCTGCATTCCAAGAGATTTTATATCTTCAGTTGACAATTATTTCCATGGAGGAATGTGTTGCCATACCAATGTGAAATTAGTCTTTGAATTAAACAGGTAGTCCGGTGCCCACTGCGTGTTGGATCAAGTCTGGGCCTCTAAAACGCAGAACTATAGACGCCCAGCTGGCGTGTGCCAAGAAATAAGATGTTAAATTATTTTGATAATAAAAATTGCCGGAGATACATGTAATTCATTTATTTTAACTGACCATATCATAAATTGTTGCAAAAACAACGGTTACCATAAAAGAAATGTAAAATGAAACTGATGCCGGTAGTTCAATCAATTTTGTAACCAGTCTTAGTTAAGGTGGGTCCGGTATGACTGGTGCCTTTATTAACATAAATGGTTGCAGAAAATTAAGGTGTATTCATTCCTGTGAATACAGAACAATAATATATGTTAAAAGAAAATGTGGACAAAATACAAATACGAATACAAATATTTACTAGCACAAACTCATGGTACAGTACATGTTAAGGCACAATTTAAAGGATCAATACAAAGTGTGTTATACAAATGTAATACAATTCTTTACATTAATTGTATTTATTATTATATTATATTATATAGTATACAGATGATATAACCAATTAAAATTACGTTTTATACAACTTCTTAATTCAAAGCATTCTAAAATAAATGTAGCAGTAACTAAGTTTTAGACAAAATTCAGATTTGCTATTCAACAAGAAGCATAATATTAATAGGGATTTGTTAAAAGATTTGGGATTAAACTTTTGATTTTCTTAAGAAATGTACTTCTTATCAGCTTATAATGTTTGCAATGCAACAGAAAGTGTTCTTCATTTTCAATTTCTCCTGCATTGCAAACTAGACAGTTTCCATCTTTTCTATTTAGTGTTTGGTATCTTCCCTTTCCTATCATTAGATTATGAGCACTGAAACGCATTTTACAAAGAGCAGCCCTGTCTTTAGCTTTCTTTAAGATATCTAAATAGCGAGGTCTGCATCCCATTTAAAAACAAAAATTTTGAAAAATTCTAGTTTTGGATATGTGTCTACAAGTGTATTTTGATTTTGGAGATTTTGATCATTTAATCTAATTTTTATTTGATTTAAGTATTGTTTAAGTGAGCTTAAATCATGAAAAACCTAAATTATTTAATACTGTTTTCAGTTTGATAAACCAATTGGTTGAGTGAACAGAATTTTCAAAATTAGTTTTTACTAAAGAATTTTCCGAGTCTATAATATATTCTAGATATTTGATGCTTGAGTACAGAATTTTACTTTTTAAGGGAAGTCGACATAGTTCAGCTCGACATGCATCATTAGTAGCTTTGCAATGTACACCTAGAATTTCTTTTATAAATTAAGATGTAATTTTTCAAATGGTTCAGTATCTTTAAAGTTGGAAAAAATACCCCATATTTAACTGCAGTATGTGATAATGGGTAAAATTAGTGCATCAAAGAGTTTTTCTAATAATTTGCAAGGGTTATTTAATCCAATTAGCTTTTTAATTTTCAAAATATGCTCTTTGGCTTTTTCCATCAATGTGTTAATAGCTAGATTAAAGTTGCCATTACATTTTATTAAAATGCCTAGATAACAGTACTGAGATACTGTTTCTAGATATATAAATTTTTATATTTTAATTGGTTTAAAAAGGTTTTACCATTCGAATTAAATACTACTACTTTGGATTTATCAGTATTTACATGTAAATGCCATATTGAACAGTATTCCTGCATGGCAATGAGACAGTTTTGCAACCCTTCCTTACTCTGAGATATTATTACAGTATCATCAGCATAAAGAAGAATGCTTACTCTAATACCACCCAAGACCACTGGGTAATATATGTTGTTTTCCAGTTTTTTTTGTTATATCATCTATAAAAAAGGTAAGGAGAAGAGGACTCCAAACATCACCTTGTTTAACACCTCTTTCAGATATAAATGGCTCACTTAGATCATTTGAAAATTTAATTTCACATAGTATCAGTATACATGGAGTATATAATTTTAAATATTTCATTAGGAGTGTTATGTTTTAGCAGTTTATAAATAAAAACCGATTCTCCACACTGTGTCAAAGGCTTTTCTTAGGTCAGTGAAGGCTGCAAACACTTTGATTTTTCATTTTATAGTTATCTGTGATAGTTTTTAAGAATAAAAATGTGATCAGAAGTCCTGCACTTCTCTTTAAATCCTATTTGGTTCTTACTTATTAGAAAGTGATTATTCATAAATTCCAAAAGTCGATTGTATATAATCTTATTAAATAATTTTCCTAAGTTTGAGCTGATAGATATTCCCCTATAATTATTAGGGTCAAATCTATTACCTTTTTATGTAATAAAACTAAATAGTTTTCATTCCAAGATTTAGGGAAGATACCATGTGAAAAAAAAAAAAAAATTTAAAAAGTTTACAGAGTGGTTTAATTAATGCTGTGGTACTATTCTTCAGCATTTCATTAGAGATGAGGTCTGATGATGCACTTTTACCATTTTTAAGTAATTTAATTGCTTTTATCATCTCCTCACAGGTGATTTCATTGTTCGACTCACCTGAGACTGAGAAGTTAATATTTGATTTTAGGGTCTCAAATTCCTGAGTGATATTTTGTTGTTTATTACTATGATAGCATTATGCAGTGTCAGCTTTATTTAGTTTTTTGTAAAATGATATGAATTCTTCCTTTGGAATATCAGTGTCTTCAATTTGACCAGCTGATTCCCTTTCAAGTTTATTTATCATGTTCCAAAATACATTTGGATCTTAGCACAGTTGTTACTTAATTCAGAACAAATTTTGTTTTATATGACTTTTCTTCAAATTTGCAAAGATGTCTGTATTTTGATCTAAATGAATAGAATTTTTTCTATATTAATCTTTTCCAGGAAATCTATTTACAAGTTTTTCATAATTTTTTTTTTTTTTTTTTTTTTTTTTTTGTGTTCCTGAGATCTTTACATGAATCTGAGAACCAGTGTCTAGTTTTATTATATTATATATATATATATATTTTTTTTTCTTATTTTATTTTATTTTTTTTTAAATGTTGCTAGGGGGTTTAACAATTTTAGCTGATTTTTTTGCATTTTCTTGTAAAATTGTGGTTAAGGAATCAGTAGACAAATTAATGTCATTAAATTTAGTTGTCATAAATGTATCAAGTCACAAGTTTTTGTTTACTTTCAATGCTATTTATATTCTGGGAATACAGTTAGACCGATTCTTTTGTCGATATAAATTTACATGGAAGTGGTTCCAATGAATTTTGAAAGCTGCTCTTTACATGAAAATTTGTTAACAATGAACAACTAACATACAATGGTTTCATAAAGAAGTGAAATCATGTACCGTAAAATCAGCAAAAATATATCATTAGAAACAATAATATAATCCACACTACATCCATTATATGTAACACAAAAGTGTATTTCCTAATAAATCTCCAATTGTTCTACCATTTAGTATTTTTAATCCAGATTCTTGACACGTATTCAAGAAGTTTACCACTTTTATCAATTGGTTTACTGTCAAAAAAAAGCTGTGACCGTGATAGGAGGGAAGCAGGGCTTTATTCCTATTTTTATTTAAATAGAAATGCTTTACTCGTATTAATATGTCCATAACATAACATTATTATTATTATTGTTTAGGGGAAATATGAAACTAGAATTACAAGATATTGATAAAATGTCGGGAGCTCCACGATGCTTCCCGTTGTGCTAAAATTAAAGAAATTGTTAAACCATCCTGAAAACAAATAACATTTTTCGAGATTTCTGGGCTTGGAAGATAATTAAACAATTTTTTCTTCCAAAGAAGTGTTGTTGAATGGAAGATTAATAAGGATTAAAAAATTTAGATTGCCAAACCGGATTTAGATTGCCAAACCGACATTTTTCCTGTCACTTCCTTGCAGACGATTTTCAAAAAGACCGAACCTCGATTTGGTTTTTCTATTTTAAGACAGGTTTAACCAATCACCAATCATGTGTTTAAGGAATACTAGAGCGAAAGCAACAACAGCCAACAACTATACTAGTCAGTCTTCCTTCGATAAAGGAATTTAATGCTGAATACATTAAATTGACATAATTTTAATCCTGGATTATTTCGACGCATGCCAGTAATTATTCCGACAGTGTCATATTGTACGGACTCGGGTAGGTTAGACTCCACGTGAGTACAGTTGTCAAAGATAACATTTCCATCCTCAAAGATAGGTCTATCAAAGGCTATATACAATCTTTCTTAAGTTTCTATCAATATTATACATAAGCATGCGTAAGATATTGGTACAGGTTGTATAAATTTCATTTATATGGTCTTCCAAAGATCCTTGTTGATCAAAGTTTACACTGAGATGTTTATGGTTATTTGTGTTCGCCAAGGCAGTATCATTTAAGGAGAAGACGAACAAAGTTGTATAAATTGTGTCAGATTCTTTTGTTTGTATATTTTGACAATAAAATAAGTTTAATGTAAAATGTCATACTATATTAGTGCAATATTGGATTATTTTTTTTCATGTTTTCTATTAAGTAACATGACTTTTCACTGGCGTTAAAGGTCATGACCCTGTTGGAGGTCATTTATGGAGACTATCTTGTGCTGATTGTAAAGTTTATGTATCTGTTTCATAATCATCAATAATACAGTATAACGAAGTATTATCAACAAATAGTTTGATTATATTATAAATCATTTAACTATGTCATTGTCAAACAGAAGAAACAGATAGGGATCAAGTGTTGATACTTGTAGGACACCAGCATTAATATGTTTCCAAGCTGAGTAACAATCATCCATGCAGACAGTTTGGTTTCGATCGGAGAGATAGTTTGCAAATCAATTCAATAATCCACATTTACACAGTTTATATAAAAGCCCTAAGATGAACCTACCCACCCACCGACCGACCGTTCGTTCGTCCGTTCGTTCGTTTGTTCGTTCGTTCGTTCGTTCGTTCGTTCGTTCGTTCGTTCGTTCGTTCGTTCGTTCGTTCGTTCGTTCGTTCGTTCGTTCGTTCGTTCGTTCGTTCGTTCGTTCGTTCGTTCGTTCGTTCGTTCGTTCGTTCGTTCGTTCGTTCGTTCGTTCGTTTTTTTTTGTTTGTTTGTTTGTTTGTTTGTTTGTTTGTTTGTTTCTCTTGGGTGACACATTCACTGCTATTTACAAGCACAAGTCTCCAATAATTGCTGTAAAATTAGCTAAACTAAACTTGTTATATATTGTTAGTGATTGATTGTGTATAATATGGTTATTGTGTTGTTTGCTTTAACTAATGTGTGTGTGAGCGTGTGTGTGTGTGTGTGTGTGTGTTTAGCTTGGGTGACACATGCACAAGGGATTTGACAAATTATTTATCACTTCAATTAACAAGCACAAGCCTACAATAATTGCTGTAATCTAAACTCATTTCATATTGTTAGTGGTTGGGTATAATTGGTGATTGGCTTGTTTGCAATAATCAGGTCTGTTGAGATGTTTTTACAAGAACCATTTTGACTAGTGATGAGTGTTCATTGAAGAAGATATAAAAATTACCGTGACATGAACAACTCATAATATATTTGCCTTCTGACTTGTTCAAAACTATATATAGTGAATATTAATTCATGGCGCACGCAAATAAACCATCAAAGATGTCTTTCAGTATTGCAGAACTATCTAAAAGTAGTAGAAACATGAACTCAAAGCAGGACGATGCTGTAGTCTACAAATTCAAACCAACAGCAGCAGGTTCAAGTGAATTTTCACCGAACAAAAATGCAATGCTAGCATTACAAATCACAAGTACCACACTTGAAGCCAACCGAAATAACTACCAAGGGACTCAATTGAAACGAAAAAGACCCAACTATCTAGATGACTCTGTCAATAGCGGATTAAACTCTCCAGACTCTAGTTCAAACGACTGCAGCTCATCCAGCTTAAACTCGGATGACTCAGAACATAACGAGCAAGCTAGAAAGAAATCAAGAACCACCTTTACCAACTCACAAGTCGTGGAGCTAGAGATTTACTACAGTAAAAACAAGTACCTACTCATTGAAGATCGTCCAGTACTCGCTAAAAAACTCGGTCAACATCAAATCAAGTGGTGGTTCCAGAACAGAAGAATGAAGGAGAAACGTCAGCTAAAGAATCTCAGCGGACCATTTGACATGACACAGTTTGTTGGTGTAGGAAAGCCATGTCCACGACCATCGTCCACTCAACCACCACATCAACCCGGAAACGTCCACTACCAGCAACATCCAGCAGCGTATGGTCCAATACCACAAAACGTGTATGGATATGGTCACATAATACCAGTCATGTATCCAGGATATACTCAACAGTACTATGGTCGAATATTACCCGATTATGTACACACACTGTAATGAATTCTCATATCAAAGTGCTATTTGATGCACTCTTGTGCACATTGTTGTTCCCACTTATTGTTTGATTGCTTACTCAATGTTACTTGTTTCTGTTACATGTTGTTGATCATAAATAAAAACACATATGTATATTATAATTTTAGTATTTGTTTATTTAAGCTGTTACACAATTTCAGAAATTTGTTTCCTAATTATTTCGTAAATTTGAAAAAAAATCCCATAATTAATATGATAGATTCATGTAAAAACATTTCACTGGTATATGCATCAACGGGAAATGAAACAAAGCAATGCAAAATAAATCAGGAAAATCAAGACACATATTAAAAAAATAAAAACACTAGAAAAAAACTTATCAATTCGCATAATTGATAACCCCAGCTCCCCTATTTCTAGAATGGCAATGTCCAGGGCTAATGGAAACTCCAACAATCATTCTGGTCAAAACGTAAAATATTAGGTGCACAATTGCACCATGTGACAAAGGATTCTGCAAAAATTTCATCAAATCCCATTCAGTGGAGCAAGTGGTTGTGGATAAGAGATAGGTATCCCTTACGGCAAACAATGGCAAGTCCATGTTTCGCTATGGGAAATCCTTAATTTCATTCCAATCAAAATATACAATATCAGGTGTAATATGGCACTATGAGACACAGACTCCATTGAAATTTCATCAAAATCCATTCATTCGGTGCTGATTGTGAAGAGGAAAATAAAAGATGGGTTCAGACACCACCATCACTATATACGGTATCCACATTTTCAAGTGGGGTATATATATATATATATATATACTTCTACAAATTAAACCCAACACTGTTTGAATTAGATTTTTAACACTGTCAAATTTTTGTTTACCCTCAGCGGGATTCGAACTCACACCGTTGTGACACTGTGGCACCAAATCGCCTGCACTATGTCCAGCGGTCTAGACCCCTCGGCCAAATCCGCTATATAAAAATATAGCTTCATTAACCGGGGTGAATCGTAGACATAGACATAGTACATGTGTACTAGCGTGTGACGATGGAATTTTCGTAACCAATACATATTAATTTGACAGTAATCAAACGGTGTGAGTTCGAATCCCACTGAGGGTAAACAAAAATTTGACAGTGTTAAAAATCTAATTCAAACAGTGTTGGGTTTAATTTGTAGAAGTATATATAAAAATTTGATATTAACCCTGTATTTCTGATGTTTCAGAAATCCACTGGATAGATATATTATATGGTTGTCACAATACTTAGACGTTTGTATATAATTTACTTACTGTGACTGTATGACAAGCAACTTTGTCATCCTATATAATATATACAAAAAATGCTGAATTAGATTACTGTCAAATTAATATGTATTGGTTACGAAAATTCCATCGTCACACGCTAGTACACATGTACTATGTCTATGTCTACGATTCACCCCGGTTAATGAAGCTATATTTTTATATAGCGGATTTGGCCGAGGGGTCTAGACCGCTGGACATAGTGCAGGCGATTTGGTGCCACAGTGTCACAACGGTGTGAGTTCGAATCCCGCTGAGGGTAAACAAAAATTTGACAGTGTTAAAAATCTAATTCAAACAGTGTTGGGTTTAATTTGTAGAAGTATATATAAAAATTTGATATTAACCCTGTATTTCTGATGTTTCAGAAATCCACTGGATAGATATATTATATGGTTGTCACAATACTTAGACGTTTGTATATAATTTACTTACTGTGACTGTATGACAAGCAACTTTGTCATCCTATATAATATATACAAAAAATGCTGAATTAGATTACTGTCAAATTAATATGTATTGGTTACGAAAATTCCATCGTCACACGCTAGTACACATGTACTATGTCTATGTCTACGATTCACCCCGGTTAATGAAGCTATATTTTTATATAGCGGATTTGGCCGAGGGGTCTAGACCGCTGGACATAGTGCAGGCGATTTGGTGCCACAGTGTCACAACGGTGTGAGTTCGAATCCCGCTGAGGGTAAACAAAAATTTGACAGTGTTAAAAATCTAATTCAAAGTGTTGGGTTTAATTTGTAGAAGTATATATAAAAATTTGATATTAACCCTGTATTTCTGATGTTTCAGAAATCCACTGGATAGATATATTATATGGTTGTCACAATACTTAGACGTTTGTATATAATTTACTTACTGTGACTGTATGACAAGCAACTTTGTCATCCTATATAATATATACAAAAAATGCTGAATTAGATTACTGTCAAATTAATATGTATTGGTTACGAAAATTCCATCGTCACACGCTAGTACACATGTACTATGTCTATGTCTACGATTCACCCCGGTTAATGAAGCTATATTTTTATATAGCGGATTTGGCCGAGGGGTCTAGACCGCTGGACATAGTGCAGGCGATTTGGTGCCACAGTGTCACAACGGTGTGAGTTCGAATCCCGCTGAGGGTAAACAAAAATTTGACAGTGTTAAAAATCTAATTCAAACAGTGTTGGGTTTAATTTGTAGAAGTATATATAAAAATTTGATATTAACCCTGTATTTCTGATGTTTCAGAAATCCACTGGATAGATATATTATATGGTTGTCACAATACTTAGACGTTTGTATATAATTTACTTACTGTGACTGTATGACAAGCAACTTTGTCATCCTATATAATATATACAAAAAATGCTGAATTAGATTACTGTCAAATTAATATGTATTGGTTACGAAAATTCCATCGTCACACGCTAGTACACATGTACTATGTCTATGTCTACGATTCACCCCGGTTAATGAAGCTATATTTTTATATAGCGGATTTGGCCGAGGGGTCTAGACCGCTGGACATAGTGCAGGCGATTTGGTGCCACAGTGTCACAACGGTGTGAGTTCGAATCCCGCTGAGGGTAAACAAAAATTTGACAGTGTTAAAAATCTAATTCAAACAGTGTTGGGTTTAATTTGTAGAAGTATATATAAAAATTTGATATTAACCCTGTATTTCTGATGTTTCAGAAATCCACTGGATAGATATATTATATGGTTGTCACAATACTTAGACGTTTGTATATAATTTACTTACTGTGACTGTATGACAAGCAACTTTGTCATCCTATATAATATATACAAAAAATGCTGAATTAGATTACTGTCAAATTAATATGTATTGGTTACGAAAATTCCATCGTCACACGCTAGTACACATGTACTATGTCTATGTCTACGATTCACCCCGGTTAATGAAGCTATATTTTTATATAGCGGATTTGGCCGAGGGGTCTAGACCGCTGGACATAGTGCAGGCGATTTGGTGCCACAGTGTCACAACGGTGTGAGTTCGAATCCCGCTGAGGGTAAACAAAAATTTGACAGTGTTAAAAATCTAATTCAAACAGTGTTGGGTTTAATTTGTAGAAGTATATATAAAAATTTGATATTAACCCTGTATTTCTGATGTTTCAGAAATCCACTGGATAGATATATTATATGGTTGTCACAATACTTAGACGTTTGTATATAATTTACTTACTGTGACTGTATGACAAGCAACTTTGTCATCCTATATAATATATACAAAAAATGCTGAATTAGATTACTGTCAAATTAATATGTATTGGTTACGAAAATTCCATCGTCACACGCTAGTACACATGTACTATGTCTATGTCTACGATTCACCCCGGTTAATGAAGCTATATTTTTATATAGCGGATTTGGCCGAGGGGTCTAGACCGCTGGACATAGTGCAGGCGATTTGGTGCCACAGTGTCACAACGGTGTGAGTTCGAATCCCGCTGAGGGTAAACAAAAATTTGACAGTGTTAAAAATCTAATTCAAACAGTGTTGGGTTTAATTTGTAGAAGTATATATAAAAATTTGATATTAACCCTGTATTTCTGATGTTTCAGAAATCCACTGGATAGATATATTATATGGTTGTCACAATACTTAGACGTTTGTATATAATTTACTTACTGTGACTGTATGACAAGCAACTTTGTCATCCTATATAATATATACAAAAAATGCTGAATTAGATTACTGTCAAATTAATATGTATTGGTTACGAAAATTCCATCGTCACACGCTAGTACACATGTACTATGTCTATGTCTACGATTCACCCCGGTTAATGAAGCTATATTTTTATATAGCGGATTTGGCCGAGGGGTCTAGACCGCTGGACATAGTGCAGGCGATTTGGTGCCACAGTGTCACAACGGTGTGAGTTCGAATCCCGCTGAGGGTAAACAAAAATTTGACAGTGTTAAAAATCTAATTCAAACAGTGTTGGGTTTAATTTGTAGAAGTATATATAAAAATTTGATATTAACCCTGTATTTCTGATGTTTCAGAAATCCACTGGATAGATATATTATATGGTTGTCACAATACTTAGACGTTTGTATATAATTTACTTACTGTGACTGTATGACAAGCAACTTTGTCATCCTATATAATATATACAAAAAATGCTGAATTAGATTACTGTCAAATTAATATGTATTGGTTACGAAAATTCCATCGTCACACGCTAGTACACATGTACTATGTCTATGTCTACGATTCACCCCGGTTAATGAAGCTATATTTTTATATAGCGGATTTGGCCGAGGGGTCTAGACCGCTGGACATAGTGCAGGCGATTTGGTGCCACAGTGTCACAACGGTGTGAGTTCGAATCCCGCTGAGGGTAAACAAAAATTTGACAGTGTTAAAAATCTAATTCAAACAGTGTTGGGTTTAATTTGTAGAAGTATATATAAAAATTTGATATTAACCCTGTATTTCTGATGTTTCAGAAATCCACTGGATAGATATATTATATGGTTGTCACAATACTTAGACGTTTGTATATAATTTACTTACTGTGACTGTATGACAAGCAACTTTGTCATCCTATATAATATATACAAAAAATGCTGAATTAGATTACTGTCAAATTAATATGTATTGGTTACGAAAATTCCATCGTCACACGCTAGTACACATGTACTATGTCTATGTCTACGATTCACCCCGGTTAATGAAGCTAAATTTTTATATAGCGGATTTGGCCGAGGGGTCTAGACCGCTGGACATAGTGCAGGCGATTTGGTGCCACAGTGTCACAACGGTGTGAGTTCGAATCCCGCTGAGGGTAAACAAAAATTTGACAGTGTTAAAAATCTAATTCAAACAGTGTTGGGTTTAATTTGTAGAAGTATATATAAAAATTTGATATTAACCCTGTATTTCTGATGTTTCAGAAATCCACTGGATAGATATATTATATGGTTGTCACAATACTTAGACGTTTGTATATAATTTACTTACTGTGACTGTATGACAAGCAACTTTGTCATCCTATATAATATATACAAAAAATGCTGAATTAGATTACTGTCAAATTAATATGTATTGGTTACGAAAATTCCATCGTCACACGCTAGTACACATGTACTATGTCTATGTCTACGATTCACCCCGGTTAATGAAGCTATATTTTTATATAGCGGATTTGGCCGAGGGGTCTAGACCGCTGGGCATAGTGCAGGCGATTTGGTGCCACAGTGTCACAACGGTGTGAGTTCGAATCCCGCTGAGGGTAAACAAAAATTTGACAGTGTTAAAAATCTAATTCAAACAGTGTTGGGTTTAATTTGTAGAAGTATATATAAAAATTTGATATTAACCCTGTATTTCTGATGTTTCAGAAATCCACTGGATAGATATATTATATGGTTGTCACAATACTTAGACGTTTGTATATAATTTACTTACTGTGACTGTATGACAAGCAACTTTGTCATCCTATATAATATATACAAAAAATGCTGAATTAGATTACTGTCAAATTAATATGTATTGGTTACGAAAATTCCATCGTCACACGCTAGTACACATGTACTATGTCTATGTCTACGATTCACCCCGGTTAATGAAGCTATATTTTCATAACTCAAATCATTGCATTGTATCACACGTGGCGTTATAACTAATTTCAGGTACGGTTTACTGAGCTTTGCGCGATAATATAGTTCGATGTTTGCATTTACCGAAGTAAGTACTTTCTATCTGTAATATTGTTTTGACTATTTTTCAGGTGAAAAACAGTATGTTTTGTAGTGCGAAATGTAATAATTTTGTTCTTTGCATTTGAATAAAAATAAAATTCTGTTCATATATTCGTACGCGATCAAGCTGGCTAGTGTTGTATTCATTACATTATGTGCACGTGATTATGTGTCATAACCATTTATTGTAAATCACGTGTTGTAAATGTGTTGAACAAATAAACATTTCGTAGGGTACATCGAAAGTGTAAAAACAACCCGAAAAGTGTAAAAACAACGTGGAATAGTGTAAAAACAACCATATCTGTGGTGAAAACAACTCAGAAATGACAGATATTACCATATATTATGATAATAATCCAATATTTGTGAAAAAACAAGTACTATCTTTAAAAAAGATAACCGACGCAGTAAAGATATAAATTGAGTTATGCATTGAACTACGAATCGCCTTTATTGTCATACAAATTCCACGTTTCAATAGACCAGAAATGTTTGGGGGAAGTACTGACGGACAATTATTACTACGTGAATGAAATCATGAACCTATAAATTAACACTAGTCCCAGATGAAACGAGTTTTAAATTATTCATTTATACACGTGTGCCCCCTTTTATTTACGTGTTTTCGATATTAACAGATTTACCAAGCATACAGTTAACCTTAAATTGATAATGTCCATACAACTACATGTACTTTGCTGTACATGTACATGTATTCCAGAAAGTTTATTGCTATTATGTATTGAAACCCAATGCCTAAGATATAGAAATGAAGTTTTTCTGCGAGCACCAAAGCAGTTATACAATAATGTAAACCAATTGAATATTAGAGAATTTTTTAAGAAAATGTTTATAGTTTAAAATTTACTGAATAAGCAAAGTATACTTTACAATTAGAGCCACAACTCTCTATCTATGTGTGTACTACGACGGACGCCCAAGAACATTAATACATTTAATTTAATATCAACATGAATATAAAATGATTGTTAATTTGTATTTAGAAATTAATTAAAATTTCGTCTCTTCGTCTTTTTTATCCTCCATAAAAGTCCGCTAAAATCCAGCGTGTTAATATGCATTTAATTTGCGCTGTACTTCAAATAAAAAATATTTAACATTTTTGTACAAGTTGTTTGATATAAAATTTTACAAACTGCAGCCCATCTCTATCGTTCTTTATACTTAAATTGCATTATGAAATAATTTTATAAACAAACAGACGGTAAAATCTAATAATAATAGTACACAAATTGAAAGGTGAATTACCACCCTGTTCCGAGCCCCTGTCCAATTTACCACCCTGTTCCGAACCCCAGTGCAATTGGTTTTTAACCAATCAAGAAACAGAATTACGAGAGGTGAAGTGTCATGAGGTCAAAGGGTAAAAAGTGAATATAATACCGACTGCGTCGGAATAATTACGCTTTATCCCACAGAATCGATTTTTGTAACCGCTCGATACGTCCTATATTAGGTCAAATAGCTAGGGGAGAGCACTCCAATTCAATGCAATAAAAGTACTAAAAGTGCTGTCAGTAGGAATTATATTGAAAATGGTAATAGAGACAAATGATTTAATGTGTGAAATAAAAATAATGTCTATAGTTTTATAATGATATATTTTAAATATATATATATCTTTAAATATATATTTTTTCATTTAAAGCTTTGCATTTTTGGTATTACATGTAATTATATGTCTCTGTTGTTATTAAAATATTTTAAATATGTCGTCCTTGTTAGTAGCTCATATTAGACAAAATTAGTTTCAATTACAATGAATTGTTAATTGACCTTTCCGTCAACACAACTGAAATTATAATTGTTAATAATTAAGAGCCCCCACACCATGTCAAGGCTATGAGCATGTGGGTGAGGGTCAGGGGTGTTTATATATTTATTCATTTAAGTCTGTTTGTTTTATAACTATATGAGTTATAATTTATTTCTAGATAAGTACAAATTATTATTATTATTATTATTATTATTATTATTATTATTATTATTATTATTATTATTATTATTATTATTATTATTATTATTATTATTATTATTATTATTATTATTATTATTATTATTATTATTATTATTATTTTATTTTTTTTTTATTTATATTTTTATTATTATTATTAGCTTGGTATTGCTTATAATATTGCAAAGAAGTAGACCAAGGTATAGTTTTTTGGTTTTTTTTTTTTAAGTTAAACTACTGCACAAGGCTCGGGACATCCGTCTTAGTCCGCGTAACAATTAGTTAAATTTTAATGTTCAAATTTAAAACTTCTAAGACATCCTGCACAAGGCTCGGGACATCCGTCGTAGTCCGCGTAACAATTAGTTAAGTTTTAATGTTCAAATTTAAAACTACTAAGAAATCCTGCACAAGGCTCGGGACATCCGTCGTAGTCCGCGTAACTATTAGTTAAGTTTTAATGTTCAAATTTAAAACTACTAAGACATCCTGCACAAGGCTCGGGACATCCGTCGTAGTTCGCGTAACAATTAGTTAAATGTTTATTTTTCAATTTTAAAACTACTATAAGATACCTGCATACGTCTCGGGTCAATTTTCGTTGTCCGCTAACGTACTACGTGTCTAGCCCTTGAAAAAAAGAGAATAAACATTGAACAAAACATTGAAATATCACTCAAAATCTAAATCGTAATTCTTTGTCTTCTTAATAGTCGTCGTCCGTTCGTTGATTTTCCTCTTCAGTTGACCTTTCTTCCTTCCACGGGTTCTCGGTTTAATGACAGTCATGAGTCCGTCTTTCGAAGTAACGGTCTTTTGGTCTGGCGGCAAATGGTTACGGAATCTTCTAAAGAAACGTTCTCTTTCGTCAACTGTTTTGATCATCCATAGCGATTTCGACACCTGGAACTGTTTATGGCTGTCCGCTAGTCGGTACTGTCCAATTGAAACCAATGATCTGAGTAAATCCTTATATTGGGTGTCCACAATATCTCTTATAATCTGTACTAAATCCAATAACGGTTGTGATTTCCAGTCGATGGCTCGCTTCAAAACATGATTTAGGGATTCACTGTTATTATTTGTCCAACTTTTGTCAAAGTAACCGATGTGATCAACTGTTTTCCGATGTTCAATCAAAAGATGCCGTTTTTACTGACAATAACGCTCTAAACATTTATTGTTTTGCAAAATTAATACATCAATAATTGTAATCAAAATCTTTATTACAACTTATTACAGCTCAATCATTGTGTTAATTCAAGAATTAACTCTCGCTGCATTAATTGTAATTGTTTATGTTGATAACATTTGTTATTGGCCTTGCGGGGTGTCAATTAACAACTGGTAGCCAAACTTCTGGCACGTGCCAACAAATTAATCGATTGCGTCTTTATTTTTAATTTTTCCGACGCAGTCGGTATTATATTCACTTTTTACCCTTTGACCTCATGACACTTCACCTCTCGTAATTCTGTTTCTTGATTGGTTAAAAACCAATTGGACGGGGGTTCGGAACAGGGTGGTAAATTGGACAGGGGCTCGGAACAGGGTGGTAATTCACCTTTCAAATTGTGTACTATTATTATTAGATTTTACCGTCTGTTTGTTTATAAAATTATTTCATAGTGCAATTTAAGTATAAAGAACGATAGAGATGGGCTGCAGTTTGTAAAATTGTATATCAAACAACTTGTACAAAAATGTTAAATATTTTTTATTTGAAGTACAGCGAAAATTAAATGCATATTAACACGCTGGATTTTAGCGGGCTTTTATGGAGGATAAAAAAGACGAAGAGACGAAATTTTAATTAATTTCTAAATACAAATTAACAATCATTTTATATTCATGTTGATATTAAATTAAATGTATTATTGTTCTTGGGCGTCCGTCGTAGTACACACATAGATAGAGAGTTGTGGCTCTAATTGTAAAGTATACTTTGCTTATTCAGTAAATTTTAAACTATAAACATTTTATTAAAAAATTTCTAATGTTCAATTTGTTTACATTATTGTATAACTGCTTTGGTGCTCGCAGAAAAACTTCATTTCTATATCTTAGGCATTGGGTTTCAATACATAATAGCAATAAACTTTCTGGAATACATGTACATGTACAGCAAAGTACATGTAGTTGTATGTACATTATCAATTTTAGGTTAGCTGTATGCTTGTTAAATCTGTTAATATCGAAAACACGTAAATTAAAGGGGGCACACATGTATAAATGAATAATTTCAAACTCGTTTCATCTGGGACTAGTGTTAATTTATAGGTTCATGATTTCATTCACGTAGTAATAATTGTCCGTCAGTACTTCCCCCAAAAAATTTCCATCAAACATTTCTGGTCTATTGAAACGGGGAATTTGTATGACAATAAAGGCGATTCGTAGTTCAATGCATAACTCAATTTATATCTTTACTGCGTCGGTTATCTTTTTTAAAGATAGTACTTGTTTAGAATATACTGTCCCTGTATAGAGCGACTTTCTTCGGTTTAATTTCTTAATTTGAATGTATATTTCTTTACTTTTTATGACAAACGGTGAGAACCATGAATAATAACAAACTGAAGTGATTAAACACTTAAATATCATATGAATAACAATTTTTGAAGTGCATTCCGGTAAATCAAAGTGGATTCCGGTGGATTCCGGTAAAAACGGTGGATTCCGGTAATTCGTGTCACCGCTTGCTGTCTTATTCAGCACTAAAGTAAAAGTTTCATTATCATGATTAAAGAAAAAAATATTACACCAAAATGTTTAGAGAATTTGTAATAACCGAAAAGTAAAATTTTGAATTATTCTTTACACTGCCGGCCAATCTTATGAATGCAGTGCTTTAAAATTATCCCATGTAAAACATGAAATAAAAAAAGAAAAATTAATACATAATTTGTGTGAAATACACTCATTAAATAACCGAAAAGTAAAATGTTGAATTATTCTTTACACTGCCGGCCAATTATTGCGTCCTTATGAATGCGTTGCTCTGATGTTAGCAAATGTACAACATGAAACCAAAAAAAGTCAATAAATAATTTGTGTGAAATACACTCTTTAAATAACCGAAAAGTAAAAGAATTATTCTTTACACTGCTGGCAAATTGACGTTCTAATGAATGCGTTGCTATGAAATTAGCTCTAAATTGTTTTTTTAATTTTATTAATAAACCAACTAAGTGCCTTTCTCAAGGCAACGAGAAAAGCAAGATATCCAGTTTCATTGAAATGGACACCGTCTGCCGCTTCATGGTCCGGCCTGTATACATTAATAGGTTTGAAAAAGTAAACAAAATTGAGAGCTTTTTCTCTTATACATTTCATTTACTTCGTCCCGCCGTTTACTGTATGACGCGGCTTTGAACGTTTGAGAACTGACATGTATATCAGTGCAACATTCCATTTGTGGCATATTGCAATGAAGCGATCCAGTTCATTCTCAAACGTTTTAATGTCAAATAATTTGCTTGCAGTCGTTGCCGCCTTTCTGACATATTACCACATAATTCAAATAATGCAGAAAAAGGCCTGCTTCCACTGTAGTAGTCAACTTACTGACAGCACCACCAGGGTAGCCATTAAAGTGAACCGAGACCTTTCTACGACAGTTGTTGGGATCCTGCCATTTGTGGGGTTTCCCATTGCTGTCGCACAACATTCTCACGTTCTCTACAAAGCTATGCCCTAGTATCAAAACGTTCAACATCTTACCTGACACTCTACCACAAGCAAACAGTCCTTGCAGCTGAAATAATACATGCGAAGGATGCCAAGACGGCGAAAGCATTAGGCAAGATGATTCGGCCAAGTCAGTCTTGGGAAGACGTTAAGCCAACAATTATGGCAGAAATCTTAAAGATAAAATATGTCCTGTGTCAACAGTTTAGAGACCCACTCTACTGTGTCTTGTGTTTTTGTTCTAGTATGTATTATCTCCAGATTTTTCAATTGTTCCTATTTAGATGTAACATCCCAGAACATTTTTTATTTCATAACACAGTATACATAGAGATCCCAACAAAGACAACAGGTCATTAAATTTTATTGCTCTTTGTTTGCATATATTCATAAACAAAAAATTGCAACTCTTTCAATGTACATAGACTGAAAATTTATTACAGTTGTTTGATAATAAGAAATATGTCTCTGCAGTCTTCTATTTTGTCTTTTTGTGATAATAACCAGTTTTTCTTTTTTAAATTGCTGAAACTTTGTTGAAATGTCCATTCTGAAATTAAAAATTAAATAAAAAACAAAAATAAATCATTTATCTGTATTACCATTTTCAATATAATTCCTACTGACAGCACTTTTAGTACTTTTATTGCAATGAATTGGAGTGCTCTCCCCTAGCTATTTGACCTAATATAGGACGTATCGAGCGGTTACAAAAATCGATTCTGTGGGATAAAGAGTAATTATTTTTTCACAAATATTGGATTATTATCATAATATATGGTAATATCTATCATTTCTGAGTTGTTTTCACCACAGATATGGTTTTTTTACACTATTCCACGTTGTTTTTACACTTTTCGGGTTGTTTTTACACTTTCGATGTACCGCATTTCGTACTATTATCATAAATGCACATTAAATCTGCTCTCATCTGAATTTAATTATATACCAAGAAAAGATATGCGTTAAACCCATATCCAGAGATGTTCGATTTATATGTTCAGATGTTATAGGTGTATCCCATTTGGTTTAATAGTTTTTTTCAATTTGTTTTATTTAAAATTTTATCATATGCTGTAAAGGCAGGGGCGTAGCTAGACTAGTTACAATGTGGATTCACAAAGAACTAGTGGGGTCCGGGTATGCACCCCGGAATATTTTTGAAAACAATGGTGCAATTTGGAGAATTCTAAAGTGGTTTATTTAGAACTGAAATGGACAGTTTATTGATTACAGGGATAGATTGCAATTTTGTTCTTAAAATAATGTGGATTCAGCCGCGTACTCGCGAAAAGGCAGCTACGCCCCTGAAAGGGATGCAAATATAGACGATTGTGAAAGGCAAGAAATAATCATCTTGATTATAATATCTCAACTTTGAGAAGAGTACTGTAATAAAAAAAGCAAAGATTTCGAAGAACATATATATATTGTTTACCAATAAAAATACATTGACCATAGTCAAGTGGTTCTGTGGGGGAAAATGTGAATGTAAGATCGGCAGTTATCGCGTCCTCGGAAAATCAAAGAAAACATACCGACAAGTTACAATTTTTATTGATTTAATTTTACTGTAATTACAATTGTTTCAAAAGATTTGCAATTAAATGTATTTTAAACGTCAAACTAGCATTCATGTGCATAAACCGATTGCTAAGAACTTTATAAAATTTTCAGAATCTAAAATAAAAAAAAAAACAATTAGAAGAAGAGTCTTATTTTGCAAAACAATTGATGAGATTATTAACTTCTACAATTATTTTCAACAATATAAACTGTTGATGACCTTTATCAAACAATCAATCTATTTTCTCTATAAAGCATGACCAATACACGTTTATTGACGTTCTTTTATTGGTTTACGATCAAGTTGAATCCAATTATCATCATAACAAATGTTTATCTATGTTTCATTTAAATTGTTGTCAGCAACGAATAAAACAGCGAAATTTATTGCGTCACGTTTAATAAATTAAGGTCCGTAACACCGTTTGTGAGCGCTAAAACACTTAAAGACATTTAATTAATGTGTCATAACTGCTAAAATACATTGAAAAGCACTTCAGAACATCATTAATATATTACTTATATTTAGCACCTAAAGGCAAAATAATTTAAAATGCAGTGCCTTTATTGTACGTAACATATAATGTACGTAATGTTAATGTATGTAACGGTAATTTACGTTACATTACATGTGATGTTATATATTATTTTCCATTACACTATTTATTGTAGATGAGTTTGAGCCAATAAAATTATTTATATTTGTATTTGTATTTGTATTTGTATTTTAATAATCTCTCATATTACAATACAAAATGGGTTCCTGTTTTAATCCTCCATTTACTTTAATTGAGTTTCCCCGATATGGTTCAACCATATCTTCTCTTGTTATATAGCGGATTTGGCCGAGGGGTCTAGACCGCTGGACATAGTGCAGGCGATTTGGTGCCACAGTGTCACAACGGTGTGAGTTCGAATCCCGCTGAGGGTAAACAAAAATTTGACAGTGTTAAAAATCTAATTCAAACAGTGTTGGGTTTAATTTGTAGAAGTATATATAAAAATTTGATATTAACCCTGTATTTCTGACGTTTCAGAAATCCACTGGATAGATATATTATATGGTTGTCACAATACTTAGACGTTTGTATATATATATATATATATATATATATATATATATATACAAGTCTAGAAGATTATGCAACGATACAAATGACGGTGTTTCTTGTCAAAAATTTAGACAAAGACTGACCAACGAATGGCCTTAGTCATTGAATGTCAATATAAATAAATGACGTAAACAAGTCATAACATATTGATCTTGAAATTTCTCATTTCCAACTTAACCCAAAATAGTTGCTTCACAAGTCCGCCAGCCGCGGACGTGCCGTGCTGTTACTTTGCTTTGCTCAAATATTCCAACAAGATGTAATCAAAATTACCAAGGTGACAAATTCATTACGCCAGACGGGCGTTTCGTCTACTTAAGACTCATCAGTGACGTTTAACTCTAAATGCTTAAAGTATTTTTTCATTCGGTGATGGAATAATACAAGTCCACTGGGATCGTGTAAAAACACAATACAGGTAGTTCAAAATATTATATATATGTCTAGATGGTTATGCCACAATAAAATTGAAGATGTTTCTATCATAAATAAATAAATATATTAATAAATAAGAACAAATAAACAAGAACATTTATTTATTTATTTATTTATTTATTTATTTATTCATTCATTCATTCATTCATTCATTCATTCATTCATTCATTCATTCATTCATTCATTCATTTATTTATTTATTTATTTATTTATTTATTTATTTATTTATTTATTTATTTATTTATTTATTTATTTATTTATTTATTTATTTATTTATTTATTTATTTATTTATTTATTTATTTATTTATTTATTTATTTATTTCGTGACATATTCACTTCAATTAACAAGAACATGCCTCCAATAATTGCTGTAAAATTAGCTAAACTAACTTATTTTATATTGTTAGTAATATTGGTGATTTTGTTGTTTGCTTTAACTACTGTTGTTTTTTTTTTTTTTTTTTTTTTTTTTGCTTGGGTGACACGTGCATTAGTGATTAGACAAATTGTTTATCAATTCAATTAACAACACGCACAAGCCTACACATCTTCGCTAGCCAAGGGTTACGATCCGATACTCTTATCGAGTATCGGATCGTAACCCTTGGCTAGCGAAGATGAAGCCTACAATAATTGCCGTAATCTAAACTCATTTCATATTGTTAGTGATTGATTGGTTATAATTGGTGATTGGCTTGTTTGCAATAATCAGGTATGTTGAGATGTTTTTACAAGAACCATTTTGACTAGTGATGAGTGTTCATTGAAGAAGATATAAAAATTACCGTGACATGAACAACTCATAATATATTTGCCTTCTGACTTGTTCACAACTGTATATAGTGAATATTAATTCATGGCGCACGCAAATAAACCATCTAAGATGTCTTTCAGTATTGCAGAACTATCTAAAAGTAGTAGAAACATGAACTCAAAGCAGGACGATGCTGTAGTCTACAAATTCAACCCAACAGCAGCCGGTTCAAGTGGATATTCACCGAAAAAAAATGCAATGCTAGCATTACAAATTACAAGTACCACACTTGAAGCGAACCGAAATAACTACCAAGGGACTCAATTGAAACGAAAAAGACCCAACTATCTAGATGACTCTGTCAATAGCGGATTAAACTCTCCAGACTCTAGTTCAAACGACTGCAGCTCATCCAGCTTAAACTCGGATGACTCAGAACATAACGAGCAAGCTAGAAAGAAATCAAGAACCACCTTTACCAACTCACAAGTCGTGGAGCTAGAGATTTACTACAGTAAAAACAAGTACCTACTCATTGAGGATCGTCCAGTACTCGCTAAAAAACTCAAACTTGGTCAACATCAAATCAAGTGGTGGTTTCAGAACAGAAGAATGAAGGAGAAACGTCAGCTAAAGAATCTCAGCGGACCATTTGACATGACAGAGTTTGTTGGTGTAGGAAAGCCATGTCCACGACCATCGTCCACTCAACCACCACATCAACCCGGAAACGTCCACTACCAGCAACATCCAGCAGCGTATGGTCCAATACCACAAAACGTGTATGGATATGGTCACATAATACCTGTCATGTATCCAGGATATACTCAACTGTACTATGGTCGAATATTACCCGATTATGTACACACACTGTAATGAATTCTCCTATCAAAGTGCTATTTGATGCACTCTTGTGCACATTATTGTTCCCACTTATTGTTTGATTGCTTACTCAATGTTACTTGTTTCCGTTACATGTTGTTGATCATAAATAAAAACACATATGTATATTATAATTTTAGTATTTGTTTATTTTAGCTGTTACACAATTTCAGAAATTTGTTTCCTAATTATTTCGTAAATTTGAAAAAAAATCCCATAATTAATATGATAGATTCATGTAAAAACATTTCACTGGTATGCATCAACGGGAAATGAAACAAAGCAATGCAAAATAAATCAGGAAAATCAAGACACATATTAAAAAAATAAAAACACTAGAAAAAAACTTATCAATTCGCATAATTGATAACCCCAGCTCCCCTATTTCTAGAATGGCAATGTCCAGGGCTAATGGAAACTCCAACAATCATTCTGGTCAAAACGTAAAATATTAGGTGCACAATTGCACCATGTGACAAAGGATTCTGCAAAAATTTCATCAAATCCCATTCAGTGGAGCAAGTGGTTGTGATAGATAGGTATCCCTTACGGCAAACAATGGCAAGTCCATGTTTCGCTATGGGAAATCCTTAATTTCATTCCAATCAAAATATACAATATCAGGTGTAATATGGCACTATGAGACACAGACTCCATTGAAATTTCATCAAAATCCATTCATTCGGTGCTGATTGTGAAGAGGAAAATAAAAGATGGGTTCAGACACCACCATCACTATATACGGTATCCACATTTTCAAGTGGGGTATATATATATATATATATATATATATATATATATATATATATATATATATATATATACAAGTCTAGAAGATTATGCAACGATACAAATGACGGTGTTTCTTGTCAAAAATTTAGACAAAGACTGACCAACGAATGGCCTTAGTCATTGAATGTCAATATAAATAAATGACGTAAACAAGTCATAACATATTGATCTTGAAATTTCTCATTTCCAACTTAACCCAAAATAGTTGCTTCACAAGTCCGCCAGCCGCGGACGTGCCGTGCTGTTACTTTGCTTTGCTCAAATATTCCAACAAGATGTAATCAAAATTACCAAGGTGACAAATTCATTACGCCAGACGGGCGTTTCGTCTACTTAAGACTCATCAGTGACGTTTAACTCTAAATGCTTAAAGTATTTTTTCATTCGGTGATGGAATAATACAAGTCCACTGGGATCGTGTAAAAACACAATACAGGTAGTTCAAAATATTATATATATGTCTAGATGGTTATGCCACAATAAAATTGAAGATGTTTCTATCATAAATAAATAAATATATTAATAAATAAGAACAAATAAACAAGAACATTTATTTATTTATTTATTTATTCATTCATTCATTCATTCATTCATTCATTCATTCATTCATTCATTCATTCATTCATTCATTCATTCATTCATTCATTCATTCATTCATTCATTCATTCATTCATTCATTCATTCATTCATTCATTCATTCATTCATTCATTCATTCATTCATTTATTTATTTATTTATTTATTTATTTATTTATTTATTTATTTATTTATTTATTTATTTATTTATTTATTTATTTATTTATTTATTTATTTATTTATTTATTTATTTATTTATTTATTTATTTATTTATTTATTTATTTCGTGACATATTCACTTCAATTAACAAGAACATGCCTCCAATAATTGCTGTAAAATTAGCTAAACTAACTTATTTTATATTGTTAGTAATATTGGTGATTTTGTTGTTTGCTTTAACTACTGTTGTTTTTTTTTTTGTTTTTTTTTTGCTTGGGTGACACGTGCATTAGTGATTAGACAAATTGTTTATCAATTCAATTAACAACACGCACAAGCCTACACATCTTCGCTAGCCAAGGGTTACGATCCGATACTCTTATCGAGTATCGGATCGTAACCCTTGGCTAGCGAAGATGAAGCCTACAATAATTGCCGTAATCTAAACTCATTTCATATTGTTAGTGATTGATTGGTTATAATTGGTGATTGGCTTGTTTGCAATAATCAGGTATGTTGAGATGTTTTTACAAGAACCATTTTGACTAGTGATGAGTGTTCATTGAAGAAGATATAAAAATTACCGTGACATGAACAACTCATAATATATTTGCCTTCTGACTTGTTCACAACTGTATATAGTGAATATTAATTCATGGCGCACGCAAATAAACCATCTAAGATGTCTTTCAGTATTGCAGAACTATCTAAAAGTAGTAGAAACATGAACTCAAAGCAGGACGATGCTGTAGTCTACAAATTCAACCCAACAGCAGCCGGTTCAAGTGGATATTCACCGAAAAAAAATGCAATGCTAGCATTACAAATTACAAGTACCACACTTGAAGCGAACCGAAATAACTACCAAGGGACTCAATTGAAACGAAAAAGACCCAACTATCTAGATGACTCTGTCAATAGCGGATTAAACTCTCCAGACTCTAGTTCAAACGACTGCAGCTCATCCAGCTTAAACTCGGATGACTCAGAACATAACGAGCAAGCTAGAAAGAAATCAAGAACCACCTTTACCAACTCACAAGTCGTGGAGCTAGAGATTTACTACAGTAAAAACAAGTACCTACTCATTGAGGATCGTCCAGTACTCGCTAAAAAACTCAAACTTGGTCAACATCAAATCAAGTGGTGGTTTCAGAACAGAAGAATGAAGGAGAAACGTCAGCTAAAGAATCTCAGCGGACCATTTGACATGACAGAGTTTGTTGGTGTAGGAAAGCCATGTCCACGACCATCGTCCACTCAACCACCACATCAACCCGGAAACGTCCACTACCAGCAACATCCAGCAGCGTATGGTCCAATACCACAAAACGTGTATGGATATGGTCACATAATACCTGTCATGTATCCAGGATATACTCAACTGTACTATGGTCGATTATTACCCGATTATGTACACACACTGTAATGAATTCTCCTATCAAAGTGCTATTTGATGCACTCTTGTGCACATTATTGTTCCCACTTATTGTTTGATTGCTTACTCAATGTTACTTGTTTCCGTTACATGTTGTTGATCATAAATAAAAACACATAT
Organism: Limnoperna fortunei; assembly: GCA_944474755.1. Classification (NCBI taxonomy): domain Eukaryota; kingdom Metazoa; phylum Mollusca; class Bivalvia; order Mytilida; family Modiolidae; genus Limnoperna; species Limnoperna fortunei. The sequence continues at coordinate 38,885,724 of OX104111.1, read as the reverse complement.
GTATATTATAATTTTAGTATTTGTTTATTTTAGCTGTTACACAATTTCAGAAATTTGTTTCCTAATTATTTCGTAAATTTGAAAAAAATCCCATAATCAATATGATAGATTCATGTAAAAACATTTCACTGCAATAAGCATCAACGGGAAATGAAACAAAGCAATGCAAAATAAATCAGGAAAATCAAGACACATATTAAAAAAAATAAAAACACTAGAAAAAAACTTATCAATTCGCATAATTGATAACCCCAGCTCCCCTATTTCTAGAATGGCAATATCCAGGGCTAATGGAAACTCCAACAATCATTCTGGTCAAAACGTAAAATATTAGGTGCACAATTGCACCATGTGACAAAGGATTCTGCAAAAGTTTCATAAATCCCATTCAGTGGAGCAAGTGGTTGTGGATAAGAGATAGGTATCCCTTACGGCAAACAATGGCAAGTCCATGTTTCGCTATGGGAAATCCTAAATTTCATTCCAATCAAAATATACAATATCAGGTGTAATATGGCACTATGTGACACAGACTCCATTGAAATTTCATCATCTATTTATTTATTTATTTATTTATTTATTTATTTATTTATTTATTTATTTATTTATTTATTTATTTATTTATTTATTTATTTATTTATTTATTTATTTATTTATTTATTTATTTATTTATTTATTTATTTATTTATTTATTTATTTATTTATTTATTTATTTATTTATTTATTTATTTATTTATTTATTTATTTATTTATTTATTTATTTATTTATTTATTTATTTATTTATTTATTTATTTATTTATTTATTTATTTATTTATTTATTTATTTATTTATTTATTTATTTATTTATTTATTTATTTATTTATTTATCGTGGGTGACATATTCACTTCAATTAACAAGAACATGCCTCCAATAATTGCTGTAAAATTAGCTAAACTAACTTATTTTATATTGTTAATAATATTGGTGATTTTGTTGTTTGCTTTAACTACTGTTGTTTTTTTGTTTTTTTTTGCTTGGGTGACACGTGCATTAGTGATTGGACAAATTGTTTATCAATTCAATTAACAACACGCACAAGCCTACAATAATTGCCGTAATCTAAACTCATTTTATATTGTTAGTGATTGATTGGTTATAATTGGTGATTGACTTGTTTGCAATAATCAGGTATGTTGAGATGTTTTTACAAGAACCATTTTGACTAGTGATGAGTGTTCATTGAAGAAGATATAAAAATTACCGTGACATGAACAACTCATAATATATTTGCCTTCTGACTTGTTCACAACTATATATAGTGAATATTAATTCATGGCGCACGCAAATAAACCATCAAAGATGTCTTTCAGTATTGCAGAACTATCTAAAAGTAGTAGAAACATGAACTCAAAGCAGGACGATGCTGTAGTCTACAAATTCAACCCAACAGCAGCCGGTTCAAGTGGATATTCACCGAAAAAAAATGCAATGCTAGCATTACAAATTACAAGTACCACACTTGAAGCGAACCGAAATAACTACCAAGGGACTCAATTGAAACGAAAAAGACCCAACTATCTAGATGACTCTGTCAATAGCGGATTAAACTCTCCAGACTCGAGTTCAAACGACTGCAGCTCATCCAGCTTAAACTCGGATGACTCAGAACATAACGAGCAAGCTAGAAAGAAATCAAGAACCACCTTTACCAACTCACAAGTCGTGGAGCTAGAGATTTACTACAGTAAAAACAAGTACCTACTCATTGAGGATCGTCCAGTACTCGCTAAAAAACTCAAACTTGGTCAACATCAAATCAAGTGGTGGTTTCAGAACAGAAGAATGAAGGAGAAACGTCAGCTAAAGAATCTCAGCGGACCATTTGACATGACACAGTTTGTTGGTGTAGGAAAGCCATGTCCACGACCATCGTCCACTCAACCACCACATCAACCCGGAAACGTCCACTACCAGCAACATCCAGCAGCGTATGGTCCAATACCACAAAACGTGTATGGATATGGTCACATAATACCTGTCATGTATCCAGGATATACTCAACAGTACTATGGTCGAATATTACCCGATTATGTACACACACTGTAATGAATTCTCATATCAAAGTGCTATTTGATGCACTCTTGTGCACATTGTTGTTCCCACTTATTGTTTGATTGCTTACTCAATGTTACTTGTTTCTGTTACATGCTGTTGATCATAAATAAAAACACACATGTATATTATAATTTTAGTATTTGTTTATTTAAGCTGTTACACAATTTCAGAAATTTGTTTCCTAATTATTTCGTAAATTTGAAAAAAAAATCCCATAATCAATATGATAGATTCATGTAAAAACATTTCACTGGTATATGCATCAACGGGAAATGAAACAAAGCAATGCAAAATAAATCAGGAAAATCAAGACACATATTAAAAAAATAGGGCATCTAATGGGACATTAAATGATACCCCGCCACGATATTCATCAATAGTTAAATATATTGTATATACTAGTATACTATACTGTATATACTATACATCCACTAGTATATAGAGACAGAAAGAAATGAGTTATCTTTCTTAGACCAGAAAATTTCATTATTGTCAAATTTAGAAAATTTATAAAGTGGCAAAACTTCAATAATATTTTTCCGATCATCCTGAAAATTGAAATTGACCTGTATTTTATTGTACTGAACAGCTGTGCAAAATATATTTCAAATCCCTTGAGGAGTTTTCAAGTTATCATCTGGAAACCTTCGGGGGTATTTGAAAATTTATAAAGTGGCAAAACTTCAATAATATTTTTCGGATCATCCTGAAAATTGAACTTGACCTGTATTTTATTGTACTGAACAGCTGTGCAAAATATTTTTCAAATCCCTTGAGGAGTTTTCAAGTTATCATCTGGAAACCTTCGGGGGACGGACGGACGGACGGACAGACGGACGGACGGACAGACACCGAACTAAACTGAGGGTATAACATAATACCTCGCCACTTCGTGTGGCGGGGTATAAAAATAATAAAATTTGTTCTCAATATTATTTGTGCCAATATGTACAAGAACAATATCAATATTATCTAACTTTATTACTCCCCTGTTTATCAAAACTGTTAATCTACCAATCGTGACCCCCGGAAATGCCTGAACAGTACAATCTCGTATTCCACTAACATACTTTGGAATGGAAGCAGAGATAATGGTAGCTTTTCTCCTAAAAAAACCTCCCTGAAAAAGACCTTTCAATGAATTATAACATGACTTTTTATTCTTTCTGCTACTAAAATCTTATCATTTAAAGAAGTTCTTAAATACCGTGTATATGCGTCACTTTTCCAATCGCCATACAACTGTATTAACTCACTCGGTACGTTAGCAGAAAAGGCGTATGAAGCACCACCTCTCCTAAAACTATGAGATGAAAAATTTTGCGGATCCAGGCCAATTTTCTTCATCAAATATCTCAAAACGGATTGAAACTTACTATAAGTAATCGAACCTGCTTTTTTATTTCTCAATATACAATAAGCGGGATTAGATCCAGAAACTGGTACTAAAGAAATCATATGCTCATATGCTCTAACGGGGCAAAGTGGGGAATCCTGGAGCGGAATTGACAATACTCTTTCGCCATATTTTATCGTCTTGGACCAAGAAACGTTAACTACAAGCATACGTTTTGTTCTATCAAAAATAATATGTTCTCTACACAATTGCTTACCAGAATCAAAAGAATCTGCTGAAACTGGTACCAAATTAGATTTTCGAAACATGAGAAAAAACGCATGCAAAAATAAACACCAAATGGTAGAATCAAACTCTTTGGAAAAATCCAAAAATTTAAGCATACTTAATAAAATTCTCTGAGTTATAGGATGAGTCTGTTTTGGACATTGTGGATTCAAACGCAACAAACCCTTTAGAACCAAATTTAAATGAAATTTATCAGATTCTGGAAATGGCTTATCAGTAAATAAATGTAAAGTTCTTACACCACTTATATAATTCTTGATTGATGATACAGCCATAAACGACCTACTTAAAAACTGTGCAAACAAAGACAAAATATAGATAGTTGTAGGTAGGGGATTTAAATCAAAATAAAAACAAAACATGAAATAAGATTCCCATTGTATTCTCAGATTTTTATAAGTGCTCTCCGCGTAGGCATACCTAGATGATCTTTTCATTTTTTTTAAAATAACGAGCTCTGCAAAATAACAAACAAAATTCCTACAGTCAAATAACATCATTACCAATCCTTAGTAAATCTAAACAAATCATCTGACAAAAATACTTCAGACATTTGTCTATTCTTAACCTCATGACTGAATAATGTCTCAAACTAGTGTTCCAACGTGACAAAAAATCTGACAAGCGATTTGTCTCGCCAGAAATATGCTTGCCTTTTACTTCAAAATCAGAAGTAGCCGCCAAATAACATATTTCCCGCATACATTTTTGCATAAAAATATCCTTTGTTGATCCTGAATTCAAAACGTGCACTGATACCTCATTATCACAAAGAACCACTATTCGTTTCCCCCTAAATAAATGACCACAATCTAAGAGAGACAACTATTACCAACAGTTCTAAATAGTTTATATGCAATTTCATCGATTTTATAAAATCTGGAAAGGTACCATTAAAATACTGACTTGAACCTTCATTTAAACCACCTAAACCATCCAAGCACGCATCACAAGAAAAAATAGAATCAGGATTAGACTATCTTCCATCGCCATCATAGAAATACCATTATATTTGATTAGAAATTTATTCCACCATACTTAATCTTTCTTCACCTCATTGAATTTCAAGAGATACTTATATTTAGGATCTGATTGATGCCACTTCTTAAATATATAGTGTCACATTATATCTAAAGTATTGCATGGTGTATATAATTATTGAAGGTTTAAAATATCCAATACTCCAGTTTAATAAGATATGTTATAAATTTTTTATTTATCTTAAAAAGTTTATAAGATTGATTGATTGAGTAATTGATTAATGGTGTTTAACGCCCGAGCAGCAATATTTCAGCTATATTCAGGCGATGAACATGAAATGGATGATAAAATGAACATGAAATGATGATGAATGAAAATGGGATGGGAAACAAGGAAAAATAGGGGTAACGGATTTTAGATTGCGACTGGCAAATGGGAGGATGGATAGGGTCGGGCAATTTAGCCTCCTGTAGCGGGATCGAAATCCCTACTCATAGCGAATACTACAGCAGCGTTCTTTAACGTGCGAGGAACGTGGCATTTTTCCCAACACTGGTTTGCGGTCAGGTTTTCCGTATTATGGCCTGACAACCCCAGCTTGCCAGGGGTACCCCATTCAACCACCTGGGACACACATCCCAGTCGGTCTTTAGGCAAACCGACCTGACACGCCGGTCAGGGTACTGGGCCCAATTTAGTTGCCTTTTACGACAAGCTAGCGCGACTGCGGTCTATTCTTTTAGCCACCCGGATCCCGCACGGGGCAATACATATAATTTATAGAATATCTTATAAGAGAAGTTATTTTGTATTCAGAAGCCTATAATGGCATGATTGCAATGCACTTGTGTAAATAAGTGGTAATTTGTTAAATTTCTGGAAAGAAAATTCTGGGTCTGCAAGTGTCAAAGCTGAAATTGCTTATAGCACAAAAGTTCAGTCGTCAAAAAATATGCTGAAAACTCACAAATTCTTTTGATATGGGAAAATATTCCTTAAATTACATGGCAATAGCTCAGGGAATAATAAAAGTCCAGAACAAAAAAAAAAACCTTATATGCCTTTATTGACCAGCATTTTAAATTAAAACTCTATAAACAGATCTCGTGAGATGATTACAAGGTAATGGAAATTACCAGAGAACCCAATAAACACATAGACTTCAAGGGTTTAATACTATAGCCTACCACTTTTTTCAGTGAAATATATAGTGGACAAATGACTGCATAAACAGAGTTTAAAATAATCTTTACTGGTTGTTTTGTATGTATTGACTACTAGTGTGGACAGTGACTATTAAAAATACACAAGAAACTGATGGTCAGAAGAAAAAACTATTACACTGAGAATTTTATTACAATGAACACATACAATACAGAGGTACAACATCAAGCATATTTATTTTTAATGTATATTGTTTCTGGTGGTATATGACTGTCTACCAGTTCATCCTCAACTCCCTGGAGACACCATTGATGATTTACTATTTCCAAAGCTTCCCATTCAGCTTTAAAGGCTTTGTTAGGATCAGGTGGGGTCATCATCCCTGCTCCTGACATTTGTTCTTGCATGGCTTTTGTCTGATCTGCCGCTACAAAAAACATCAAAATCAACATCAATTATGTTAATATTAAATCGTGTAAAATCTTTTTGTATACTGTGGTTTCATTTTTATTCGTGGGGTACCAATTTTCATCATTTTCCTGGGTAGGGACAAACCACGAAATTAAGAATTCAATGAATAATGATCTCAAGAAAACTATAATGACGGTAAGCTGACACAAGAAACTGGTATGGGACGTTTATTTACATGGATAATGACGACTGAGTGTTCAAGATGCATCGTTATATTGATATGTTTCAAATAGATATGACAATTTTGCATTATGAACAACTATAGTGTGTTTATGACACTAAATTGAAATTAAATTGATAAAAACACATCGTTGTTATTTTTAATTGCGTAATCCCGTCAGTAATGAACTTACTTCCTGTTGTGCCTTTTCGTTGTAAAGTGTTGATGTATACACAAATACTAAAATAACTTTCTTAATTGAAATAACGATCAATAAAGCAATCTATTTTAAACACCTTTTATATTTATTTCCATCTTAAAAAAAAACCACCAATTATATCATCAAGTTTATTGTCAAACAATCAATACTTAATCTTTGCCCCAGGGAATGTACGACAAATTTACAATGAACTTTTACTTAGATTTGTTTTATAAAATGACATGTTTATTAATTGTGTTAATTATGTTTCAGCTACAAAACAAAATCTGTTTAATTTCTTACTTCATGTTCCTTTGAAAACAAAACAGTCATTACGCTGTTTTCAAAATAGGTACGAAAATTGATATCCACGAAAATAAATGAAACCACAGTAATATATTTTTTATCAATAAAAACTTGGCAACATCCACTCTATGTGTAATCAGCCTTTGAATACCTGGTATAAAATGAACATAATTTACACAACATGTGATTTAGTTCAATTTGTTTTAGTTGTTTTAATGTTCAAATTAAATGTAAGGTTGTCTGAGCCCAAACATGAACCTACCTTTATCATGATAAGCTAGTATGTGTATATAAAATAATCCTTCACATGATTTAATGCAAATATTCCTACCGAAGGTCAGGGGTTTTCTCCAGGTACTTCGGCTTCCTCCCCAATAAAAACTGGACGCCATGATATTGCTGAAAGTGGCATTAAACTCCAATCAAACAAACAAACAATAATGCAAATGTGACATGTGTGTATGTGAACTGGGACATAAACTTACCATTATCTTGACCCAGTATAAGTGTATACATGCTCCTTATTCCGAATACATTAAGAAAATACCAAGATGCAGAACTAACCCTAGAAATGGAAACAAAATACATGTTTATTTATTTCAACAAAGAAAATCTCATAATAAATAGTATTAACTCAAATAGTCCATACATTGTGTATACAAGTTTTTATATTGTTACTAATAAAAGAAAAAACTGTCAAAACTTAATGTTTGAATATAATCAAAACACCTATGTTAATTACAGTTTTTTGGACAAATTATACATATATTGTTGTTAACAGTGGTCAAATAGAAAAAAGTTGCAGTTTACATACGTCCAAAGAGGAGATAAATTTCAAAGAACATACCATGAAGCATCAAGAGACACCAATTCAATACCCCGCTGTAACATTGGCTTAAATCTCAGTGTCAATGGAAAAGGTACCTTAGCTGTAAAGTAAGAAAAAAACAGTCAATTATTATGTATTAGCGAAAATGTTGAGGTTCAAAATGATATCGTGTGTATAGCACACAAGATACAGTAACAGAATTTTTTTTAAGTTGATTTTAAATTACCTTCACTTTACAATGCTGCATGATTTTTAATTGTACATTTGTATTCAGGTTTGTCTAAAGTAGTATAAATTCCTGTTGCATCACAATTATGAAAATAAAAGATATTTATAGATACAATGTATAAGTTTTTATTAAAGATTTTCTAGAAATTTCAAGATTAATTACTGAGAAAAACAAATATTCAATTGAACAAATGCTGTAGCTGATGACCAGAACAAAAAAGGAGTGTCAGTCATTTTTATGGCATATTTTAAAGACAACTGTCTGCAGAATGTTTTTTAAACTATAAAAGACCTATGAGCTATGGACTATTCCAAATGGAAACCCTGCAGTAAGTTTTTGTTCTTTTGAATGATGTTTAACGTGAATTAGCAATTTTTCAGCTATACTAGTATCATGTGTCCAGTTTTTATTGGGGAGGAAGTCATAGAAAAAACCCCAACCTTTGATAGGAAAACTGGCAAGAATATTACCAAAAAAGTATTGAATTGAAAAGACCTTGAAGATCAAGCTGTTTTCACATTATATTGTATTTCGATAATAATTTGATATTTATCACATATTTATATTTAACAAGTTTTTTAATTGATTTAATATCTGCTTAATTTCCAAATAGCAAGTAGATTGGTAATCTCCAAAAAATAAATAATCTAATCAATAACCTTTTTGAAAATGAGTTGGGAAAGCCATAACAAGTCTTATTTTTTAGTGAGGCAAAATTACATGCCCATCCACGTGATGTGAAAAAATTCCCTGCGGGCGTCTGTGGGATGCTCAAGACTAATGTTGAAAAATCCTGCATTAGTAGAATTTTCACAGAGCCTGACACCATTGAAACCGACTGTTCACAGGTATGCTTTTCGGACACTTTGTAAATATATACAGCCTTCCTCAGTGGATTTTTTAAATATATATATTCATATATTACTTTGTTGTAGGGCATGTACATGTATACATATGTATACATAAAATAAAATTAAAACAAACACTTGGCAAAATTTTTAGTATAAAGACAACTGAGTCACCTCAATGGTAAATAATTAAGGCCTCGAATATTTTGTCCAGAAAAGCAGTGAAATTGTAGAAAGCAGTGGTTTTTTCATAGAAAGAATCAAGAGTGTAAGTATTAGCTTGTTAACACTTGTTAACCTCCATGGTGTTTTACTTACTTGTAAGAAATCCTGAAAATGCCCAGTTGATCCACCCACCAATGACTATCATGGGTAATACATTAGTCACATTGCCTTTCAACATGTCTGTCATCATATTAGGATCTAAAAATAAGTGAAGTGGAGCTAAATAAAAATTAAATCTTCAAAAAAAAAAGATCTACTAAATCATCAGCAAATAAATAAATGTGTAACTGGGAAGGCATTTCTTCTGACTGATAACAAATGAAGATTAAGTACTTTTTACATTAATTTATTTCAATGTTCGCATGGTAATTTAAATGTCAGTTACTCTAGGTGTGTTATAGACTAATTTATAATACAAAAACTGTTCATTTGTCCAAATTCATAATTAAAAGGACAATTACTAATATAAAGAGTCATCTTGCAATTTTGGACTAAGCAATCATTTGTAACGCTACTATTGCTGATCATTTGTGCATTTACAGTATCAATCTAGCTGCTATAGTTTTCAAGTTACAGGACAAAAATTAAAAAATTCATAAAAAATTGTCATTAAAGGGCAATAACGCCTATAAGGAGTCATCTGTCAATTTCAGACCAATTAAGTGAATTGTAAGGCTTTTATTGCTTTTCATTTTTGCTATGTATAATTACACTCTAGCTGTTATGGTTTTTAAGTTACAGACAAAAACGGAAACTTTCATAAAAAATTGCCATTTAAGGGCAATAACTCCTATAAGGAGTCATCTGACAATTTCAGACTTACATGGTGAACTGTAGGGCTTTTATTGATGATTATTTTTGCTATGAACAGTTTCACTCTAGATGTTACAGTTTTTTAAGTTACAGGACAAAAACGGAAAATTTCATAAAAAGTTGCCATTTATGGGCAATAACTAATATAAGGAGTTGTCTGACAATTTCAGACCAATCAAGTGAATTGTAGGCCCTTCTGTGCTGATCATTTTTGCATTTTACAGTTTTAATCTAGCTGCTATAGTTTTCAAGTTACAGGACAAAAATGGAATTTCATAAAAAAAAATTCCATTTAAGGGCAATAACTCCTATAAGAAGTCATCTGACAATTTCAGACCAATGAAATGAATTGTTGGGCTTGTATTGCTGATCATTTTTGCCATTTACAGTTTCACTCTACCTATTATAGTTTTCGAGTTATATTGTAAATACTAAAAATTTTGTCAAAAATCATCAATAAAAGGCAATAATTCTATTCATGCTGTAATTTATTTATATAAAGTGCTTTGATTGGATAAAGACACTTAAATGGCGTCTTCTCAGATAATTTATATATCGATATTTCCTCTGAGCGGACTACTTTCAGTATCCAATGTAAACAAGATGGCATCCTCCTAGAGTATCGTCAGGGAGAGGGGACAATGTTTTCTCTGCCCCTATGATTTCAAATTAAATCAGTTGAGATTTCAAATAAAATATAATATAAATACAATTTAGTGTTTCATTTTGTTTTTTTCCCTATCAATATCTACAGACCCAGGATTCCTTTGGTTCTATGTTATGCATATCCCTACGCGTTCCGGCCTAGGTACGTTTTGAGGTCTAGCTGGGTTTCTGTAACTGTTATTTCTGTTTTAAAAATTTCAACGATTATTTCAAAGAATTATAAGGATTAAACACTGGGTTTTAGGAAATTATCAATGTGTAAACTCTAGGGACTCCCTCACAAACTTGACATAAAGTCATTCGGACTTTATTTAGTTCGTGAGTGAGTCGCCGTAGTTTACAAATTGATAATTTCCTAAAACCCAGTGTTTAATCATATAACTCCTACAGGAATCCAATACACAAATTCACACTAATAGCAACTATTGTAGACCTTAATGTGCTAATCAATTTGAAGTAACAGTTTTCTCTATAGCTATTATAATTTTTGAGATAATGATCAAAAACGTGCGTTGACACCCATGTTGTATTTTTAGTAACATCGGCCATCTTTGTGCATTGATCAACACCCTAGGTACAAATTTGAAACAAGGACAGACGACGAATGCCAAGTGATAGCAAAAGCTCTCATGGACCTTCTGTCCTGGTGACCTCAAAAAATTAAATAAACAGTGTTTCCATTACTCAATATAGTCATGCTAAAACTGTCAGATACTAGTAGATTTCTGGAACAATCCTCCCATCAGATTTTATAAGAATGTATGTTTTAGTATTTTAACCAGAGTATCCTAAGACTCTGAATAATTACTTACAGCAGAGCTGTTGCAAATTTGGGATATTTTGTAAATTACATATAATTAAGCAACATGCATTTACCTTAAGAATATATGATACTTAAATGTTAATACTAAGTGTATGTACACTGATATGATTAAAAAAGGCATGTGCTAACACCCAGAGTGATACATATTATTTTGTCATGCTTTTATAAATGATCTTATATACCTGTCATAGGGTTTTTAGGTGCTGATTCCCTTTTCTCTTTCTTAAAATATCCTTCTTTAGCATCATTAAAAAAGTTCTTCCTCATTAGAAAACTCTGAAAGTGAAGTTATACCTGTTTTTATCTGAATGTATACAAATGTATTAATTAAAAATCCATCCACTGATTTGTTTGTTGATCAAATTAAACTTCACTGTACATGTATTCCCCATCAATATCATGCACAGTATTGATCATTTAACTGAAACTGACCCTTTTTTTATTCTAAAAGTTTACCTGCTACATGTATTTGCTTTGTATCCATACCACCTCTTGTGGCATACATATGAATGCGATAATGATTGTCAAATAATTGTTAAAAATTCTGGTTGATTTTTTATTAAAATTATTAAGAAATATTATAGAAACGTAGTCTATATAATTGTGAACAAATTTTTTTGTAATAACAGTAGAGTGTCAGCTGTTGAAATTGTGTTGTATTTATACCATCTATCCACAGAGTTTATTATCTAGTACTATAGGTACATACAATTAAAATACATTAATACATTTTACATTTACCTTTTGTGGTACATATTTTCCATTTTCTCTTAAAATTCTACTTCTTATCAATGCATGACTGAAAATAAAAAACAAATTAAATCGTTCAATGCGCTGATCAAATTTTTACGATAACTATTTTAAACTACCAATCTAGCTTTCCTGTATGAAAAAATTACATTAATTTTAAAACAGTTTTCAAAAAGGCCCAACAAATAACTATGTAAATCCAAGATCATTTGTAAAATAAAAATGATAGATTATCATTCTATCTCACTCCACACCACACAGTGTTTATTATTATTGCTGAAGGCAGCCTTTTTATTTAAAGTAGAAAAAATCTGTCTGACAGCAACTTTTTTCAAAGAGACTTTAGATCTGACACAAAAATTCCACATGGTATGCAATGCCAAAATGCTTAGTTATGAGTCACGGAAAAACAAAGAAGTTATAATAACAAAAGCAAACAGGTTGTTACAAGCTACCATTTATCAAGGCAGGAGCTTCAGCAACAACTTGAAATAAACATACTGATAACAACAAATAAACAGAGATGATACATGTATATATCTGTAGGGGATGAAGTCACTTTGCCCTGAATTATGATTGCACCCGAGTCGTTTTTCTCTGATACCTTTATATTTGCCTCTATTCCAGACCATCATAGTAACATATAAATTGCTATATAATGATATTATTTAAATGATAAATGATTACACAAATACATTCATTGATAGTTGGTGTTTAAGATGCTGCTGTTTCAGGGTTAAATTGGCAATGCCCATAGATAATATTTATACTGTTTATTATTTTATCCTATTTACCTTTATAGTTAAAAAAAAATTTATACATATTTGAAATATGTGTTCATTTATATTTGTTTAAATTACTAAAAAAAGTTGTAAAATGCATTAATTACTTGATATTTAAAACATTTATTATTCTGTTATATCAGGGAGAAACTAAAAATATTTGTTGAGAAGTATGCGAACATGTACATGATACTAGTACATGGAATTATTACATGTACACGATAATGTTCCAAGCAGTTTGTTATAAACATACCATATTTATCTGAGCAAAAATGTTCAAAGAATATAAATAGCATAACAATATATTTTAATCAGATATAATTCTTCTGTCCAGAACACTTCTACTTGCACATAAGATACTCATCTACAGAAATTATCATGAGGTCAAGTTGCAGTTTATAATTTATCAAAGAAAATAATTGAACTATAATAAATTTTGAAAGAACCTTAAATTTCAAACCACTTAAAGAAGTGTTTATTTATCAAAGGGTTATTATTTTAATTACTGGCCATTGTACTCTCCTTTTTCTCATTATTCAATTCCAGTAGTTAGATGTTTCCAGGAAATAAACAAATGGGGCATGATCCATTTGAAACTGATACAGCATTTGAAAAAATTCTACATAAGCCAGTCTTCATAATTTTTATTGGTACTATTACATTTTTAATCAAAAGGTGGTAGTCCAGGCCAATCAGTTTGATCAGATATACAAATATCTTCTGTCAACCATCTGGGGGATTTGAGTTAGATATCTAAAAAGGTTGATAGACAAATCTTTATTCTCATAAACCAATTACACTGGTACAGAGAAATATCCATGTGTATGGAACATAGAGTCAACACAAACATACCACATGTGCACACAAACATACCTGACATATATACAAATGAAATATACAATTACACAAGGAGCCTAGAGAAAGTTCGCTTTAAGTATTTTTCTTACAAGTCTATATGTAGGATTAGCCCTTGGAGCTTAATACATGTACAGCTAAACTGGCTAAAAGCTAAGTCCAAACCCATATATTATTATCATAAAAAACATATTTTAATAAAATTGAACATTGATGATATGAGAAATACCTTTGTTTCATTGTTAATTTTTAATTGAAGTACATAGCTACATGTTTTTACTAATTGCTTTTTGTTGGTCGCACACATAATTTGTTTAAATTTCAATATACTTGGTCTATGTGTAAAGTTACTATCTAATAATTTATTCCGAATTTGCTTAAAAAAATTACACTCCATTATATAATGGTATTCATTGCCAATTGATCTAGATTGACATTTTGTACAAAGTCTATTTTCTCTGTCAGTTTTATTCCACCGTCCTATTTCAATAGGTAGTTTAGGGTTTGTAGTGCGAACTCTACATAAAGTGTAGATGTCACTATCATCTAGTATATTAAAATAGTTTCCAATTTCAAAATTATTTTTAAATAATCTATACTAGTATATAACCTGCTTTTGGAGAGTCTGATGAACTCCACTTTTGAGGCAACTTAAGCAACTTCATGGACAGAAAGGGGGATTTGTTGCCCACTGTGCAGTGTGTTGAGCCTTGACCATTATACATTCAATATACTGTGCCAAACAGTAAAATATTATATAAGCTTAAATCCTTAGGAATTGAGGAAAATATCCATAAATAACTGGAAAAATTCCTAAAAACACAAGATGCCCACATAGAATCAACCAAACCATATATGGCTATCACCATCTCTGATGACTTGAAGTGAGGCACACATCTACTAATATAGTAAGCGACATCTCAAAGCAGCTAAATTCCACCATAGGATTTCTAAGACACAACCTAAGAACAAGCCCACAATCTGGTCACAATGCCTCCTCTCTTTGGTATGATGAAACTAAGAATATGGCTGTGTATAACTACTATAGGACCCTTTTGACCAAACCGACACCAACAGGCTTGAAAGAATTCAATAATGGACTTCAAAGTTTATAACAGGAGGCAGAGTGATATTGTCAGTATACTGGTAACAGAGTAGATCTCGCAGGCAAGTAATTCTTGCCACCCAATCTTTTGACAGTGTGTAAAAAATTGTCATTTTAAAAGAGAAAAACGTAATTGATCCATTTCCAAGTTTACATGATTTATCTCCCTTTTGCTTCTGGTTAAAAAACTATGGCTGCCATCATGCATAGACTATGATATTGAGATACAAATGTTTGCATTGTTTTGTATTGTTCGTCTATGCCAATTAAAATTTTCATCTTATTAACCTCATTTGTAGATGTTTCTATAGCATTAGGCAACAGGTGAGTTTGGATATTAAACACGGATGTCACTGGTAAGTCAAGGTATAAAACAGCTGGGGTTCTACCTTAGATTACCATCAGGTAAATGGGGTAATAAAAATCGGTTAATTGACCCATTTCCAGTTTTACATGATTATCTCCCTTTTTACTTCCAGCTAAAAAACTGTCATCACTTAAAGACTATGAAACTGAAATAAAGATTTTGCATTGTTTTTGTATTGTTTGTCTATGCCAATTAAATTATCATTTAATTAACCTCATTAGTAGATGTTACTACTGCCTTAGGCAAGAGGTGAGTTTTAATCAAGCTATAAAACACCTGGGGTTCTACCTCAGATTAGCATCATGTAAATGGAGGAATTAAGGGTGCATGTCAAAACGCCCCTGTTTTCCGTTAGAACAAATTGGAATATATAAACATTAATAAATATATATATAAATTTGTGAATATACATTATAATAGTAAATATCAGATTCCGAGATGAATGAAACATCGTCTTCACAGAAAATTGTTTCTTTTGGGGTAAAACATCCTTTAATTTGTGTATTTCGATTTTGGTCTCCCAGTACATCTTTCCAAAAAATATGTATTTATAGATCTTTATTTTATTATATAACATTTTTTTCTTATATATCACACTCTTAAGTTCTTTATTCGTTTAAGGGATTTGCTTAGATAAAATTTATTTCCATCATTTGAACTGAAGTTTGGATTTTGTAAATCAGATAAAAAATCTTCAGAGTTAAATTTAAAAAAAAAAACTTCTACAGAATCTTGTCTTCGATTTCACTTCAGGCACTTTGTAATCAAATTGAGCACCAATAAAATTGTATACATGTATATTCTCCTACGGACTATTAACACATTCGGTAATGCTTGCACTTAATAATATAAACTGTACATTCTTTGTAAGCTTATATTCCTATCGTCAATACAATTATTAAATTTAACTTAGTGTTTTATCTTTTTAATTTGGGGGCATTTTGGAAAATGGGGACATTTTGACTCGAATTCGGGAATTAACATCAGTTAATTAATTAACGATAATGTTTACACAGCGGGGGGGGGGGGGGGGGGGTTTAATAACATCCTCACTCAGATATTAACACCTGTCAATCACCTGAAGAGTGAAATTTATCAAAGTTTATATTCATTTCAAAAGTTTTCAACAAGACAAACTGCGGCTGTAGTTTTTAGTACCAGAACACTAGGTGGTGTTTCTTAAATTGGAAATTTGTAAATTAACTATCACATTTACACAGCAGGGAGTTTTAATAACATCCTCACTAAAATATTTACACCTGTCATTCGCCTAAAATGTGCAAATGTATCAAATGCAATTGTTCATTTTAGAAGTTTTCTAACCGGACAAACTGAGGCTGTAGCTGCATTTTTACCAGAAGTGAACACTAGATGGCTTTTTTTTTTAAATTGACCCATTTCCAGTTTTACATGATTTATCTCCCCTTTTACTTCCTGTTAAAAAAACTACGGCTATCATTACTAAAAGACTATGATATTGAAATAAAGATTTTGAATTGTTTTAATATTGTTTGTCTATGCCAATTAAATTTTTCATCTAATTAACCTTATAAGTAGATGTTACTATAGCCATAGGCAACAGGTGAGTTTGAATACAACACCTATGTCACTGGTAACCTTGTTTATTTAAGCTATAAAACAGCTGGGGTTCTACCTCCAATTAACATCAGGTATATAGGATAATGAACATAGATTAATTAATTCACGTCTTTCCATATGCGCGCCACCTACCGGTAACATGTTCAGTAACTCTAGTTTACATGTAAGACTGTAGTTGGCCTACAAGCCATAACATAAATGTGTCACACTATACCTTCAATAAACAATTAATTGGCACCTACGTACGTGAAACACCCGTTAAATTAAACGGGGTATTAAAATATGCATCAGAGTATACAAACTTTGAAAAATTTTGGCGAATAAAAGTGTGCAGTTAAAAACTTTAAAATTTATACACAATAAGTGTTAACAATGAACTGTGGTTAATAAGTTTTTAATAAATTGTTAATTGTTAAGACATTTTTTCCCCACTTTGTGCCCCAAGGAAATTAATTACCTGTTCAGCGGATGCAAAATACTACATACACCTGGCTGCCGGTTAGATAAAGGTGATTTTTATTGTGGTGTCAACAAATATACATGCAATATAAATGACACAAATGTATATAATTACTAGTACATGTAATTATTATATGTCTCTGATGTGTGTGAGCATGGCTTTCAATGCATATACCTATAATTAAAAAAATGTCCCACTGAGAAGCTTCCTTCACAGGTGACTGGTGTTAATTGGGAAAGGTACACGTGCAATTTGTAATTATCTTGGGAAAATGTGTTGCTTGTTTCGGATACGACCTTCCAAGGAATATTTTACTCACCTGTTTTAGGATAAGCTTTTCCAAATTGCAGTCGTAGGTTTAGGGAAAAATATCAAAAATAAAATAGCTTAAGATTATTTAGTTTTTTATTTTGTTGAAGGAAATAATTGCAACCCAGAAAGGTGCATCGTTTTATCGCAGTGATGTAGAGATGTATTAACACGTGATTTCAAGTCTATGAAGGAATGCTCCTCCCATCATGAAGTTTTTCCCTATTACCTATTGATTGGATTGTAATAGATGTGTTGCTTTTGATACACGGGGCCACCCACCTGTCAATTAAGTCAATCACATCAGGCGTTCAAAAGAATGACAATTGACACTGAATACTCCCATTGTGCACGTCCGATTGTTGTTGAATTTCCAGACAATACTATTATTTGTGAAATGAAGAATTGTGTCAACCCAAAAATAAAACTGTAACGTCACAATAACGAGGTCAAAATATGTTGCAAAACATTGTTTTTATGGTTTCAAATGCATTGGAAATAAGTATTTTCTCACTGAAAGTTAGTGGTAAGCATATACTGCATGTGCGACTGCCGAGTCATACATGTAAATCGCAGTTACCCGCCCCTTTAAGGGAGGTAACACCACTTAATTCGCAATCGGCGAATTAACGATCATGTTTACACAGCAGACGGTTTTAATAACCTTCCTCACTCAGATATTGACACCTGTCATTCAACTGAAGCGTGAAAATTTATCAAAGACAATTGTCCATTTCAAAAGGTTTCAACAGGACGAACTGCGGCTATAGCCGCAGTTTTTAGTACCGGAAATGGACACTAGGTGGCGTTTTTTAAATTGGAAAGTCGTCAATTGGAAAGTCGTCAATTTGTTTAAGAAAAAAAGATAGTGAAATCTATCACATATATCCTGCCATTTTTTCGAAGGAAAACTAACGACACAGTCACCAAAATGGCGAAAATTGCTTCTGTCATTTTAATGGTGAGAACTACTCCCTGACCAGTAGTCAGTAGACAATGTGGAGAAATAAAAATCTGCCTAGACTCAGCACAACTAAATACACCGCATCTCTCTCCGCTGCAGTCTTACCATTTTGGGGGTCGATCTGCATCATCAGCGTACCACATACAGATAAAGAGTCTACCTATATACAGAAATAATTTATACAAAATAACAAATCAATGTCACATGCATACACACCGTGTACAAAGGAATAATATTACCTATCAGTAACTTGTTGTAGTTCTGTCTTCTTTTCCGATGTAAGCAATATTGTGACATAATGTCGTATGATTCCAGTAAAAAATGTGATCACCACTATCGGTAAAAATACCCAAAATCTTATATCTGGATCCAACAACAATTCTGCCATCTTATTCTTCGGGTTTCTCGGTTATATTCGAAAATGATAGAAAACGCTAATTAAAAAATGTCCTCTTTCTCCGACCTACTGAAAAATGTACACGTTAAAATACTTTAATACTGTAAAACTAAGAAAACTACAGTTTGGTTGTCTTTAGGTTTAAATATCAAGAGAAATTGTTATTTTTATTTGTAAAAGTATTTGTGCAGAATGAATTTTCAGAGTTCAAAATTTAGTGCATTGCCCTACTTTGTGTTTACAATATTATGCACATATCTACAAGTGACAAACTAGATCCACAATATTCATATTGAAATAGAAGGTAGCGTACCTGATTCACCATGTCATATTTCTATAACTTTTTAAAAATCAAGCTTGCAAGTATTCCATAACTATAAGTTTGCTAGAGTAAAACTGGGACTAATATAACCTATTTTATAGATTCCTGAGTAAAACTGTTAAGACAAGACAAGAAACTTTATTTAGAGTCGATATGTTAAAAAGCAGTACAACATTTAGCTCTACTGAGCTTTTAAAATCGACATATAATAACAAAACACATTACAAACAATACAGACATACAACTGTACAATACAACACAGGCATGCAGTAATTTATACATAGAAACATTATGCAATGATAGCTAATATATAAGAACAATAGCAGGTGTTAATTAAAAGCAAGCACTAAGCTAAAAGGGCTAAAAGTATGGCAGTATTAATTGTGACATACACTAATTAAAAAAAAACAGCTTAAATCTAAGAACCAAGCTTTAAAATAAAAAATCATGTCTGGTTTTAAAACTAGAGGCTCCCAGGAGCCTGTAATCGCTCACCTGGAATCCAAATGACTTAAACTATATTAAAATTTTTGAAATTAACAGTTTCAGTCTAGTTGTTATAGCTTTTAAGTTACTGTGCAAAAACTAAACATTTCTTCAAAAAATTTGTTAAATACAATAACTCCTATAAGGTGCCATCCACAATTTCTGAAAATTAAATGGTTTTTAGGCATTGTCCTTTAGGGTACTTTAGAAATTTACAGTTTTACTCTACTAATAGGTGTGTTATAGACTAATTTATAATTAAAAAACTGTTCATATGTCCAAATTCATAATGAAAGGGCAATAACTCCTATAAAGAGTCATCTTGCAATTTTTGGACTAAGCAATCATTTGTAGGGCTTCTATTGCTGATCATTTGTGCAATTTACAGTTTTAATCTAGCTATTATAGTTTTCAAGTTACAGGACAAAAATGGAAAATTTCTTAACAAAATTGTCATTTAAGGGCAATAACCCCTATAAGGAGTCATCTGACAATTTCAGACCAATCAAGTGAATTGTAGGGTCTTTATTGCTGATCATTTGTGCAATTTACAGTTTCAATCTAGCTGCTATAGTTTTCAAGTTACAGGACAAAAACGGAAAATTTCATAACAAATTGCCATTTAAGGGCAATAACACCTATAAGGAGTCATCTGACAATTTCAGACTAATACAGTGAATTGTAGGGCTTGTATTGTTGATCATTTTTGTTATTTACAGTTTTACTCTAGCTGTTATAGTTTTAAAGTTACAGGACAAAAACGGAAAATTTCATAAAAAATTACCATTTAAGGGCAATAACTCATATAAGGAGTCATCTGACAATTTCAGACCAATCAAGTGAATTGTAGGGTCTTTATTGCTGATCATTTGTGCAATTTACAGTTTCAATCTAGCTGCTATAGTTTTCAAGTTACAGGACAAAAACGGAAAATTTCATAAAAAATTGCCATTTAAGGGCAATAACTCCTATAAGGAGTCATCTGACATTTTCAGACTAATACAGTGAATTGTAGGGCTTGTATTGTTGATCATTTTTGCTATTTACAGTTTTACTCTAGCTGTTATAGTTTTAAAGTTACAGGACAAAAACGGAAAATTTCATAAAAAATTACCATTTAAGGGCAATAACTCATATAAGGAGTCATCTGACAATTTCAGACCAATCAAGTGAATTGTAGGGTCTTTATTGCTGATCATTTGTGCAATTTACAGTTTCAATCTAGCTGCTATAGTTTTCAAGTTACAGGACAAAAACGGAAAATTTCATAAAAAATTGCCATTTAAGGGCAATAACTCCTATAAGGAGTCATCTGACAATTTCAGACTAATACAGTGAATTGTAGGGCTTGTATTGTTGATCATTTTTGCTATTTACAGTTTTACTCTAGCTGTTATAGTATTAAAGTTACAGGACAAAAACGGAAAATTTCATAAAAAATTACCATTTAAGGGCAATAACTCATATAAAGAGTCATCTGACAATTTCAGACCAATCAAGTGAATTGTAGGGCTTTTATTGCTGATCATTTTTGCCATTTACAGTTTCACACTACCATGTATATTTTTCAGGTTATATTGGAAATACCAAAAATTTTGTCAAAAATCGTCAAAAAAGGGCAATAACTCCTACAAGAAGCCAATACACAACTTCGCACTAATAGCAACTATTGTAGACCTTAATGTGCTGATCAATTTGAAGTAACGGTTTTCTCTATAGCTATTATAGTTTTTTAGATAATGATCAAAAACCTGTGTTGACCCCCATGTTCTATTTTTAGTAACAGCGGCCATA
Source organism: Limnoperna fortunei (assembly GCA_944474755.1). Lineage (NCBI taxonomy): Eukaryota > Metazoa > Mollusca > Bivalvia > Mytilida > Modiolidae > Limnoperna > Limnoperna fortunei. Next base: position 38,864,078 of record OX104111.1, on the reverse strand, counting down.
TTTGTCTGTTGATCAACACCCTGGGTACAAACTTGAAACTAGGAACCCTAAGGATGATTGTGGCCAAGTTTGAAAAAAATTGGCCCAGTGGTTTCAGAGGAGAAGATTTTTGAAAAAGTTTACGACGGACGACGGACGACAGACGACGGACGACGGACGCCAAGTGATAGCAATAGCTCACATGGACCTTCGGTCCAGGTGAGCTAATAAGCATTTATTATATAATAATAAGTAAAAGCACTAAAATAGGTTAAAAGCAAGCATTACATTTACATGAGTTACTATTCCAAGTACTTATTAGCTTTGAGAATTGATTAAAATTTGTTTCCTGTCTAAAAGCATTTGGTAGCTTATTCCATAGTTTAGCAGCATAAAACCTAAAAGAATTTTTTCCATACCTTGTAGTTCTTACAGGTGGAATTACTGCTGTATTTTCATATCTAAAACAATCTAAAACAATAAGCATGTTTCTTAAAATTAATAAAATCATTTAAATATGCTGGGCTTTCTTTGTGAAATTTTTTTAAAGTCTCTAGTGCTATAGTTCGTAATCTTCGCTCTTTTAGGGATGGTAACATTGATTTTTCTAATAATACCTCATATGATGAGTTATAGTCTCGGTAAATAAACCTTAGTGCTCTTTCTTGTATATTTTCTATTTTCTTGGTGTTCTTTTCTCCACAGAAATGCCATGTAATAGGACAATAATTAAAAGTTGATAATACAAACGAATAATAAATTGTTAATCTACCAGTTTTTTTCAAATAACGACCTACTCTTTTTAATGCATTAAGCTGCCTTGAGGCTTTTTTTACAAATTTCTGAGATGTGTTGATCAAAATTTAGTTTATAATCTATTGTTACTCCTAGCTGTTTTACACATTTTTCACACTCAATCTTATTACCATTTAAATTAAAACAGATATTTTTTTCAAATGTTTTTTTTCCCAATTGCCAAAGCCTGAAACTTGTCTGGATTGGCCTGCATTAAATTGTAAGAAAACCAATCCAGCATTTTAAGACTATCACTTTCAAGATTTTGGATAACATTTTCTATATTCTTGTCGGCATAAGAAAGAGTGTTATCATCTGCATAATTGTATATTGTACTACTATCAACTGAATAAAATATGTCATTAATAAAAATATTAAAAAGCACAGGTCCTAGAATCGATCCCTGAGGAACACCTTTATACACTGTTTTAAAAGAGCTACAGAAGTTATTCACTTTCACACATTGTTTTCTATTTGACAGGTAGCTGCTTAATAATTGTATTGATTCTTTTGAAAGACCATATGCCTCCAATTTAAGAAGTATCAAACTTATGTGGCAAGCAGTCAAACGCTTTTGACAAATCCATAAGAATAGCTGTGACATATTTGTTATCATCTAAAGCTTTTTTCCAATCTTCGATAATTTTTGACAGGGTAGTTTGACATCCAAAACCTTTTCTAAAAGCAGACAATAAAGGATGAAAATGAAAATTGAAAAATTCAGATAACTGTTCAAAAATTGCTCTTTCAAAAATTTTTGATATAGCTGGTAACACACTGACCGGTCTATAATTACCTTTATCTAGTATATTACTTTTTTTATATAACGGCCTTACTTGGGCTATCTTCAATTTCTCTGGAAAATCAGATGTAGCTAAGGATTTATTTACTAAAAATGTGATTGGTTTAACAATGGCAGGTTTTGATAGCTTTAAAATCTTAGGTGATATGCCATCATAGCCTGTAGCCTTTTTGATATTTATCTTATTTATCTGCTTAAAAACAAACTCTTCACCAACTGGTTTAAAGTTCAGGTTTTCTGTTACGGGCTTGTTATCATTTATCATTTGTACACTGGGATGATTTCTATCAATAATCACTGTTTTGTCAACAATATCTTTTGCTACATTTACAAAAAAATGGTTAAATATTTCTGATACCTTTGATGAATCATTTATAATTTCTCCATCTTCATACAAGGTTATATTGCTATTTGTCTTACTTCCCTTTTTTTATAAAAAAGGCTTTATTGTTGGGCAGAAGTCACATGACTTTGGCCCTTCAACACATCTTTAAAAAAAATAGTTTTAATAGATTTTTTCTTAATTTTTGTAATGTAGTTTCTCTGTTTTTAATAGCATTCCCAATTGTAATTTGATGTATTCTTTATATAGATATTGTGTAACATTTTCTTTTTATAAATTTCTTTTCTCAAAGTTGTTTTCATGAATGGTGCTTTATGGAGTGGTTGTTTTCTCTTTTTTACTGGAATATGTTTATTAACTATGTCCATAAAGGATTTTTCAAAACTTTCATAAGCAATATTTACATTTTCTGACTAATTTATACAATGGCTAATATTTTGTAGCTCTTGTAGATATTTCTCTTGATCAAAATTTTTAAAACTTCTATATGTAATGAAACCTTTATTCACCTTTGTTATTCACCTTTGGAGTATTACCTTTAATTTGTACAGAGATCATGTTATGGACATCACTAAGTCCACAGTTAAAATTGGTAACATTTTGACAAATACCTGGCTGGTTTGGAGTATAACATCTATTAAGGTTGGTACTGCATCTTTCGAAAAGCAGGTTTCAGTTTTTATAAGATTACTTAAATCAAATATATCACACATAGTTTGCAATGGCAATGACTTATCTATACAAAGCATGTTATAATTTAGATCACCAATAATGATAATGTTGTCATATTTCATAGTTGCTTTATCAAAAGTTTTAGTAAAGTCCATAGTAAACTGATTATCATTCATTGATGGTGGTTTATACAACCCACATATTAATAATTTTTTATCTATAAGATTTAGTTCAATAAATTTTGATTCTATATTTTCACATTCCATGTCTTTCTTTCTGTCACAAGCGAGATCAGACCTTACATACACTAATAACCCACCTCCGTGTGCTGTTCTGTCTTCCCTCCACAAGTAGTAGTTTTCAATATCAAATTGAGCATTTGGAAAAGTCTCATCTAATTTGGTTTCTGCAACTATTAGCATATCAACTGTGTTGCTTATTAACAGTTCTATAATAGAGCAATATTTATATCGGTAACTGTGAAAGTTTAATTAAATTCCAAGAAGTGCTATAGAAGAGTTTGGTATATGAAATGGCTGCCTCAAGGGGAATAACACCACACTATATTCCGTCCACTTTTATAGCTGTGGTATAATAATGCAGTTATATTATGGTATGGCAATGTGCCCTGTTCAGCATTTCAATTTTAGTAATTGATATAGTGGTATTTGTACCTAAAAAACTTTCTTCTTTTTTCAGTGAATATATCACAGAATGCCATCCGAAGAGGGTTTGGTAACTTTAGCAGATATAGAGGAAGCAAGAATTAATATTGAAAACAGTACCCTTGGGGTCATAAAAACACCATTGTTGAAACATGTTGAAGGAATGTTTCTACAACTTCCAACATCAATAGATTTGTATCTTAAACTTGAAAATATGCAGACAACAGGTATATAATAATATGTATATATAACATGCACAAGTTTTAAACTTTAAATACAAAACTATTTTGAATGGAAATTATAACAGACTTAATACTGTACTTTAAAATGAACTGCTCCGTTTGTATAGCTGGTGGCCTGTCTAGAAGGTTCGTTGCTTTAGTAGTTTGTGTAGTCTAAATATAGAATATCCCTTAAGAGGTATGTTTTTTTAATGCCACTTTCAGCATGTTTTCAGCTATGTTGTGACCACTCGGTCACTTACGCCACCTCTGAGGTACGTGTTTGTTAAAATCCCAACAGGGTGCACAAGATTTATAACTTTATGTGATGAAATTAAGGTTATATCCCAGGTTGTGTAATACTTTGTATATTTGTAAATTTGACTGAAAGTTATGTTAAACCACATTACACAATCCATCAGTTGCATTAGAAGAATAATTATTGATTTTCTTGTATACTAGTATATCTTAATACTTACCTGTATATTTCAGGTTCATTTAAGCTTAGGGGCATTGCAAACCAACTAAAATTTTTACCAGAAGATGTTCTTAATGGTGACAAAAAGTTGGTTACATTATCAGCAGGGAATTATGGGAAAGCATTTGCATATGCTCTACAGAAAATGAGCCTTTCAGGGTTGTGTTTGATGCCATTAACAACACCTCAGAGCAGAATTGAGCTCATTAAGGTAAAAAAAAGTGCACTGTACCAGTAACTTTAAAGACAATTATATGTGTACATTTGTTGGTTGTTTTCTCTAAACTTGTATCTTAGTTTCTTATTTTTGTCAATATTTATAACTGTCTTGTTTTGTACTTCTATACAGGTATAGGTAAATGGTTATGTTTTGTGCTTTAGATTGAAAATGGAATACTATAATTGGTTGATACTATTGAATTAGAAGGATTTTTTCAAAAACTTTTCTCAAACTTACCCAGGGCCGTAAATTGTGTTTGGAATTAAGGGGAGGCAGTTGAGCACATTTTTGTGCAAAATCCTGCTATCTGACAAATCCTGGGGTGCTTACCATTGGTTTTTATGGGGGTTTAGTGTATAAAACTCTGAATTTTGTTGACTGAGACAGTATAAAAATTTTACTGTCTTGGGTTTAATACTAATTTAACGTAGATGCATACAGATAAAAGGTGGTATATTTAGTTAATTAAATTCATTCCAAAATAGCTCAGTTTATTAAACTGACGAAATAAGCTCTTTAATTTCTGTTTTATGTGTATGATTGCTGTATTGAGCTAGTAGAAAGTTTCATGACATTTAAACTAGATATTTGAGTAAAAAATATTTATTGACATTTACTTATGGATTTGAATAAGATGGACGGAAGAGCAAAACAAATCCCATCAACTCTTGAGATAAGACTTAATAAAGAACATCGAAGATAGTATTTAAATCAGGGGATTCTTTTATTCTTTTTCAAATGCTAAAGCAATTTTCCTATGCCCTGATAAGTCCCATCTTTTTAACACTTCCATGGGGTCTATTTTCCCTACATTGTTATCCCTATGGATATGCAGTATCGCTAAATTGCATAAGTGGGTCTCCGTCATTGTAGACCTGTTCCAGGTTTTCAAACATCTCAGCGCTGAAAACGACCTTTCACAGCTGCAAGACCCAACAGGCAATGCCAACAAAAGAAGAAAAATTCGGTTAATGTTAGGGTTAAACTGTGTGTGCTTCAGCATTTCTTCTAAAGTGCATTTAGATCCTAAACTTTTAAGGACAATAAAGTTTTTCATCTGTGTATCTCCTGAGGCAAATCAACGGAGTATGGAATATCGTACTCATCAGCAATAGGGACTATAATTTCATAGGTCAGTTTTGGAAAGTTACATGGTAAGAGATAAAAACCATAGAGCATTGGCTTAATGCTGTCAGGTAATCTGTCGTTTAGATGTTTGATGATGTGATCAATAAGCAGTAAAAAAATGTTGATTCTAAAATGTTGTTCCATTGTTACAGCTTCAGCATTTGCCCTATGACGTTGACGTCCCCATGCTCTAGGCTTGCTAATCGTTATCATCAGCAATTTTGCATGCTCTTGTAAAGAGACTATTAAACTATCCCATATGTCTAAAAACGATACAGACAAAGCTCATGCTTGAACATGTGCTTCAACTAAATCACAACTTTCAGACTGCAGTCTAATTGACAAAGGTCTCAAGTAACCGAGTAAGAACTGAGTTATGACTGCAACTACTAATATCTCAAAACTAAGTGAAGTCATTTTGTATGATGTCGCATCAGAATTTCCTATTGTTTGGTTTTGAATTTCATCCAGTATGTCTGTGTATAGTGTTTTAGTAACCTGGTTAATGTGTCAGTTCGTGATGACCTTCAAGTTTCTGCTAAGGTGGTCAGCAGTTGTTTTCTTGACCTTCTTCTTGATCATTAATAAAATCAAATTTAACATCGACTTGAACTTCATCTTTCATTATAGACTTCATTATATTTTTGTGTTTGCTGGATGCACTGATTAACCAATTAATTTTACCCAAAATTGCCATGAAATTTCTGACAACTACAACTGACTGACAACTGTTAATGACAAGATTAAGACAGTGGGATCTACAATGCAATTATTTTGCCTACAGTATTTCTTTCATGATTCTTGTTTTTACACCAGATACCTCTCTGAACATCCATCATCCCCCCGGCCTCTTAGGCGTGTCAGGTCAAATCCCCATTCACGAAATTTATTAAGAATGCATGTTAATATTGTTTGGGAGTCTGTTTTCACAAGTTCTTCAAATCCACAGAAATCCCCCCTCACATAACATGTATTGTTTTCTGTATAACAATAACAAACACAAATTGAGAGTTGAGCTTGGTTAGAGCAGTCAGCATATTCGTCTGCCATGACACAGGAAAAATGAGACTGATTACATCTACTCACGATTTGAGACCTAATTTCTAGTTCACAACATTGAATGAATTCATTTGGGCCAAAGGTGACAAGTATTGTCCATAAGAGCTTTTCTGTTCTAAATGTTCCTTTAACACCGAGTCGAAACTACATTTCCAATTAACAAAGAACATAAAATTTCCATCCTCTTTTGAAATTTCCTTGTTCCAGGTCCCATGAAACGCTATGTTACGTTTGCCCAAATTTACGTCTATAAAAGATAACAGGCTTGTCCTATTCTTTTTTACTTTTTCACTATAAGCTTTACTTAGAAACTGAACAATGGAAGGTTTAGTTTGATCTAAAAGTAGCAGGTTCTTTCTTTCAAGAGCTTTTGATGGCGTTCACTATTTGTGTCTAGTGAAAGGAGGCCTCTCTCCATACCTAATGCATTTTTCTATGTATGGCTCTGTTAAAAATTCAGCGTAACACGGATTTTCAATAGGCTGATCCTGAAATGGTATACAAATGGAGCCGAAAGCGCCGTCTAGTGAAGGTGAATATTGGAGCAAGGGAAATTCATTTTCCCATGATGTTTTGTCCCAACAACCCTGGTTGTTTTGGGGAAATTTATAAGAACTTGTTGGTGGTAACCATTTCGTCTTGATTTGTTTGATTCTTTCCTCGTCCGATAAAGAGCATTTATTTAATTTAACAGAGTCAATGTCATCTTTGTCTGACATAGATGTCCTCTCAACAGATGTTAAACATGTAGGTTTGTCCTCCTGTAGTTTATCATCAGAACAAGATTGACTAGTTCCTGACATTTCTTTATCTTTTGATGTGTTTGAGGCCTCTGAAACTTTGCCAGCATCATGTCCCTCTTTGTTTTTCTTTTGACAAATTATTTTGAAGCTGAAAGATTGCAGACTAGCTTGATAACTTTTCTGGCTTTTCAACCTGAAATGAAAAATCATGTTACACATTCGTAGTTTGTGACAGATCTTTGTAATGGAATACAGCGACTTGAATAACCTGACATTCATAGGAATAAAAATAGTAAAAACTGCTGCAAGCTCACACCAAATTAATTTATATCTAATAAAAATTTATCATTTATAGTTTTTGGAGAGAGACCAGCAGATTGGCATACTCAGTGTAGTCGATTGCAAAGAAAATTCTGTCTAAACATTGGTTAAAGTGGGACGACACACGGAACCACAAAGAAAGAAATCCAATTACTTTAGTATCTCCTTCCGAGCGGAGGTGCTAAAACTAAATTAATTTGCAGATGGGGAAAGGAGCGGTCATCTATAGGTTCTGTGTTTTCAACAAATATTTTGTTTAAGCAAAGGATTCCTTAAACTTTACTGATTGTGGTGTTAAAAATTCAAGCGATTTAATATTTCTGTGAACTACTTACAATATTGCAAACAATAATCAATATAATTACTGAGCAGTACAAATGATGGCAACTATAAGAAATTCCCAGGCTCATGCACCCAAGGATGCCTGCATACGAATGAATGGAAGGCCATCTCATGATACCATCTCATCTAATTTCATAGTGGTGGGATTTATCTATTTTCTGTATTCTGTGGAAAGTCTGTGCTGGAAGATTTACATCAATCCAAATAAACTTCCATCAAACGACCGCCGACTAGTTCATTGTTCTTTCATCTTTTTATCATTTGCCGTACGTAACGCGTATTAAAATATACAGGTGTATCATTACCAATCGCGAATTTTTCAAACCTTCATTATACCCATAGAATATAGATAATACAACAATGACATTTGTAATTTTTATTTGTTTTTATTTTATCTCTTCCTTTCTCTCTCTTTTCTCTGTCTTACTTTTATTTCATGTTACCGGTATTTTATTTTTGGTCAGAAATTATATTTTTGCCAGTTTGCAATGTATAGGAGGCAGTTTCCTTCATGTCTACATATAATCTATGGCCTTGTTACCACATAGTTAGTTTTGTGTCTCGCCTGGGAGGAATGTTGCTAAAGGCAAGAGATATATATGGGATTATGGCAGTGTAATCAGGGGCAGTGTTAACAGTTTTTGCTGTATGTCTTAGTAAGTTTATGTACATCAATTTCAGTCCAATGGTATCTTATGATAAGTACTTGTAAGTCCTTTACTTTTGACCTGACCTTTACTGCTTATTACTGGTAAAGGACTACTGGTATATTAAATTTTTCAGATTATTTCAGTTCCTTAGTAACTTTTATTAGGTCCGATCCTCTGTAACCATGCATGGTAGGATGACAATGATTGATACATATTATGCTCATCAGTACTACATGGCAGTCTATTATTTGTTACTTGACCTTGACCTCAGTTTTACAAAGTTCTAGGATTAGATTCTTTATAGTTACCAAGCAGGGTAAGATGACAACATTTGATATAGGTTGCTCATCAGCAGCACATGACAGGCTGGTAGGTGTCACATCACCTAAACCTTTATATCAGTAACTGCATTTGAACTTATAATAATATATTTAATATTATAATACATGTAATTCTGTCCATATGATGCTTTTGAATTGTAAATGACATTTTAACAGGTGTCAAGTGACATCGATTTCCTTTCCTTAATTTCCACTGGCCATGTCAAAGTATTGTGGAAATTTCCATTTTTCAGGATCTACCAAGAACATTTGTTGTTATCTAACAGGTGTACATATCTAACAGACTCATGTACATGCCATGTCATTCTAAATTTTTCAGCTTAATAGTTCAAAAACAAGGCAAACAAGTGATTCAATTGGTCTAAAAGTCTGACCACTCCTTTAGGAGGCATTATTTTTTATTAAATTTTCATTTTTACCTATAACAGCAAGAGTGAAAATGGAAATTGCAAGATGATCAGCCAAATTAGACCTACAGTGCTAAATTGTCAGTTGATTTTTAATGCCCATTTATAATGATACAAGTATTAGACTACTTTCATTTTGTGCCTTATAAATGATTAACTATAAAAGTTTGAGCTGATGACATTTTATACAAGTTATTTCCCTTCAATGACAATTTTTTTTTAAGTCCCTTTGATTAATATTTTTGTCAAAATCTGTACATGTAGTTTTTGCCATATAACTTAAACAGCTAGAGTGTAACCGTACTTGGCATGGTTATGGCTTAAAACAACAGATTTTTGGACCAAAATAATTTTGCCATTTCTTATAAGGCTATTATCATGTAATGACAAGTGAAGACATTTTCAGTTGCAGTGTAGAAATTTCCAAGATGAGAGGCTGTTGCCTTTAAGATAAATAAAATGAGAAATTATAGATATATTTACCATCAAAGTGATATATATTCTCAGAGTTTTAAACAAAACGACAGATGTCCTGTGTCCACTTACTGTATAGAACTAAAACAAGACACAGTTTTAAATTTATTATACAAATGTAGTTCTATATATTATATAACCTTGCTTTGCAAAAGTTGAATCTTGAAAGTAGACAATCCATGAATGGGATAACGAGTTTTCTGCTAATTTATTTTTAGATAGCAGACAAAAATGTGATTGCTGGGTTGATAAAAAACTTTGAACGTACTCTAGCAGCGATATTCAAGTTTGATTCTTGCAGATGTGGATTTATTTAAAGGCACTTCTAAATCAGGAATTAATCACTTTATTTATTGTAGTATGTTCATGTTCAGCAATCAATCCAATAGACTATTTACAGGTTTTTTTTGGTATTAAGATAAACCTATCACTTTTATAATACATGTATCATTATTTCCTTTACAGCTGCCATTACAATGCAATTCAAAAAACATACTTTGTATGTACATGTAATATAGTTGTATGTACAGTATATGTGTGTCAGCATTTTGAAAATTGTAAAAGTTTCACTAGAATTTTATCAGAAACAGAAGTTAACAAACAGTTACTAAGAGTCTAGGTTTTATATAGGGATCATGCATAGTAAGAAATATTATTGCTGTAGATTCAAAAACAATTGGTTTATCTGAATACCACAAACCTACAAATGGCTTATTATAATTATGTCTCTCAATGCTTCTGATTTACTCTGTCACATTGGAAATCTGTATGACAGCTACACCTTGATTGGTCACTACAAATCTTTTTTCTGTGATGACTATAAACTGTTAACATTTTTATTATGGTTTGAGAATTTCTTTTATTCCAGACATCAAGGATAAAAAAGCCTGATATTTTTTTTAGGGTTATGGTACAAAGGTAGAACAAGTTCCTTCATCGGAGCTGCAGTCTGTGGCAGATAAATATACCAAAGAGAAAGATTACATTTTACTTCATTCATTTGATGATTTAAATCTAATTGCAGGCTATGGAAGGTATATCTGTGTGTTTTTATACATTGAAATGAAAATTTTGCATTTTATCAGAGAAGCTGAACCTGATTGAAGCTATTTAAAGTTGCAGTAATGCACAATATTTGATGAGTTGTCAATGCCAGTACTATCGCTATTAAATAATTCATCAAAAGAAGTAAAGAGCTTTGTTAGTTCAGCAGTCTCTAAACATTGATTTCCAAACTACTAAATTAGACATGGAAGACACAAAAAGATAATCACTCATCCTTACATACTTCTAAAAAATAATCTCAGAAATTTTAATGATTTACCTTGATGGCATCTTAACATATCAATAAATTTTAAAATTATTGATTTTAAAGTGCAATTAGAATTTTCATGCAATGGTAATATACTTTTTTTCCATAGCTCAACAGGTTAATTTTCTTGATAATCAGGTTCAAAGTTTTCCTTTTTAATCACTATTACTATTGGTCAAGAAAATTTGAGAACAGGTTTACAGGGAAATTTTTTTCCCTTTTTGTACTTAAATTAAGCCAAAAATTAAGCATTGGTTTCCAGAAAATCTAACATTGGAATCAATCAGATAATTGCATTATGGTGGTGTGTGTTGATACATTGCATTGGCTTCTTTGTTGACTTGTTACAGCTTCAATTATCAGTAACACGTACTATTATAATTTGCTTCACTTAAATGCAATGCAAAATTGGTCAGGTTTCTTTATGGCTAGAGATAACAATAATAAATTCTAATATGGCATCCTTTATATGCTTTGAGAACACATTAAGTTTCTAATAAGTATAGAGATGCTGTCACAGTAATATTCCAATGCCATTTCAAGCTTAACTGAAATAATTTCAAATTGGACCAATACAGTTTGTTAAAATTTTAATAATGTCTAAGCTTAAGAGGAACATACTAGTATATTAAATAATGATGGGCATATATTTTTATGTCAGTTTTATTATATTATTAACTTACATGCTGTTTTAGGTTATACAATGAAAAAACCATTATAGCAATTGAAAACGTCCATTAAAAGTTGCTTAGAAAATTTAAAACATTTTTATACACATTATAATCTAAATAGATTATTGCAATTGGGTTCTATGTGAATAATAACATGGTTAGACATTATAATTGTCTTCATTTTATATCTCTTGATCACTTACTATGTTTTGTTTGTTTGAATGGTGTTTTAACTTAACGCCACTCTCAGCAATTTTTCAGCTGTATCGTGGCATCCAGTTTTATTGGGGGAGGCAGCTGGAATACCCAGAGAGAACCTCCGACCTGCGGTAGGAAAACTGGCAATCCTTGTCAATTAAGATTGGAGTCGCGTACACCCTCCCTGCAGTGAGAATCGAACCCGCAATCTCAGTGTTGACAGACCACATGATCAATAGTAGATGAACTACCTTAACCACTCAGCCATGGTGGCCCCCACTTACTATGAAATATTGACAAATATCCCCGTAAGGTCAGACCATGTTCTAATTTGCAGAGATTGCACTTGCAATAATCTATTTCTTAAAGTGTGTGAACATCTGGCTATCCAATGAATACATGATCCGTATATACCAAATATATTATCAGCAACCCAAAATACTGCTTCAAACAGTTTTATTTGTTTTGAACAGAGTATGGGTTGTTCAGTCGAGACTTGTCTTAAAAGCGAAATAGCTGCTAGACTGAATTATTATGAAAAAACAATTGGTTACCATACCTTGCATTCGTTCAATGATGTACATCTTATAGCTGGACATGCAAGGTAATAAGCTGGTTTATTTGTTTATGCTTGCGGCATGGCTTCTTAACAATATACTACTAATAGTGATGGGCTTAGCTAATAAGCAAGCATAGTGTGAACAATGTTTGTTTGCAATACAAGATTGTGAATGAATCCACTGCTCAGAAAAGGGAAGCAACTCCCAACATGTCAGTGTAATATTGTGTGTAAAACTTGTATTTTAAGATTACTGAGTAATTGAAAATAATATATAAATATACTGCCACTGTACAGTTATTTTTCAAGTTTTATACTCTCTATAATAATAAAAAAATGTAGTAAAATTCCTAATTTTTTTTAAACATTCAGCATTTTCATTGGAAGAATGCATGTTTCTGTATGTCTACTTTGTACTAGTCCAAATGTTATACTCAACAATTGCTCATTTGGACACAATATGAGTGATTAATTTAATTAAAATGATTTTAAAAAAGATGAAACACAATTAGGAAAAAAGGTCAAATTTTCTTATTTAGATCTAATATAATGATATATTTTGCTTAATGTTAACATACAAACATGAGTGTGGTAATGAAGTAACAATATTACAACAAAAACTGCTGTCATCAGTCTTGTGACAGATATTTCTTAATACAATGTTTAAAAGTTTGTGTGTTTTTAGTGTTTCTATAACATGGTGGTAACTCATTCCATAAAACAGCACCAGAATATGCAAATGACTTTTTGTAAAGTTCAGTAGTTTGTTTTGGTACCATAAGATTTCCATCTAACACATTTCTTAAGCCATAATGAATATTAGACGAGAGATAATTAAACTTTTGTATAAGGTATTCAAGGGCATCTCCCTTCAATGTTTTATGTAGAAGTAAATATTTATGATATTTGATTTCTTAATTGTACTGTCATTATGCCCAGTTGCTTAAAAAGTGGTGCTGAAGGGGCTAAAGGGTCTGTATCTAAAATTAATCTGGCTGCCCGTTTTTGCAGTTTTAGTATTCTGTCAAGGCTGTCATTGTTACATCCTCCCCATATTATACAACAGTAATCAATTAAGGGTAATATGTATCCATTGTAGAATATTTTCTTTGTTTCCAGATTCAGAAAACTTTTTATTTGTGATAATAAATAAATTCTTGATGAGATATTTTTACATATCATATCAATTTGCTCCTTCCATATAAGATTTGCATCAATTTGAATGCCTAATATTTTTTCACATGCCGAAACATTAAGAAATTCTGAAAAAATTTCTAGTCTTGGTTGAATTTCTATTGTAGACAATTTTGGTTTTGTACCAATTAACATACATTTTGATTTGCTGGTATTTATGTACATATTATTTTCTCTGCACCACACTTCAACAGAGTTAAGTTCATTTTGCATTTCTTTTTCTAACATATAAACATTCTTCCCAGATAAATGTAATGTTGAGTCATCTGCATATAGATCAGTTGTACAATTTTTAATATACAAGGGCAAATCATTTATAAAAAGAACAAACAGCAAGGGTCCAAGTATAGATCCCTGAGGAACCCCAAATTCAATGTTCCTCTTTTCTGAGAAAACATTACATAATTTTACTTGTTGAGTCCTTTCTGATAAATAGGACTTGAAAAAATTAACAGTGTTATCACAAAATCTGTATACCTCAAGTTTTTGACAGAGTATCAAATGATCAACAACATCAAAAGCCTTTTTAAAATCCACCAATACTGCAAGATTTATATTACCATTGTTCATTTCTTGTAACCACTTGTCAATAATGTTAATAAGAGCAGTTTGGCAGGAATGATTTGGCCTAAATCCTGATTGTGCAGGATGTAATAGCTTAAATTCTGACAAAAATAAATATACATGATGAGCAACATGTCTCTCAATAATTTTTGAGAGAGTTGGGAGAACAGATATAGGTCTGTAATTATTTGTTAACAAACGATCTCCAGCTTTCTATATTGGAGTTACTTTTGCATTTTTTAGTTCTTTAGGAAAACAGCTGGTATCTATCATTCTATTAAAAATATATGTAATAGGAGATGCTATGTAAGGAGCACACAGTCTTAATACTTTTGCCCCAATGTTATCACATCCCGAGGATTTGTTAATATCTAATTTACTTAATGCAGAATATACTTCATCTACTTTAATTGGGGGAATAGAAAATTATGTATGTTTATAACTATTGCTATTTTAATTTCATACTTAGTAGTTGTATATTTAGTGCAGGATTAGAGATTCTAGAGGAGGGAATCACACCTGATATTGTATTGGTTTGTTGTGGAGGGGGAGGTTTGGTGTCAGGGGTAGCTGCAGCCTTTAAACTCTCAGGATTGACAGAATGTAAAATATATGCAGTTGAACCACGGGGATGTAAGTATAGCTTTATGAATAACTATGTTAGCTGTAAGCAGGGATCATGTTGGCATGTCTGCCTTGTGTACAGCTGAGTCTGTGGTATGTACATTTTTGTCAAGTTGACCTTTTCAAATTTTTTTTTGGTAGTAGGATGGACCTTCCAACAAAATAAAGGGTGTGATTGAAAATAAATATTATGGCCTTGTACCATTTTGTGACATTGTTTTTTACCTTAATCACCATACACTTGACTTAAGTTGCTATGAGCAATTGTCATCATTTTTCCCTGTTTACCTAATCATTTATACTCGTCCTATTTTTATCATCTACTGTGAAACAGCTTGGCAATTAAAGCCCACCTTTGTAGGAATGAGGTCCTCTACAATAATAAATGTAACTGATTTTTTTTTATTTTTGTCCATTTTGTTCAGGTGAACTACTGATTGATTATTTTTCATCAGATATACTGGTGGATGCAATTCTTTTATAATGTTCCTAAGGAAATATGCTTTAAGAAATATGACATTAACATTTCTGTATCTTGTACTGTTTATTAGTTAAAAAGTGCAGAAATGGGCTAAATCTGGAATTTTAAAATTTATATTCATGTTTATTTAAGCTTCTTCAGATGTTGCAATAAAATATTTCATGGTGTTGTTCAATAATATTTCTAACATTTGTAAAATTTTAATTTCTGATCTTATTTTGTGAGTTGTTTAATTAAATTTCTTTTTGAATGAGTTTTTAGTGGTCTGTCAGTTTTCCTATCTTTAATAGTGCTTGAGGTAAAACAGGTTTAAAAAGGCTTAATGTTTTTTTTCACTGTGTAGGATAATATTTTATTTTTTAGTGACATTCATCCCATCCAATATGCATTCAGGAGCATATACATTTGAACCTGCTTACATATACTAAGTCATAACAGTTATAGCATGATAGTTGAGAAAGCCATGACCTAATCATTTAAATTTGAAAATAATTTAGAAGCTTTTAGTTATGTTTACTGACCAATTTCCAAAAGATAATGGGTTGAAAAGTGCTAATTATCTGTTTTCATTATTTTATTATATTATGTATTTAATTTGTAACTCAGTTTAATAGAAAAGGTTCTTGGAATTCTTCAAAGAAAGTGTCTTCAAGTTTTAGTCAGCAAATATTTCTTTATCTTTTGATTTGATATACTTGGGCTGAAAAGGCAACATTTTTGTAATGTCCATTAACTATATAGAAGATCCACAAGCATCTTTTTTACAGAGCTTTAACATTTTTTTTGTCGACTTGCTGGGTTTGTATCAAGTAATCAAAAGGAAGAACCAATTGTTAGCTCTATGCTTTAATTCAAGAAAACTATGCTGAAACTAATTTCTAATTTAGCTTTTAAATCAGTCAGTGTAAAGAATGTGAATATAATACATTTAATCAAATTACTGCAGCATTAAATACTTGTACAAAGCAAACTAGGATATTCAGTTTACAGAACAATATAATTAAAATTAAATCTTTCAGTTGCTCCCCCTTTTTTGCTTTGGTTGGTTTTTTGTTTGGTGGTATATAGAAATCACCCTGTCTGTCTGTCCGTCTGTCCACATCACTTAGTAAGTGCTTATCCTAATAAACCACTTGACAGATTTTGATGAAACTTTACATGAAGGAAGTACATCATATGTAGATGTGCATGAAGAATTTTTGTCACTGTCGGATATTATTCAGGGGAGATAATTGGACTTGAAGCGAAGCGAGGGGTATCCCTTTGTGAGCATGCTCACAGTCCACACTTGTTTTAATTACATGTTGATTGTTTACAGAACTATTTAATGCCAACCTTATTAGCAGATTTCAGTGCACAAAGTTTTACTTTCAGCTGCGACAATGCATGAGAGTTTTAAGAAAGGTAGTCCAGTTGCTATGGAGGTTAATTCAGTCGCAATTGGGCTGTCACCACCATATGCAGGTATGTAAAACCATTAAGTTTTGCTTTTGTTTTTTGTGGGAAAAATATTTAAACTATAGATTTTTCAGAAATTTCCTGCAGAACATAATTTGTGTGAAAATTTATAATTTTTCTGTTTGTTTTTTGTACAAAAACATGTAATATTAGCATTCTTACATGTCAGGGTATCCACACTCGGATATGATTACATGTACTTGTGAAGTTCTTAATTACTGTTCAAGTAAAAGTTCAACTTACGTAAATATGAGATTATGTTTTAGGTACATGTACATTCAAGCACTGCAAAAAGTATGTAGAAGGTGTCATTCTGGTATCTGATGAAGAGCTGGTTAATTGTATGCACCAGTTCTATCAGCGAGGACTGGTTGTGGAACCCTCTGGATGTGCAGCTATGGCTGCCCTGTTAGGAGGACATGTTCCTGAGGATATCACTGGGAAAAAAATTGTTGTGTTTGCCACAGGAGGAAATATAACACCCTCAGAAATTATTGGAGTCTTACAGTAGTATAACTTTTGACAACAAAAATATACCCTGATGAATCTCCAATGAACATTGTTTTACATGGTATATAACAATGGTGATAATGTGTGCTATATTAATGTATATACATTTTTGTGTCTTCTACCATGTTTTGATTATACTTGGTATAATTTTATTGTCACCTATTATCAGTTTTAAGATTTTTTGGTTTTAAATTATACATGTGGTGCCATTTATTTTGCGTGTAATATACATTTTATTCTTTGAAAGAGAATACTAGTAAAGCATTTTACAAATGACCTTACACATGTATAGGGCTAATGATATGTACACTCTTTGTATTGTAATC
Organism: Limnoperna fortunei; assembly: GCA_944474755.1. Taxonomy (NCBI): domain Eukaryota; kingdom Metazoa; phylum Mollusca; class Bivalvia; order Mytilida; family Modiolidae; genus Limnoperna; species Limnoperna fortunei. The sequence goes on along the minus strand of OX104111.1, from coordinate 38,846,541 downwards.
ATTTATAAAACCTAAATAGTTTTAATTATTATGAGATGAAATGAATTTTGGTTTTGATTATTAGCAACCGGTGGAAAGATGGCTGAGATTAAATTTTTAAAAGACTGTGGTTCAACCTTTACATAAATGGACTCAGTATTAAAGTTAGATGTGTGTCAATCAAAAAAATTATGACTGAATACATTTTCTGGTAAATATGAAGCTGGAGTAATTTTTATCTCAAGAGTTAAGATTTAGTTCTACAGGAATAGTGTAAAAGATAAGACGTTCTGTTTCAGATTCTTAAAAAGGTATTTTTCTTTAAATAAATATTTATGAGATATTATACATGTGTTAATTATTAAAAATGATGATTAAATAAATTAATTTTTATTTTATTTTCTTAAAATGTACTGTATAATATCAAATTGTCATGCATGCTTAAATTTTCATAAAACAAACAAATCAACAGTACTTTGTACTGTTTTTCAGTAATGACAGTAATGTATATTTTTTTTTATTTTCAGCATGACATACTAAGGTTCAATGATCTTTATTTGTTTTGTTTTTTTGTTGTATCTACTGACATGTAGGTGTCATCTTGATCAATTTGTGGATGCAGAAACCAAACTCATGAGGGATTCCAAAGGACTATTTAGTGATTGCCATAAGACTCTTATAATGAACTAAAGTTTTCTTAAATCATTGTTTTTAACTGTGATACTAAGTGGTTACTTTGCAACTAATAGATCTTAGTTCAGTTTCATTAAGTTCAATCAAAGGTATTAAACTGTTACTAATGTTGTAACACTAAGTATGCATATGTCAGACAGGACTGACTTGTACAGACAGTGTTGTATGTCATCTTCGCAAGCCAAGGGTTACGATCCGATACTCTTATCTTCACGTATCGGTTCGTAACCCTTGGCTAGCGAAGATGGTTGTATGTTAGCAATGTTAAATACTACCCAGCCTATGTGCAAAACAGACAAGAAAGACTGAATGGAATTCTTGCTCTTATACCATGTCCAAAACAAGTGTAAGAGATTACACCTTTCAAGAGATTGTCCCTTCCATACAATAATTAATGTGTTACAGAGAGTTCCCTGTCACAAGTAATTGCCCTTTTTAAATATCACTCCACTGCATATATACATATTCATGTGTGAATGTGGCTGAAATAGTATTTGCTTGGTGTTAGCAATAAAACAGCAAGTGAATGGAAATCTGCAAATATTCATTATGGCATAACATATATAGTAAATGCATGTAGTAGCCATTATGACTTACTTGTCCATGACAGAATATCTGTGTCACAATTGACTATTCATTTGTTCTATTTGTCCTAACCACTTTTCTACTTACTGGATTAAAAGTTTTCCCAGAATATGATTAATTATTGGATTTTAACCAGAGTGATTGTACAGGTGCCTAATATGCAGCAGGAATGGCTTACCCTTCTGGAGCATCTGCACTCATCCCCGATTTTAGTGTGGCTTGTGTTACTAAATGTTTGGTTTTTGTGTTGTATTGTTTAACCATGGTTATGTTTGTGTTTGACTTATTATTTAATGAATACTAATCTTTATCTTCAATTCTTGTTTCTTAAATTACAGATTGTTTTGTCCTGCCAACAAAAATTGGGGTACATTTAAACTTTTCAGTCCGTTTATTAGTGCATTTGTTTGTTTATTCTACCATCTCACTTAATTGTTTACCTTTTCATTTAAGCTTCTTTTTTTTATGAAGATAATTTGACATCTTCATGAAACTTCAGTTTCAGTATGATGAAATCTCTTCACTGAAACAATTCTGTCTGGTGGGCTGTGCCAAATATTTCATGCTTGAGTGACCTTTAAAATAAATGGGGTGTGGGGGTGGGCATGTTACAAATATTGGCCGAGTGAGACATCAGTGTTACTCAGAAATTTCTCTATATCTTTCTTTTACACTGGTGTTTAACAACTCAAAAGTAGACTGTCATGTATTGGTTGATAAATGGTTAACATGTTTAAATCAGGGATGTAGCTAATATAATTACATTGAGGATTCACAAAATAACTAGGGGATCTGGGGCCCCTTCCACCCCCACCCTCCCTCCACTCTAGAAAATTTGAAAAAAACAGTTGTGCACATTCATACAATTTAGACAGTTCTAGACGGTGCTTAATTTAGTATCAATAGACAGTTTATTGATTGCAGGGATAGATTTTTAGATTTTTTTTGTTGTCAAAATCTTGTGGATTCAGCCATGTAATCATGTATAGGAAGCTATGACCCTGTAAATGAGAGTTATACTGCTTGATATGCCAAATAAATGATGTTGTTTATGTGATCATATGATAAAGCAATGCTTGGCGTCAGACTGATGTGTCTTTGTAATGTGACAGATCTGTGGTACACTGTAACTCAAACTATAAATTGTCTACTTTTAGTTCCAATTTAAGCAAAACAATTGAGTTAATGCATTTCTTTTTCAAATCAATCATGCATAGATGTACATCAAGAAAACTGCATCTTGAAATGCTTTTAACATAAATTGCTGTAAATTTAAATTGATGTCTGATCCTGAATATGAAACTCTTAAAAATTAGATCACTAATTTAGTTCCTTACAGACATGGTAGTCCACTAATGAATATAGATGAATGTGTAATTGATACTATTATGGTCTGTAACACCATTACATTAGGAATTACTTGTCTTCTGTTGCATAGCTGATATTTGACCTTTGTCAGTATTTTGTAATCTATTATATTGATGGGATTTGATACTGATTAAATCTTTCGTGTTACTGCATTTGGAGACAGTTTTTATATCAAAGCGTAATCGTCAATGTGTGCAATTACAAAACTTTGATAGATGAGTGGATTTTTAGAAATTATACATATATGTTTTAAATGTATTATGTAATCAACTTTATAGAATTTTTTAGCTGTTGAAAATTTTGAGGGGGAAAACAGATGTCAAACTAAAATTTAATGAATACATGTAATTGATCACAGAAAACTCCTACTAACTCTATTAGACATAAACTACCGTCATTGTATCTGTTAGTGTACTATATAAAGTGCTTTATTATTTATTATTTCACTATTTAAAAAAATATTTTCTTTTTTATTGTTTTATTTAAAAACATTTTTTCTTTATTATTCTATTATTTAAAAACATTTTCTTTATTATTCTATTATTTAAAAACATTTTCTTTATTATTCTATTATTTAAAAACATTTTCTTTATTATTTTATTTTTTAAAAACATTTTCTTTACTTTTCTATTTTAAAAACATTTTTGTCCTCAGTTTTCTCTAAATTGAAAATATTTATTAACAAATATATTTATTAACAAATACTTACATTTTAAATGATTAAATTTTTGCTGTATATTATTGTATGTAACTGTTATTGTATTTATGAGAAAAAGCAAAGGGTTAACATAATAATTTATTTCTTATTTATTTTGATTCTAAAAGATATAAAATTCAAAACTATTAAGACTTGTATCTGAACTAGTTTTCAGCTTTATCGGCTTTTTACTAAAACATCTTGCAACATATGTACCTAACGCTTTCTTTTTACAAATGCTTTACAGATACATTTTGCAAGAGTCATTAAATCTAGTCTAACATATAGTAGAAATATACCAAACCACAACAATAACCAAAGTAAGAAATTATTTAATTTGTTTCTGAACAGTTTGGTTAGGGGTAACAAAGTACAATACTTAAAATGTTATTAATAAAATGATTTGTGAGCAACAAACAGATTGTGGACATTTTTTATTTGTATTTTTCAGTGTATGAAATAATGTTAAAGCTAACAGATTTACTTACTTGATACAACCAAGAATAAATATACATGTATAGTCATTTAAACAGAATTTAAAGTTATTATACAGAAACTATATATATTTCAAATGTACTAATAAAATGGTGTTTGTTTTAGTATTTTGTTGTTTAACGCACATTAAGAGGAATTATAAAATTTGGTATTCTATATTTCATTCTTTTTTTAGCATATACTTGACTTAGTTTTCTACCTATATGCAGGATTTGTTGAAGGAGAAAAAAAAATCTTTTTTGAATTAGTTTAGGGTCAATGTCCATGTTATTATAAATCTAAAACAATATGGTTGATTTCTTGTTATTAGCAGTTCCAATTTATGCATTGAAAATGTTCTAAACCTTTAATAAAAGTGTTAACTGGCAGATAGATAAAGAAATACTGCTGACTTGCTGGGTATTTTTGTCAACATCAATACATAATATGGCTGCTATGGTTTGCATGTTAATCCTGCAATCTGTTATGTTGAATGTAAATCCTTCTAGTTATCGTACACCTCCACCTCTACATTCCAGTGAAAGTACAGGTTTAATGCGTAATGTGATATGTTTACAGCTTAAATGCGTTGACTGTATATATGCAATATACATTCAGTGACAGTATATCACAAAATCTAAGGTAACAATTGATTCGTGTCAATTGAATTCGAATTGACTAAATGTTCAATTTTGCCGCATAAGAATCGGTGTTTCATTTTGTTTCCATATATAATCTGTGCCGATTAGAAATGTAAGTAAATTTCAAGTGTATCACTGAAAAAATCAATTGGAAGCTAATTAAACATGCTGATGATCATTGGTGAATTTGTACTCGTATTTTGTAGGATTGTCCATACATAAAAAAATGTTACTTAAGATTGTTAAGGGTCCTTTTGATTCACAATTAAATTATATCTTTCTGAACTGGTTTATACGATTTATAAACAATTTGATTTACATAGCTAACCCTGCTTTACAACTTTCTGGGACTAGTATAAGTAACTTGATTAAAAGGTTCCTGACAATTATCTTACAAATATAGACTATTATAACTGTTCCGGGAGATTTAACCTAAATTATGAAATCGATATTTCTATCGAACTATTTCGGAAAATTTTACAGATTCTTAGATTTGACAAAGTAATAATAACCTGTCTCTTTTTCAGATTGATCGTAAGTCTTTTTACGGTTATTAGATTGGTAAACACCAAATTACCCTTCTCTATAATATATCTAACGAACTTAAAATTATGGGCTTATAAAGAGCTACTATTATTACTGTCAATAATATCATAATACCGTGCATTATGAAAATCTAGCGTGTAGCATTGTACAATAATTAACTTTTACCTAATTTCACTAATCCCGACGCAATTCCGACCATAAAATGTTGGACTAAAATGAAACAAGAACTATATATATAAATCTATATTGTTTTTAAATAGGACAGTTGAAACAAACTAAGAATGAGTCATTTCAGCAGTACCAAACCGTGCAACACTAACAACTCGTCAAAGTAAATGGATTGTAGATTTATTGTATTCTTCCATATCTACATAATGCATATATAGGATGATTTATAAATGTCGTTTTTGTTGTCTAACCAATTACTGAATAACAGAACGTTGGTAGTAATGTGGCGACTGTCCTGCTTGATATCGCAAGTTTTGCTCACCCCAGACACGTTTTTATGCATCTGTATATTGTATCATATATAACTTAAAGTTTAAATGTAATAAGTTAGGATATATGTATGTCAACGACGAAATTGATCAATTTCGTGTAATTACTAATACTTATATCAACAGTAAGTAGGTCTTTTTACGAAAATCAAAGTTGATTTTATTACAGCTTGTTGTATGAACCTGGTCGTTATTAACAATACAATATGTTTAGTTCAAATTAAAGCTTTTGCAGTTTGTTATTAATCGGAACTTAATGATAAGTTAAAAACACTATTGTTTTCTTTAAATAAGGTTTTGTAATTCGTGCAATTTTTTTTGTCGGCTATCTTAAATCCAGGAGGCAATAGTCTTGTTTTGTTTTGTGTTGACGTATAACTGTTTATGACCACACGTGCAGCGCAACATGAGCCAACGAACTGATTAGGCATATAAATATTATGCTAGTTGTTTGTACAAGGTCGTAAAAAGTTTAATTATCTGTTATTAAACACGAGCTACTTTAATGGTGGATCTCTGATCACTAAATGTTAATTAAAACTGATATAAAAACCCTCAAGTAGCGATTTTTAATAATGATGGATGTCGAACGTTTATGGAGATTGCTTGACTGTACTTATATCGTGCAAGATCTAAAATCAATGGCTATAAAACTATTGGAATATAATATACATTTCAGTAATATCATGTTGGTTTCAGAATCTTTAAGTAATTCTGCTGACGATTCGTCCTTAAATACAACAAAAGACGAATTTTATAAACGGTGCAGTTTTTTAGTGACTACATTCAGTATCTAAAAACTTCCCAAGCCTCGGGAAGGAACGCGTACTACACCAACACGAACTATTTCTGATTGGAAATAATCATTAGACAGATAAACTGAGCTAACACTATTAGTATAGCCATTTATAAGAACGTCCAGAGACACATATTAAATCTCTTCGCAGCCATTACTCTGGTGATATCTAAATATGTTCAGTAATGTCATTAAACTGTCATACGTATGAGTAAAATTGGATCAGTCCGGTCCTCGGTATAAATCGTCCGTCACGATACTGGAAATAAAAATCTCGTTATGGTTTAAGGATGTCGCCTACACAGTACCGGACATAATATTATGGTTTGGCTAAAACACCAATTTCTTCAAGCATTTTTTTCTTGGAAAGTTTAAAGGTAAATTGACTAGTTCAACTACGATCACGACTACGATAGAACATAAACTTTTTTAAGTTGCATGTTCGATCTACAACCTCATGTCGTAATCTCTGGTGTAATATTTATAAATATGATTGTGGTGTCATCCTTAACAATTATACTGAAAATTTACAATTTTTTATATTAAAATCTACTGCTTGGTGTTTACTAACACACAAGAAGAGGCACTGGTGGCCGAGTGGTTAAGATAGTCATCTATACTAATGATCCAGTGCCTCTCAACACTGAGGTTACTGAAGACAGGGTGCGCCCCTGTCTTAATTGACAAGGATTGAAAGTTCATGTCCTTTTGAAGGTATGCGTTTTCGCCGGGTACTGCGGCATCCTCTCCGAAAAAATATATTCTGGACGTCACAATACAATTAATAAATTGCCGGGAGTAGCGTAAATACAATTCAAACAAACTAATACTAATAACACACATATATCATCCACCGTGCAAATATAAGTTAAAAATATTCGCACGTTATACCATGTGTAAAGTGTTATATAGTTTTTTACGTCCTACACCGGGGGCCTCGGTTGCCGAGTGGTCAAGGTAGTTCGTCTACTATTGATCACATGGTCTGTCAACACTGAGATTGCGGGTTCGATTCTCACTGCAGACAGGGTGTACTCGACTCCAATCTTAATTGACAAGGATTGCCAGTTTTCCTACCGCAGGTCGGGTTTTCTCCGGGTACTCCGGCTTCCTCCCCCAATAGAAACTGGACGCCATGATATAGCTGAACAATTGCTGAAAGTGGCCTTAAACACCATCAAACAAACAAACAAACGTCCTACACCGACAACTTAATGCCTTTGGTCGGACGGTAGAACGGGTATCATGGTAAATAATATTTTAATACTTCATGCAAAAATGCTGTCTTTTTATTGGATAGCAACTATGTGTTAATATCAACTGATTCCAATTTTAGCCACGCCCATTATAGTAATGGTGTTAATTTCTCGTGCTTTCCTCCCAACCCGGGATATATAAACACAAAAAATAACACCCGCTCAGACCGGAGATTGCCGAACCAGAAAATTATCACCCGAATTTTACGAGTGATATAAAAAATTATCACCCGCTCAAAACGAAAATTGCCAATCTGGAAAATGATCAGCCGCATCAGCTGAAATTTATTTATACGTTGTTTGTCTGCCCGCGCAAACATGTGAAAGACACAACAAATACATGAAAATGTGCAATGATTTTTTGGAAAACAACTAGTAGACAAACAAGCATTTTCCATTAAAAATATAATTCAGTACAGTATCCATATGTTAGTTCAGTACAGTATCCATATGTTAGCTTCTTAAAAAAAGGCATTCAGTATAATAAATATCATACTGCCTTTGAACTCAGGTGTTAGGGTAGATTAGCACATGCAGAAAAAATGTTTTTTTTTTCAGAATTTCGGTAACATGCTAATTTTAAAAAGTACATAATTAGTTTAAAAGCCGGTGGGAATGTGATAAAGTACTGATAATGGAGCGAATCTGAACCCCTGACTGGAGGATGCCCAAAACATTACTGCAGAGATTCAGTGTAAATATGAAGGAAGTTAAAATATTTAAAAAAAAAAAACAAATGACAACAATATTGATTAACGCATGGACAAAAATAAGTGAAACATTTTTATCTATACAATATTTTGAACATACGTTTAACATAGCGATGTTTTACACGAAGCACCAGAAAACTGCTAACAGTACTCCAATATCCCGTATACTTTCTACCGTTGATGCTACACATCTGTTTCTAACACCGTCCTCGGAAGTATTCCATTTTTGTGGTTATAGTCAACGATTGTCATGGCGTTAAATGCCCTAATAGCCACATTATTTACGTGATGCTCTTTCTCACTTTTGCCTAATGGCATTCCTTTAAAGAAAATATCCAAAGCCATTTCTTCCTCTACTTCTTTAGATCTAGTCTTAGAGTATTTGATTATCATTACAATAATACCTGTTGAGTAGAACAGTAAAACTACTACTATATAAGATACGGCCCCGAGGTCACCCTCCTTCCCTTTTGAAGTTGTTGTTTGAAGCATGTCTGTCACATTTTCTAATATCTTTGTAGTATTTCTAAATAAAGCATCATCCATTTTTGAGTTTAAAATAAAAGTTTCACAAAATGTATTTTTCATTCGTAGCAATTAGTAAAAGAACACCGTTTTATGTAAATCACACGAATCTTGCATAAAACAAGTCTTGCATAGTTTCGTTATTAGTTTTCACAAATAATCACATTATGTTTACTTTTTGATGACCAAATAAAATCGATCACAATACTGGATTAACCAATGTTGTTACTGAGTAATCCTTCAGCGTAATTAGCAAATTGTCTTTTTCCAGACGATTGAAATCATTTGTTGCTCGGTTTTAAAAATTGTTCAAATCAATAACACGACAGGCGGAATACTAAATACACAAAACCTAATCACCGTGATTTTAAGCAGGATTTTACCTATCACCCTTCTTCTCATCATTAAAAAATAACACTGTGATGTAGTCTCTCAGTCCTAGCGTGTTTACTTGTAATGATTGCCTAGAAAGTCGATTATGCAAACATGTAAATCATATAGATACTGAGGAACAAAACAGATCATCGATACAGTGAAATGAACAACCAAGCAAATTAAGTATGATATGTTACAAAGCAGCTTATTCACTCATTCTAATCTCTATAAAAGGAACGTGTGTTGTTTTTAAACAGCTGCATCTTACCTACTAGCCATGGTAATTGGCTGCATTATGGTAATTTATAAATAGTAACTTGTGGACTTAGAAAAAAAATTAAATTAAAATGGAATACTTTCCACTCGAAAAGTGGAAAGCCTTAATTAAGGGCACATCCGTATTATCCTACATGTACTTAGTTACCACCACCTTTCCGTAAGATATCAGTTGATTGCACATTGTCAAAAACTCTTTTTGTTTTTGTTTTGGAGACTTCGTTAGAAATTAATACAGTAAAGAACATACTATAAGTTAAGGCCTTTTTAAGATTTCTAATAGGAGCGCGAGTTCCTATGATATCATACACATTTAACAATAAATACATCGGATCCCATTTTCCAGTATCTTATATAATAATACTGTCATTCTACTGAAAACTAAATGAAATTTACTTAAGTTACTGATTGCGAGAACGAAACTTCGGTTTAGAAGAATTTAATAGACCAATGCCCATGGCTGGACTTGTATAATTAGTTTTGTGGTGAACTCCAACTTTTTGCATTTAGACATTGCGACGCTGAATCTTGCATTCTTTGTTCTATCTTTTTAGTGTTGCAGAGAAGCAGCAATCATCAGACGAACGTCCTTTATTGAACTCAACTGATTTGACTTCGCCTTCTTCCACTGTAACGACGGATGTGCTACCAATTTTTCTGAGAAGTTGTCGCTTGTTAGAAAAACTGTTATCGCATTCCGATTGCTAGATCGAATTTAGCATTATTTGAAAAGGGTAATTTATTAAAGCCTTTAACTTGAGAACATAATTTTAACAAAATGATGACAAGAGATATATATCCCGATTAGGCCAGTATTCATCTTGCTGAATCACATAATGTTTGCACCTCAGATCAAAAGAACAATTCGGACCATGAATAAAAATAAACAACTATGATGTAGAAATAAAATGTATAATAAAGACCCGAAACATGTGAATTACATATACCACATCTTTTGTGCAATGTATACGGAATAAACCTAGGATCGAAATTCAGTTTCAGCTTGTCACGATATACTCTGTAAGCTACATGAATCGAATGCATCAGATGTTTAAATAATTGTAACTGCTTGTAACTGATCTGTAACACAAGTATGCTATTAAAATTGAAAGAAAATTTGATTGGTATTTTATATTTGTATTATCAGCTTGAAGATTGTTACATAATATCTGGACACGATATCATTTAGAATTGAAGGAAATGCTGCTTGGATCATACGTAGAACAGAGCATACCAATTTTTGAAAAAGTATAATATTTTAATTGAAATCGATGGATTTAACTTAGCTTGAGTATAGAACACAACAAAATGCTCAAATCGATGTCACTCCAACTTTAATTAATTAAAATCCACCGTTTCGATGAAATATACACTTCACCACTTTATAAAATCATATTCAGAAATATTGATATTTTGTCTATTTCCTGATAATTATAGAGAAGTAAAATGAATTATTTAGTAGTCCGCTAATATGATTTTCTAATACAATTTAACAACAAATCTAAGCAACGTATTGAAGAATGAATGTAGATATAATGGTTGCGCGCATTATTATAGCCAGATCAGAACAATTGGTTTTTGCATACTTTGTATTGTCCTCGACTAACACTACCCGCTAGCAAACCCTGGTTAATGTAAAATAACTATTTATTCGCGAATATAAATAATATGTGGATTCCCGATTCCCTAAATCCTAAAGAGAACTTGTGGACAATTTAAAATCAATTAGATCCTTTGATTTTTCAACTCTTTATAACACATTGCCTCAATATAATCTCAAAATCCATCTTGAAGAAATTATACATAAATCCTTCGCTCCACGTATGCATACAAATATATATTGGTAGGTTACAACAATATATAATCTTCTACTAAAGAACGAAAGGCAAGTTATGTTACAACGAGGAACAGGTTTAGAATATGCTAGATTTTTTTATCGACAAAAAAATTAACTTTCGGATGATGTTTTTCAGGAAGATATCGGAATTCCAATGGATATAAACTGTGCCCAGTCCTTGCCTTATTGTTCCTGTAGTTACTGTATTCTTATGACACGTAATTGTTTTTTCGTCGTCTCATTAAAGAAATGCAGATAGCTTTAATTTCACTTACAGTTGCATTGTCCTTTCATTGAACAACCTTCAAAGTGATGACTGGCTTCAGTTAATGTATTTAAAGAAACGGCTTTATCTACATCATTTTAGACTTACACCTCGAATATGACGACATGGCCATATCAGCACAAGAATTTAAAATAAACGAGACGATTTTTATTTCAAAATTATAAATTTTCCTCACTTGTACGCAATATTCCAGTCAATTTCTTACGTAATTAGGTATGCTACTGCTTGCAATTAGTATACTAATTTTTGCTAATTTCTTCGAAATATATATATTTATAAGTCATGGGTACAAAAAAATTAACGTCTCGTCTGCGAGTTCAATAAGTTTTACTAGATTCCATTTCTTTATTGATAAATATTCTGTCCTTTATTGATAAATATTCTGTCCAGTGTGATTACAAAAAGTATTTCCAGATTCTTAAATGTTTCAAACGTAACTCAAGTTGTTTTCCTTTTCGTTTTTTTCCTTTTCGATATTCGAAAAGGAAAGAGGTATGTTTTTTTCTTTCAGTCATTAGCTTTCTTTTTTTTTATTTGAATGGGAAAATGAACTATTTTCCTTTTCGATATTCATTTACCTTTTCGGATAACAAATATGAATCTGAATGGTTCATTTTCCCATTCAAAAAGCGAAAAGGAAACTGAATAAAGAAAAGGAAAATGGTACATTTTCCTATTCGGATAACGAATAGGAAACTGAATAACGAAAAGGAAAATGAATGTCGAAAAGAAAAATGGTCCATTTTCCCATTCAAAAAGCGAAAAGGAAGCTGAATAACGAAAAGGAAAATGAATGTCGAAAATGAAAATGGTTCATTTTCCTATTCGAATAACGAACAGGAAACTGAGTAACGAAAGGAAAATGAATGTCGAAAAGGAAAATGGTACATTTTCCCATTCAAATAACAAAAACGAAAGCTAATGACTAAAAAAAAACATACCTCTTTCATTTTCGAATATCGAAAGGGATATAACGAAAAGGAAAACAACTCGAGTTACGTTCAGTACATAGTGATTGTGATGCTACGATCATTGGATACACCTATGACTGAGTAGTGGTACATAATGCCCAACCTTTATCATCATCACAACGTCTCAAACACTACAGCTAAAGAGGCAGGAGGTTTGTCATGCCATAACACATGGGTTAACCAATGCCTGTACATAGTCAGGACCATTGCTGTAGTTGCTGCAATTGTTGTTGTTTATCGAGTTTACCGTGTGGATTTGTGGATTATTTTTTTGACAGTTTCTTTGGTGTTCAGTATATATGAATTCCTTTTAGTTAGGGTTAAAATGAACACACCTTGGTTTAGAAATACACCCATTAGTTATAAAAAATAACTAAATTTTAAACAAAACTTGATGACATTATCGTATTAATTACATCTCCTTTGAAAAGAACATGACACGTCAGTTGAAAAAAAAACAAATCTCTTTTACAATTATATACTTTGGGCCAAGATTGAGAAGATTTTTGAATTTTAACAGCATATTATATTAATTTCTACATTATCAACCTTTTGAAAAGCAGTGAATTCCCTCTATCCAACGTAATTTGTGCCAACTTTCATTGAAATTGGCCCTATGGTACTAAAGAAGGTAAAAATGTGAAAAGATACCACTTTTAATGAGAAAAGTTTACCTCCGACGTTGGTTCAGGTGAGCTAAAAAGCAGCAACTGCAAATTGGAGAATTATATTTCCTCATTAAGAAATTATTAGCTAACAGTTACAGATACATGATGAAAATCAGATATTGATGCAGGTTCGACACTTGAATCATCGTTGAATACTTAAAAGAGATCTATATTGATTTTTATGGCAAATTAAGAAGTTGTCAGGAATCGTGATCAAGGAAACTTAATTCTTGGTCTTTAGGTAGGCATTTGTCTGCTGAAGGTAATAACAAAATACCGAACACCGATGAAACTGTCAAAAAAGACAATTCACAAATCAAACTCCGAGAACCCGACAAACTCCAGAACCGACAACCAAAAATATAGTTACATGTAACTACAGCAATGGTTTTGACTTCTATTACTGTAGTATGTGAGTTGAATAGTTGATTAAAATCTATGGGAATAAAGCACTACTAGTCTAATATTGGACTACCATTCGTTTTTAATTTGTATATAAAACAAATATATGCATTTTTGGGCACAATGAAAGATTATTTTAACCAAAATACTCATTATTTTATTTAAATAACATTTAATCAAAATATGGTCGGCCTTTGCTCTTTTACGCAGTTTTGAATAAGTATTGTCATCGAAAGCTCCAGACACTTGAAAACGTCAATAATAAACACCTAATTGATAATTAGCCGTCTAAGGGTCAATATCAGGTATATCCAACGTTAGCATGAATGACTGCTTCAAGTCTACGTCGCATACTACCAGTAAAGAGTCTAATTTGTTCAAGCGTTATATGTCGTCATTACCCTTGTAATTGAGATTCTAAATGTTGCAAGTTCTGTGGAGGCGGTTCCAAAGCTTGTAATCGCCTAAACAATTGATCCCATCGATGCTCTTTTGGGTTGGGTGAGATCTAGACTTCTTGCATTCCACGGACGATTGGTCACAGCTTCGTTCTCCAGATATGTCCTTACTGCCCTGGAATGATGAGGTATAGCGTTGTCATAAATGAAAATAGGTCTTGACTCTAACGGTTGGGTTTCAAAATGAGGCACAGCTACAGCTGTAAGCACGTTCCAGGTGTACTTTCCGCCATTAAGGTTACAATTGATTATTACCAGATCCAGTTTGCAATCATGTGAGATGCAGCCCCACACCATAACTGAGCCCCCTGCAAAAGGCACTGTTGGAACAATGTTTCTTGGCGTGAAAGCCTCCAAACACGGTTCGCCCATCAGTTACTTAGAGTAAAAATAGGCTCTCATCTGACCAGTATATTCGTCGCCAGGTTCTAACGTTCCAATTTTATCTGGCTCTGCACCAGACCAACCTCCGATGTCCCTGCAATGGCGATCATCAAGCATTTGGCGTTTATTGACTTTCTTGACTTCTATCTTACAAAGTTTGAAAGCTCTGGGTTGATTACACAAATAGGAAACTGCCTGCATGACACTTATCATAACAAGCCATTTACAATAACCGTATTCTGGCATGAGAAGGAAATGTACAACTATGGCATTTTTTTTCATAGTCGTGAGTATAAATACGAGAAAAAGCTCCTTCCTATTAAGATATGATATATTCTCCTCAGGATATTCTTCCTATGATACAGTATATTAAATAATTTCCAATGCGGCCATATTCATTATATGCATGATATTAACACACATACTACAGTAATGGAAGTGGGTGGTTTGGTATACCATGAAACTTAGTTTTACACACCTCTTCGTTTGAAATATATGTACCCAGTCAGGACAATTGCTGTTGTTGCTTTATTTTTGGTTTTTGGTTCCAACGTTTGCCAATTTCTTCCTTTTTGACAGTGTAGTTCTGTATTTTGTTATTACCATCATTGTTTGGTGCATCAGAAGTACTTTTATAAATCTTAAGGTTACCTCTTGTATCACAAAAACTTGGGCCATCAGATATGAAAATAGTGTTCAGTTTTAATTGCAGCCGCCATTGGTGATTAAGTTGAATTCTGTATAACATGAAGGGATACTCCTTGTGAATTCTGTATAACATGAAGGGATATTCCTTGTGAATTATGAGTAACATGAAGGGATACTCCCTGTGAATTCTGAGTAACATGAAGGGACACTCCTTGTGAATTCTGTATAACATGAAGGGATACTCCCTGTGAATTCTGTATAACATGAAGGGATACTCCTTGTGAATTCTTTATAACATGAAGGGATACTCTCTGTGAATTCTGAGTAACATGAAGGGACACTCCTTGTGAATTCTGTATAACATGAAGGGATACTCTATGTGAATTCTGTATAACATGAAGGGATACTCCCTAAGAGTTCTGTATAACATGAAGGGATACTCCCTGTGAATTCTGAGTAACATGAAGGGACACTCCTTGTGAATTCTGTATAACATGAAGGGATACTCCCTGTGAATTCTGTATAACATGAAGGGATACTCCTTGTGAATTCTTTATAACATGAAGGGATACTCTCTGTGAATTCTGAGTAACATGAAGGGACACTCCTTGTGAATTCTGTATAACATGAAGGGATACTCTCTGTGAATTCTGTATAACATGAAGGGATACTCCCTAAGAGTTCTGTATAACATGAAGGGATACTCCCTGTGAGTTCTGTATAACATGAAGGGATACTCCCTGTGAATTATGAGTAACATGAAGGGATACTCCTTGTGAATTCTGAATAACACTAAGGGATACTCCTTGTGAAATCTGTATAACATGAAGGGATACTCCCTAAAGTTCTGTATAACATGAAGGGATACTCCCTGCGAGTTCTGTATGACATGAAGGGATAATCCCTGTGAATTATGAGTAACATGAAGGGATATTCTCTGTGTATTCTGTATAACATGAAGGGATACTCCCTGTGTATTCTGTATAACATGAAGGGATAGTCCCTGTGAATTCTGTATAACACGAAGGGATACTCCCTGTGAATTTTGTATAACATGAAGGGATACTCCCTGTGTATTTTGTATAACATGAAGGGGTACTCCCTGTGAATTCTGTATAACATGAACGGATACTCCCTGTGTATTCTGTATAACATGAAGGGATACTCCCTGTGAATTCTGTATAACATGAACGGATACTCCCTGTGAATTCTGTATAACATGAAGGGATACTCCCTGAGAGTTCTGTATAACATGGGAGTATCACAGAATTCACTGAAAGTATTCCTTCATGTTACTCACAATTCACAAGCAGTATCCCTTAATGTTATACAGAATTCATAGGGTGTATTCTTTCACGTTATACAGAATTCTATCTGTGAATTAACATGAAGGGATACTCCCTGTGCATTCTGTATAACATGAAGGGACACTCCTTGTGAATTGTGTGTAACATGAAGAGATACTTCTTGTGAATTATGAGTAAAATGAAGAGATACTCCCTGTGAATTATGAGTAACATGGATACTCCTTGTGTCTTCTTTATAACATGAAGGGATACTCCATTTTAATTATGTATAACATGAAGGGATACTCACTGTGAATTTTGAGTAACATGAAGGGATATTCCCTGCGAGATCTGTATAACATGACGGGATACTCCCTGTGAATTCTGTATAACATGAAGGGATACTCCCTGTGAATTCTGTATAAAATGAAGGGATATTCCCTGTGAGATCTGTATAACATGAAGGGATACTCCCTTTGTATTCTGTATAACATGAAGGGATACTACATGTGAATTCTGTATAACATGAAGGGATACTCCCTGTGTATTCTGTATAACATGAAGGGGTACTCCCTTTGTATTCTGTATAACATGAAGGGATACTACATGTGAATTATGAGTAACATGAAGGGATACTCCCTGTGTATTTTGTTTAACATGAAGGGATACTCCCTGTGAATTATGAGTAACATGAAGGGATACTACCTGTGAATTTAGTATAATATGAAGGGATACTCCCTGTAAATTATGTATAACATGAAGGGATAGTCCCTGTGAATTTTGAGTAACATGAAGGGATATTCCCTGTGAGTTCTGTATAACATGAAGGGATACTCCTTGTGAATTTTGAGTAACATGAAGGGATACTCCCTGTGAATTCTGTATAACATGAAGGGATACTCCCTGTGAATTCTGTCTAACATGAAGGGATACTCCTTGTGAATTCTGTATAATGAAGGAATACTCTCTGTGTATTCTGTATAACAGGAAGGGATACTCCCTGTGAATTCTGTATAACATGAAGGGATACTCCCTGTAAATTTTGTATAACATGAAGGGATACTCCCTGTGTATTCTGTATAACATGAAGGGATATTCCCTGTGAGTTCTGTATAACATGAAGGGATACTCCCTGTGAATTTTGAGTAACATGAAGGGATACTCCCTGTGAATTCTGTATAACATGAAGGGATACTCCCTGTGAATTCTGTATAACACGAAGGGATACTCCTTGTGAATTCTGTATAATGAAGGAATACTCTCTGTGTATTCTGTATAACACGAAGGGATACTCCCTGTGAATTCTGTATAACATGAAGGGATACTCCCTGTAAATTTTGTATAACATGAAGGGATACTCCCTGTGTATTCTGTATAACATGAAGGGATACTCCTGGTGAATTCTGTTTAACATGAAGGGATACTCCCTGTGAATTTGTTTCAATTTTTTGACCATTAGTTTGAATAAAGAAATTAAATTATAGCAAATGTAAACAAAAAATACCCAATTAACTCCCTTGTTGTCCAGTTAAAAACTGATAACTTAAAGTTTAATACAGTGGAACAATTATTTATACAAAAGTAGTTTAAAACAGTGGAAGCTAACACAGTATTTACCTCAAACGGCCAAATGGAATCAAGAAAAAAGGAACAGCATGGAACAATTGTTATTTATTAAGCTAAAGATTGCTGATATATACAAACTTAAGGAATTCATTAATAACCCAGGTACCCTGTAGTTAGCTATTTTATCCAACTATATTTATATGTCAACCATGTTACTTTGTAACTACTCAATAATAAATTTCATATATATTAAAGAATAGATATTTCAACATTTTGTATGGTATTCAACAATTCTATTTAACATTATCACTATAACACATAAAACTAATTTTCTATTTAACTTTAAACAAACATATTAAAAAGTGTATAAAGAAACCCTGTCTGGTAATATAAAATATATGAATATATTCAAGAAAGGTATAATATATATAAGACATTACATTCAACAACAAATAAAACAAATATTGAAATAAACCAAACTTATATTTTATATACTTACATGTATATTACTACAACTATTAATTCCTAACATAAAAATTGTTACTAAGATAACATGATCATGTGTGTTTGATATCTGGAAGAACTTTTGCAAAGGCTCACGTAAATGGAAAACATGTTTTTTCAATGAGATAGCTCCAAAAGACCGGTAGAAATAAAATAATTACAACGATCACATATATAAATGCTTCACAAATACAAAAATATAATATATAACCACCATGAATACAATGTAGAGTTCTTTTTGATTACATTTATTTATTGCAACTAAGATTTGTTTACATCCTGTGTATATGTAAAACTACAATAAAAACATTTGTTCATAGAAAGCTAATTCTGTTTCTTTTGTTGTTGAATTTGATCACGGTAAGGCTGTCATGGAAACTGTGCACTTAGGCTGCCAAAGCCAACTCAAATGCTGCAGATTTCTTTCCCTCTGCCAAACAACTGACAGATACCAATGGGTGGTCTGTTCCTTGGAGGTATTTCTGCATTAAAATAATTTGTTATCAGAACATTTACCAAAGGCAACAATAAAATGGGAGTTATAAATAAAGATGTAAAAAAAATAAAAATACTGTATATAAAGAACCTAAGTACACACACTGCAAGAATTAAATCAAAACTGGATCACCTGTAGATATTGTTGACATATTAATCTAATTTTTTTTCCACAAATGTCATAAAAAAATGGCACTGCATACAACAAACAAATCAGGTAACTTTGAAATTACCGGTACCATAATAAAATTGAAATAATAAAAAAGTAACATGACAGATTATGTTTTACAACCGTCCAGCATTGTATCCATAACATAAAACCCTCAGGGCTAAATTTCTTTCCTTATCAAATATTCCTTCTACATGTATTTAGAGAGTTGGAGCAGGATAGGTAAGAAATGCAAGATTTCTTTTAAAATTTCTGCCTAACATTACACTTATAAATGGGATGGAATAAATTGAAACTATTTTAATGTAGATTTAATGCTCATACTTACATGTGCGTAGGCCATGGCATTTTTTCTTTCATTTGCTGTTGTATCTTTACCAATCCACACATGCAAGGCACTCTTTGTATCCAGTATAAACACATCCTGTTAATGCAGCATGATCATGAATATAAATATGCTGACAGATTTAGCTACTGGTCCAATGTATAAAAACAAAGGCTTTCAGAATGACCAGTGTATCAAAAGTGTACCAAAATGGCATAGCAACAAACAAATGACAATGAAGGAATAAGAGAAACTATTTTCACATCGATTTCATTAAAAATAATAACAGGAAAAGTAGTCATCAGAAATGATAGATCACTGAACTTGCCTTATTCTACCAAACAGATTTGTGACAAAATACATTAAAAGTACATACTTTCATTTATACTGACAGTTGGGAACCTCTTTTACCAAAAATGTTTATTTCACATTTAGTTAATGATATGTTTACTACAAGTACTTTAATACATCGCCTAACATACTTCAAACATTAGAATTAAACCCCCTTTCTATTATACTCAAGAACAAAAAGTTATTGACATAAATTCAGTCTGAAATAAATATATTACTGTTCTCTTTATAAAGTAAATGTATATTTTATGAATTTTCTAGAGAACACTCTATTTAGAGGCATTAACTAAACTATTTTAAAAAGAATAACTTATGGAAACTTTCTAAAGTTTTCATGCTACATGTCTTAGAGATCATCACATGATAAATCTGTAGCTAGATTTGTACTGGTGAACTTTCTGGGAACTGTTGATTTCGGCACTCTTTATTTTCAATCTAGTACTTCTTTGTTTGAATAAGAGTTGTAAATGATACATAATCCATATCGTGAATTGTAATGAGACAATTAACATTGATAATTGAACTTCTATTAAATATTAAGAATTTTTTTTATCAAATACTAAAAAGAGCTGTACTAATAATGCTGAACATTTTTTTTTATTATTTTTTTCCTTGTGATCTTCTCGAAACCTGTGTATTTTGTACATTAGAAATAGGTGAATGTGTTGGATACATTGAATCACGTTCATTCATCTATTGGCAAATAAAATATTTTTAATATGTGCCTATCACAAAGCAAATCAGCATTTATTGAGATCAAATAAACAACAGATCTGGTCACCTTTAAATCTGACAAACAGCAGGAAATCAGTCATTATTGGAAGTTTCATAAGATTGGACCTTGCATGTAAAAAAACTAACAGTACAGAAGTCCTACAAGGCTACAATCACCAGGTGCAATTCATATATTAAAGTCCATTTCACATAACATTTGTATTTGTTTTGTCAACTGAACTATCTATCTAACCAGGGTGAACCTCTTGCATCAAATTATGAAAAAAATACTGGTCTTATGAGTGAAATACTAAAAAAAATATCCTTCTATTCACTTACGTTGCTGTCAAAATCTGACTTTGAGACAGATCCCTTCTTTGCTAAAGTAAATTTCATACTTCCACTTGCATCAGACAGCCTGTATAATTCTTTCTGTTTATCAGCTGCTTGAAACTTCTTTGCATCATCTGCAACATCTTTTTCATTCAGAGCTTTATAAAACTCGTGCTGTTAAAAGAAGTGACATTTTAATATAAAATTTCATGCATAATTAATATACTGATTAAGTTTACTGGACACTTTTTATTAATCTTAATACTGTAATAGTTTCTATACATAATCATCTGAACTCTCCAATCTGAGGCTTTGTTTAAGTTGATGCATGCCACTCAGCATTTATGGTAAAATTGATGCATGACACTATCAGCATATATGGTAAAATTAACAATTTCTTTTAATTAAAATTAATTTCCATAAAATTGAAAAAATAATAATTACTTGTACCTATACTACTGCATCAATTATTAATTTTTTAAATACAAAGTTTTCGATTAAAGGGATTCAGTATATACAAAAATAATGAAAATGAACTATTAAGAAGGGAGGTAATTACGACAAAAAATTTCCAAATTTTTAGTACTTCTAGACAAAAATTACTTGGCTAGGGGAAGGGCACACAACTTTTGGTTGAGTCAAGATGGCACCATGCAGTTGGGGGCAGTCCTGAGAGATAAGTCAAAAATGCAAGTACAAGTATTTGGAACATAAGTCTGAGACTGAAGAATATAACAAGTTTTTTGTAAGAGATTGGTTCAGGGCTTGAGAAAGTTGGACAAAATATAAATTTAAAAAACCGTTGTAGGTAAACAATTTTTATTACCTGACACATTTCTATATTTAAAGGTTTGTAATTTATGGACTCAAGTTAAAGTCACAAATGAACTAGATGATTGTAAATAAACTGATATTGTGACATACATATATCATGAAAATATACATGCAATGAAACATAATTTCCTCAATATTTACATTAACTACTGAGAGTTATAAATGGTTTAGGATTGTTACCAAGGCTATCAGGTATAATGTGGACACACACATTAACTCACCCAATGTGCCTAAAATTTTAACACAGAAATTAAATGTATTGATGTATGCTACCATTGGAGTACTGATTAACAATTACATTATTGTCCTAACACTCTAATCAGTATGTTGTTTAACAACCAGTGAGACAAGTTTGTATCATGACTTGAACAGAAGTAAATGTTCTTCATAGTTTTATAAGTCTGCTTTGTACTGGACCAACTAGTACTGGAAACATCATTATTAGAAAGTCTGATCATCCAGCCGCAAACCCAAAAGTGTTTATATAGCACTGCTAACACTGCTTACGTTATTAAGGCTTTCCACTTTCCAGTGGAAAGACTTACTGTTATTAGTCTGTTTCTTATTATTATTCTTATTTTTTTTCCGCCAAGTTTTCTTATCCCATTATAAATTTTGTTTCGCGACATGTCGTAAAGACATTTTGTACTATGGATGTATGAGACATTACGCTTTCGCAGTTAACCCTGGCTGACCGAACACTTTTTCTTTACGGAGTTATTTCCCCTGTCATAAAAAAGCTTGTGTGCAGATAAACTATGAAACCGTAAAAGATTTCGCAATGAAAGTTGTTCCAAAATGTTTAGCTAAGGATTGTGACACTTTATAACATGTCGCATTAAAGAATTTTTCACCTTCTTGTAGGAGTTATTTCCCCTTATTTATTGGAAGTACATTTTGTACCACTGTAACTCATGAACCAGTGGTGATATAGACTAGATATTTCACAGTTGGTCATCATTGACCTTGACCTTGAAAAAGGTCACAAGATCAGAGGTCAAGGTCATGTTCTAATTTTTGACCCTTGGTTGTGTGCAGATCTCCTCCTTTACTATAATAGATAGAGAACTGAAACCTTTACCAAAATGTGTATCATATTAAGATCTTGAATCGTCACTTTTTTTATTTGACATTTTTATAAGAGTTATCTCCCCTAGACCAATAAAATATATTGTGAAATGTATTATATCACTATATCTCAGTAACTATAACAGATATATATATGAAACCTTATATCATTGGTCATCATTCACCTTGACCTTGAAAATGGACGCAAGGTCAAAGGTCAAGGTCACGTTTGAAATTTTGACATTGTCTTGTCATCGCTATTCCATTGAAACGGTAAAAGATAGGCAATAAGTTGTAATGGATAAAATGTTGGTCTCATTAAGGCGCAACTTTTTTTTATTTTGAGGTAAAGGATCCGACTTCATCTTATAGGAGTTGTCCCCCATTAAACACATCAATAACTGGTTTTTCATTAATTACTTATCACCTATTGATAGTAGAGGCATGGGGTCTTCACTATAGACGATAAGGACCCTTGACCTTGAAAACTAATACAATTCAAAGGTCAAGGTCATCTTCTAATTTATGGTATTTATTAAAAGTAGTCGTATTTCAACAATTATAAGAGATAGTTGCATAAAATCTTCAATGTTGATCACCGTTGACCTTCAACATGGTCAAGGTCATGCTGTAAGAGTCAAGGTCAAAGTCCTTTTTAAATGTTTTTCATGATACTATGTATTTTAAATGTCTTATGCTATTGTCAATAAGTAATATATACTTAGATCATAAGATCAGTTGTCAAGGTCATTCAAGTTTTTTTACGTCCTATTTAATGACCTTTCTTATTTTGAAAGATATCTAAATAGTTTTTATATATTTTTGTACGTATTAATTGATATAGACAAATTACGTATGTTGCTTAGCTTTTTATTTTCAAGGTCATTTATTTTAGGTGTTCTTTTAAGTGGAAAGCCTATTAATCGTTCGTTAGAACGATTGAACCTATATTTTTTACATTCTTTTGCACCCACAACTGTATACCCTCTTTTGGTGTGTATAATGCGCACATTTATTCTTCTGGAACATTTTTTTAAATCCACGTGCGTATTATAAATATGAGTATGTACTTTGGACTTTTTTCAGGTACAACCAGAGTTCCGGAATGTAACTTTGTTTCCATCACAGTTCTGGCCAGGCATATTCAAGTTGTGTGTGCAACATATTTTAGAATAATAAATGTGAATAACAATTATAATTTAACATTAAACTGATTAAAATTGGTAAAAAAAGTGTTTTTGTTTCGTTCTTTATGCCTTTGTAATTTAGTGTTGTATGGACATTTTCCCCACATAAAATACGTTATTCATCAATATGTTGTTACAAAATTAAACAATATTTGTCAATTTTCTGACGGATTGATAGATTGTTTCGTCGAAGGAAGGCATATGACAGATGCACGGAACTGAGTTTCATCCCTCTGTTTAGCTACATGTAAACCTTTTAGTCTCAACTCAGTTGTAGAAATTCTGTAGCCTTGTAACCTACGGTCGGTAACCCATTTTAAAAGATCTGCCTCAATTTCTGGATAATGTACTGCACTACCTCGATTTGCCATTTTAGTTTTATGCATCTGTTTCAAACGATCTTTTTGATTTCTCCAGAAACGGACATTTGATTCATTAACGCTAAATTCTCGACCGGCTGCTTGGTTGCCATGAGCTTCTGCCAGTGAATGAATTTCTAACTTGACCCATCTTCTGGTAACGAAAATTCGGAGGTTTATTTCTTCGACAGTGGGTGAATGTTATATACATCTCTTACAGCGTTGTTTATACAACTGAGTATACTTCAAAGAAAATAATTAATTCTTTGATCACTGATAATGTATTAATTAACTTGGTCTCATATGCAATGATTGCATGAGATTCATGACAAAGCTGACCTCATTGTTTATACAATGTTTATACACATAAAACGAAATTGCAAAAATGTTTTAATTAGTAAGAAAAACAATAATTCTTTTATTTTATTTAATAAGATGTTATCACATTTGGTAGCTTTTGTCAATAATATTTTATACCTTTCCGTATAGATGTTACCGGAAATGGTCTCATTTTATAGTTACAAGACGAACTTCCTGTTGACAAATTGACAGTAAAGTTCATGCGTGTTATACATACGAACTAGACTTTTTTCAAGATTCTTAAAGCCGAAAAGGGAGTGCATATTATACACACCAAAAGACGGTACTAGTAAACATTAATTATTTTTTGAAGAGTCGTAACATTGATTTTTTCTTTAGATCATGCAAGCTGAGAAAATCACATGTCACTCTACTATAATGATATATATCACAATGTTAAAACAGCGAGAATCATATTCTGTTGGTTTTATTTCCTGGATTTTGCTGCATTGATCTGGGAAATAAAAACCAACATTAGCCTATACAACTCAACTGGTCAGACTTACATCTTTATCTGTGGAGCCCTCCTCCAAGACTTCTGAGGTAGCCTTGCCATTCCTTTCATCTTTCAGCTTAATGACATACTGCATAGCCTAGGATTAAATTCAACGCATATAAATATTTTTGCTTTTAGTAGCTCTTATGTTCTTCAACAATTTTTTTTTGTCTGGCAGACCATATATGATACTTTGTTAAATTTTTTATTACTTACATGTAAGTAACATTACTTTTTTCTGAATTATCTGAATTTAACTAAATGCAGGTAAATTTTTTAATCAATTTAAATTAAACGCAAATGTCAGCATAATAAAGCTTACTTAAATGCCTTATGCTTGATAGCAAAATTCATTTGTTAGCAAAATGTTCACAAACTCCCAAATAAATAGCACAATTATATTTGCTGGAAAAATAAAAATTCACCATAGCAATCAAATCATGCTAAATTAATCCTGCTTACAGCAAAGCAGATACCTATATATGTAGCAAAATTTCACAAACATCAATTAATGTGTGTTTACCATATAATCTGCAGAATTATTTCCTTGTCAGTAGTAAAAAAGAATTAAATGTTTTACATCTTTTTGTTCTTTTCATTATAAAATAATAAATTCTGTTGTAAAAAGGTGACTCAATCATGAAATATTTTGCACCAGCCAATAGAATTTTGCTCGTGATGAGATCTCATCATGTTGTAACTGTGTACCAAGTTTCATTAACATGTTATCATTACTTAATTTTGTATATTACTGTATTTTGTGTGTGTTTTGTTTCTCTGTACTGTTGTTTTGTGGTTTTAGAGAATAAAAAAAATACATATAATTTCTTTATTTTATGTTAGCTCATTATTTAATAAACATTCATCAAAAGAAAACATTGAAATATGTATCCTGTGAAGACTTCAACATTTGGTGTCATAACTAGGTCAACTGAGTTTTACTTCTTGTTGAAAAAGTTAAATACCCTGTTTAGTTCAAATTTGCAAAAACAGCAGAACAGCAACATTTCTAGTGATAAAAAGGCTTTTTAACTAATCAGATTCAACAATACCTTAATTTCAAAAGACTTCCATTATGTATAATCCTCCAATAGTCTACAAACTTGCTTTACAATTAGTGGTCACTTCAAACTTCATAACATCTGAGTGTGCAATGAGACATCACTTTTAGGAAATCTTATACCTTTTTTTTATTTGACAGCAATGTTAAATTTAATAGTAAACTTTACGACTATGTCAGACTGTTTATTAAGTTACCTTCATCCTTTCATCCTTATTGGATCCTGAACCATTCCACTGATATATCTGAAGACCCAAATCTAAGATAAACACATCACCTGAGTCCAGTCTACTTTTATTTCTGGGTACCTATATAAATATTTAAATTATTATAAACCTATTGTTTAATACTGTCCCTACCTGCAGTTGCAACATAAACCATTATAGAGTGCATAAAAATATTGGCATGTGGTTATGGTAGACAAATAGAGAAAATTCTTGGCATGAGGTAGGTGACCATTTAATATTTGTATATTGCACAGGTCCTATTGATTGTGACAAAATATAACACAGAAAAGTGGATGTCCAATAAATATAATGCTACTTCACAAAACTATTATAAAGGTTTTAATTTTTCCTCTTCATTATAAGCATAAAACGTAAACCATGAAAAAAATAGAAATTTACCATGTAATAACAGAACATTAGTCTTCCTTCCAAATCACATTGTCAAAATATTAATGTATATTTTATATCAGTTTTAATTTATAAAACTAATTTCCAAATTCTGTCCTTTCAAATGTATAAACTTCAATTTCCTTTACCAAAGGATACTTTATGTGGAGTGTTATAAACATAATAATAACAACAACAACAATATATGATAAGATGTTTAAATTTTTTTCACAATTTCTTAATGATCTCCCCTTATGAATACGAAAACTTAAATTCAAAGCATTAATATAGCAATTAACATAAGCTCTATTACGCTTTTAAATGTGAAAATTTTTTGACCATGACAACAGAAAATTATATGAGAAAAGCTACAATGAGTTTTGGCACAGATGAGCTAAAAATGTGACTAGTTACACACCAATGTTCAATTTCTTATATTTAAAAAAAAACATTAACCTATCCATACTTATTGTGTTCCAGTATCAAAGTCCTTTTCATTATGAAACTGACCAACAAACATCCGTAATTTAGAAGTCATAAACAAACCTGTCTGACTTCTACAAGTTTCCTTGTGCCACAGAAATGGAAGAGCCTTGGTTCATATTCTTCTGGCTTAACATGTCTGAAACCTGTGTCTGCTCCTCCAGTCAATATTCTGTAAATAAATTATATCGTAACATTTCTCTGTTTCTTTTCAGAACATTTGTCTTATTGATATTTTGAAGTTTTCCTAAGAATCTGAAAAATGTATTGGAATCTAAATTATATATGTGCTACTTTACTGAATGTTGATCTTTTAAACATAACGGTTGCCTAAATTATTAGGAAAAGTTTTTTCTTCTGTAGTTCCTGATTTGAGTTATCAAAGCTCTAACCTCATGTGATTGTTAACTTCATAACTTTAAAATCATTGGACTGTGATATCACAGCAACACTTATTGGTCATTGGGGGAGGGGAGTAATCAACTACAACCTTTATTACCATGTGTTATAATTTTTCCTGCTGAAGGTGCAGTTTTCATTGAATTCCAGTGCTGTAACTTCTACCGGTACAGATACAAAATTATGTATCCAGGATACTAGTAATCATATAGCTGAAGATCTGTTGAAGGAGATGTAAAATCCTATTCCCCCACCCATCCCAAAAGAGAAAAATCAAACAAACAAACAAACAACCAGTTATATTATGAGTGTAGAAAAATATCCAGTGGAACTTGGCAAAAAAATCGAAAAGCTTGACGGAAATTGGTACTAACAGACATATGTACCTACGTACAAATGAAGTCCCAAACAGGAAGTAGTTGTCCGACAGGTCTGAAAGTTGCTTAGGACATACAATTTGTGATAATGAA
Source organism: Limnoperna fortunei (assembly GCA_944474755.1). NCBI lineage: Eukaryota > Metazoa > Mollusca > Bivalvia > Mytilida > Modiolidae > Limnoperna > Limnoperna fortunei. The sequence continues at coordinate 38,818,396 of OX104111.1, read as the reverse complement.
CCACCCTGCCAAAATTCAAATTGTTCTCATGTATGGTTTTTTAGAAAAGCTTGACAGAAATTCGTACGGACGGACATGAGTACAACTTAATCCCCCCCCCCTTGTGACATGTCGTCGCGGGGGCATAACAATTACAAGAACTAAGCCCCATGTTGTTATAAGCAACTATAAATATTCATGACAGACCAACTACCTCGTACAATTTACTCTTCCTAGGCCTCAATAACCAATGAATGACCTTTCACAGACATAATTTTTTTCTATGTCTAAAAGCAACTTACGTAATGTTAGTAAAATAAGATTTGAACAAATCAGATTCAAAACCCTGGACTTCACGATGTTGGATTGGGACATCATTTAGGTAAGTGTCCAGTTCTACTGTTTTATAAGCTGCTGTTCCATACTCATCCTACAATTCATAAAACTGTACTATTCATTATTTTCTTAATGTTACATTTAGTATGTGACCCAGCTATGTTGTGATGACCATTGCACAATTTAACAATTTTATAAAAAGGTATATCTTTTAATCTTTTAATCCTTGTAAAATTGGTTTAATACATTTTGTCAACACAAAATGTTGATAGAAATTCTAAGAAACAGATTCATAGTAAGAAGTATTTTTTATAGGAAATAGTATATAGTCTGCTTGTTACAAGTAAGACACCTGAACCAGTGCACTATACATGTGTAAAATGCTAAATTGTTTAGAATATATATATAAAGTGAACTAACTATTAGTAGTGTGAGTGAACCTATCTGACAAATAAGGAAAACTGATTGTTCAAATTTTATTATTTTACTCATTTTTACATCTGAAACATACCAGTAAACAGTTAATAAAGTAAGGCAATACCAGCTTACTCTACATGTGTGTATGTCAGGTTAAGTAGTTTCCATGGAAATACAAGACTGCTATGTTAAAACACATACCTGTGTACTGTACTGACCAATCCAGAAATGAACATCAAATAACAGCTCTTCTCCACCTTCTTCTTTATAAGTCTAATATAAATAAATTTCAGTCATGACAACAGGATTACATGAAACAGTTGTCGACACAGAAAAATGTCTCTGCCGCATTCCACAGCAGTAACGAAAAAAATAATATCATGTGCATCATGTTAATAGCAATAAATTCTTATCATTTAAAATATAAAATGCATGGTTACAAAGAAACTGACCTTAACTTTAACGAAGTCCCTGGACAATAAAATTGAGGTCAAGGTCAGGTGACACCAGACAGTCATGTTCTATTCATCTGCAACCAAATACTGTCATCCTACCATCCATGGTTACAGTGGAACTGCTCTAATCCAAAAACTTGTATTAGTTTCTGGACCGTGAAATTGAGGTGAAGGTCAAGTGACTCTACTAGACAGTCATGTACTATTCATCAGCAACCTACATGTATATACTAACTATTGTCATAATTCCATGATTGATTAAAGTGGAACTGCCCAAATCCAAAAACTTCAACATAGTTGCTGGACCGTGAAATTTAGGTCAAGGTCAAGTGACACCTACCAGACAGTCATGTACTATTCATCAGTAACCTATTTGGTATATAGGCTATATACCAAATATTGTCATCCTACCATGCATGGTTACAGAGGAACTGCCCTAATTCAAAAACTTTAACTAGTCACTAGACCATGAAATTGGGGTCAAGGTCAGGTGTCAAGTGAATGACTGGCAGGTACTCATCATAAGCTATCAATAGACCAAATTTGATGGACCTAGGACTTAAGCTTACACTGTGTTTACACTGCTGCTGCCGCCAGATTCCCATATATATGTCTCTCCTCGAGCGACTAATGTAGCAGGCAAAAACAGAGAAGGTATAACTGCTTGCTTAGCATGAAAAATACTAGAAGATTATAAGCATACACATTCACATATTAAATTTATGTCCATCTTTAAACAAAAAATTTGGCACAAATATCATCCCTTTCTTTACTTAATGATATATTTGTTCTTAATCTTAAAGACACCTTAACAATAAAAAAGCTTCAACACTAAGGTAAACCTAAGGTGGGATGGACAAACAAACAAATTAGGTATATGCCCTCCTCCCATTTTCATTGGCAGGATGTAAAAAATCAAAAGAGATTCAAGTAAGAGTACATCTAAATGAACACAAAATAAAATCTTCATTTTAAGGAAGTAGTAAAATGTTTTAACAAGCTAAGTAAACCTGAAAAGGGAAATGAAACACTGAAAACACAGTTTTTACTTCTTAAATCAAGTGGAGAAAATGACCACAGATTTAACAATTTTATTTCTAGTTTATACTAGTTTAAACTTGTAATTATTATGTCACTGATATCATAAATTAATTTCATTGCAAGTGATTTATCATCCTCTGTTAGGTTTAGTTGTTATATACTTTTAATTAGTTTTACTGTAAGTTACAAAGAAAAATTTGTAAAAGTAAATTGGGCTCTAATTAGCAGACAAATTAAAAATATAATAATTGCTGTTATACAAAAAACTTTGGATGCCACAAATTGTTATGTTTTCTAATGTTCGGGACAACCTTCCTAGCAGCTGGAAGGGCCAGGCCCGCTTCAAATACTTCAGAAACACTTTCTAAAGAATTTCTTTGAAGATTATTGTAAATTAATCTACAATCCAGCTCCTTCTATGAAATTATCGACTCAACACCTGATAGTTTTATATTGTCAACATTTTTAATTTGTTAGTTAATTTGCAAAAACATTTCATTTAAAAAAAATATGATAAATATTGAATAATCAGACTAAATTTATTGCATAAATATACTGACCATGCTTTATGGCATTGTTGAGCACATGTCAGGTAATAATTCAAGTTACAGTTAGGTATGAAAGATTTAACTGCCTTCTAATATATTTTTGAAACAATAAAAATACACTGCATATTTGTATAGACTAAACCTTGTTATTTACACTCCCCCTATTTGATTTTGTATGAAATCTAATTAAAATTAAATCTTTCACTTCCTCCCCACTTTTTGCTATGGTCGCTGCTTACAACATAGCGACCATAGCAAAAAAGGGAGGGGGTGGTGGAGCAATTGAAAGATTTAATTTTAATTAAATTGTTTTTGTAAGATACTTGCATAATATAAGACTTGTAATCTTGTCAAACATCTCGTCAAATACAGTTGGTATCTGATCTCACAGCAGGCATCTACCAAGACTTTTTACAATGAAGGATTCAAATGTATACTTACATTTAAAACAATGTAGGAATCCCCATTATAGAACTTGCCATAGTCTTCCTTTGGCCAATCCTTTACTTCAAATTTCTACAATTTACAAAAAAATATTAATGCATATTATGCACAGCCAAATATGGTAACTTATTGGAGGAGAAAAATAAATGTAAAACATAACCATACCTAATTGTGTCATTATTAGAAGATTAAATGTTTAACCAGCAGAAACTTTAAAATGCACACATGCATGTATCGATAAAATGAATTTAATGAAACATGAAAATTATGCACCCTTAGTTAGATTGTGCCATATTTTCAGTATAAGTTATTTTGTTTCGTTGTTTGAATGGTGTTTAAAGCCATTATTAGCAATTGTTCAGCTATATCATGGTATCCAGTTTTAATTTGGGAGAAAGCTGGAGTACCTGGAGAAAACCTTAAACCTTTGGTAGGAAAACTGGCAATCCCTGTCAATTTAAAGATTGGAGCTGAATACACCCTGCCTTCATTTGAGACTTGAACCCACAACCTTACTGTTAACGACCATGTGATCAATACATGAAGTAGACAAACTACTTTAACCACTCAGCCATCGTGGCCCCAAGCAGAAATGGAGGACCAGATTACACAATGTATGATATGACTACAGCTTAGACATGGACCACTTGATATGACCATTTTGCTGACTACAGAGCACTTTATACTACCACAGCTCGTGAACCCTCAGTTAGGTTAAGCTATATAATCATCGTACTGTAGTAGAAATGAAGGCGTGGACTACACAACACATGATACCACCACAGCTCATGAACCCTCAGTTAGGTTAAGCTATATATAATCACCATACTGTAGTAGAAATGAAGGCCTGGACTACACAACACATGATACCACCACAGCTCATGTCCACTCAGTTAGGTTAAGCTATATAATCATCATACTGTAGTAGAAATGAAGGCCTGGACTACACAACACATGATACCACCACAGCTCATGTCCACTCAGTTAGGTTAAGCTATATAATCACCGTACTGTAGTAGAAATCAAGGCCTGGACTACACAACACATGATACCACCACAGCTCATGTCCACTCAGTTAGGTTAAGCTATATAATCATCATACTGTAGTAGAAATGAAGGCCTGGACTACACAACACATGATACCACCACAGCTCATGTCCACTCAGTTAGGTTAAGCTATATAATCACCATACTGTAGTAGAAATGAAGGCCTGGACTACACAACACATGATACCACCACAGCTCATGAACCCTCAGTTAGGTTAAGCTATATAATCACTGTACTGTAGTAAAAATGAAGGCGTGGAATACACAACACATGATACCACCACAGCTCATGTCCACTCAGTTAGGTTAAGCTATATAATCATCATACTGTAGTAGAAATGAAGGCCTGGACTACACAACACATGATACCACCACAGCTCATGTCCACTCAGTTAGGTTAAGCTATATAATCACCATACTGTAGTAGAAATGAAGGCCTGGACTACACAACACATGATACCACCACAGCTCATGAACCCTCAGTTAGGTTAAGGTATATAATCACTGTACTGTAGTAAAAATGAAGGCCTGGACTACACAACACACGATACCACCACAGCTCATGTCCACTCAGTTAGGTTAAGCTATATAATCACCGAACTGTAGTAGAAATGAAGGTGTGGACTATACAACACATGATACCACCACAGCTCATGTCCACTTAGTTAGGTTAAGCTATATGATCACCGTACTGTAGTAGAAATCAAGGCCTGGACTACACAACACACGATACCACCACAGCTCATGTCCACTCAGTTAGGTTAAGCTATATAATCATCGTACTGTAGTAGAAATGAAGGTGTGGACTATACAACACATGATACCACCACAGCTCATGTCCACTAAGTTATATAATTAGGTTAAGCTATATATAATCACCATACTGTAGTAGAAATGAAGGCCTGGACTACACAACACACGATACCACCACAGCTCATGTTCACTCAGTTAGGTTAAGCTATATAATCACCGAACTGTAGTAGAAATGAAGGTGTGGACTATACAACACATGATACCACCACAGCTCATGTCCACTTAGTTAGGTTAAGCTATATGATCACCGTACTGTAGTAGAAATCAAGGCCTGGACTACACAACACACGATACCACCACAGCTCATGTCCACTCAGTTAGGTTAAGATATATAATCATCGTACTGTAGTAGAAATGAAGGTGTGGACTACACAACACATGATACCACCACAGCTCATGAACCCTAAGTTAGGTTAAGCTATATAATCACCATACTGTAGTAAAAATGAAGGCCTGGACTACACAACACATGATACCACCACAGCTCATGAACCCTAAGTTAGGTTAAGCTATATATAATCACCATACTGTAGTAGAAATGAAGGCCTGGACTACACAACACATGATACCACCACAGCTCATGTCCACTCAGTTAGGTTAGGCTATATAATCACCGTACTGTAGTTGAAATGAAGGCCTGGACTACACAACACAATGATACCACCACAGCTCATGTCCACTCAGTTAGGTTAAGCTATATAATCACCGAACTGTAGTAGAAATGAAGGCCTGGACTACACAACACATGATACCACCACAGCTCATGTCCACTCAGTTAGGTTAAGCTATATAATCACCGAACTGTAGTAGAAATGAAGGCCTGGACTACACAACACATGATACCACCACAGCTCATGTCCACTCAGTTAGGTTAAGCTATAAAATCACCGAACTGTAGTAGAAATGAAGGCGTGGACTACACAACACATGATACCACCACAGCTCATGTCCACTTAGTTAGGTTAAGCTATATAATCACCGAACTGTAGTCGAAATGAAGGCCTGGACTACACAACACATGATACCACCACAGCTCATGTCCACTCAGTTAGGTTAAGCTATATAATCACCGTACTGTAGTAGAAATGAAGGCCTGGACTACACAACACATGATACCACCACAGCTCATGTCCACTCAGTTAGGTTAAGCTATATAATCACTGTACTGTAGTAAAAATGAAGGCGTGGAATACACAACACAATGATACCACCACAGCTCATGTCCACTCAGTTAGGTTAAGCTATATATAATCACCATACTGTAGTAGAAATGAAGGCCTGGACTACACAACACATGATACCACCACAGCTCATGTCCACTCAGTTAGGTTAAGCTATATAATCACCGAACTGTAGTAGAAATGAAGGCCTGGACTACACAACACATGATACCACCACAGCTCATGTCCACTTAGTTAGGTTAAGCTATATAATCACCGAACTGTAGTAGAAATGAAGGCCTGGACTACACAACACATGATACCACCACAGCTCATGTCCACTCAGTTAGGTTAAGCTATATAATCACCGAACTGTAGTAGAAATGAAGGCGTGGACTACACAACACATGATACCACCACAGCTCATGTCCACTCAGTTAGGTTAAGCTATATAATCACCGTACTGTAGTAGAAATCAAGGCCTGGACTACACAACACATGATACCACCACAGCTCATGTCCACTCAGTTAGGTTAAGCTATATAATCACCGAACTGTAGTAGAAATGAAGGCGTGGACTACACAACACATGATACCACCACAGCTCATGTCCACTTAGTTAGGTTAAGCTATATAATCACCGAACTGTAGTCGAAATGAAGGCCTGGACTACACAACACATGATACCACCACAGCTCATGTCCACTCAGTTAGGTTAAGCTATATAATCACCGTACTGTAGTAGAAATGAAGGCCTGGACTACACAACACATGATACCACCACAGCTCATGTCCACTCAGTTAGATTAAGCTATATAATCACCGTACTGTAGTAGAAATGAAGGCCTGGACTACACAACAAATGATACCACCACAGCTCATGTCCACTCAGTTAGGTTAAGCTATATAATCACTGTACTGTAGTAGAAATGAAGGCGTGGAATACACAACACAATGATACCACCACAGCTCATGTCCACTCAGATAGGTTAAGCTATATAATCACCGTACTGTAGTAACAAGTGTGGACACAGAAAAACGTCTCGCCTGCATTCCGCATCAGTAACGAAAATAAATTTCGTCATAAGCATTACGTAAATAGCATTAAATATCAGCAGCAGCCTGTATACAAAATATTGTCACCATACCCTGCATAGTTACAGGGGAACAGCCGTAACCCAAAAACTTTAACGTAGTCGCTGGACCGTGAAATTGAGGTCAAGGTCAGGTGGAACCTACCAGACAGTCATGTACTATTCATCAGCAACCTATACACCAAATATTGTCATCCTACCATGTGTAGTTACAGAGGAACTGTCGTAACCCAAAAACTTTAACGTAGTCGCTGGACGGTGAAATTGAGGTCAAGGTCAGGTGACACTTACCAGACAGTCATGTAATAGTCATCAGCAACCTATACACCAAATATTGTCATCCTACCATGCATAGTTACAGAGGAACTGTCGTAACCCAAAAACTTTAACGTAGTCGCTGGACCGTGAAATTGAGGTCAAGGTCAGGTGACACCTACCAGACAGTCATGTACTAGTCATCAGCAACCTATACACCAAATATTGTCATCCTACCATGCGTAGTTACAGAGGAACTGTCGTAACCCAAAAACTTTAACGTAGTCGCTGGACCGTGAAATTGAGGTCAAGGTCAGGTGACACCTACCAGACAGTCATGTACTAGTCATCAGCAACCTATACACCAAATATTGTCATCCTACCATGCGTAGTTACAGAGGAACTGTCGTAACCCAAAAACTTTAACGTAGTCACTGGACCGTGAAATTGAGGTCAAGGTCAGGTGACACCTACCAGACAGTCATGTACTAGTCATCAGCAACCTATACACCAAATATTGTCATCCTACCATTCGTAGTTACAGAGGAACTGTCGTAACCCAAAAACTTTAACGTAGTCACTGGACCGTGAAATTGAGGTCAAGGTCAGGTGACACCTACCAGACAGTCATGTACTAGTCATCAGCAACCTATACACCAAATATTGTCATCCTACCATGCGTAGTTACCGAGGAACTGTCGTAACCCAAAAACTTTAACGTAGTCACTGGACCGTGAAATTGAGGTCAAGGTCAGGTGACAGGTGACTGACTGGCAAGTACTCATCATAAGCTACCTCTGGACCAAATTTGATGGACCTAGGGCTTGGGCTTACAAAGATATGAAGCAAGATGTCAAGTGTTTACGCCGCCGCCGCTGCCGCCGCCGCCGGATTCCCATACATATGTCTCGCCTCCAGCGACTTTCGTCGCAGGCGAGACAAAAATGAAGGTGTGGACTATACAACACATGATACCACCACAGCTCATGTCCACTCAGTTATATAATTAGGTTAAGCTATATATAATCACCGTACTGTAGTAGAAATGAAGGCCTGGACTACACAACACATGATACCACCACAGCTCATGTCCACTCAGTTAGATTAAGCTATATAATCACTGTACTGTAGTAAAAATGAAGGCGTGGAATACACAACACAATGATACCACCACAGCTCATGTCCACTCAGTTAGGTTAAGCTATATATAATCGCCATACTGTAGTAGAAATGAAGGCCTGGACTACACAACACATGATACCACCACAGCTCATGTCCACTCAGTTAGGTTAAGCTATATTATCACCGAACTGTAGTAGAAATGAAGGCCTGGACTACACAACACATGATACCACCACAGCTCATGAACCCTAAGTTAGGTTAAGCTATATAATCACCATACTGTAGTAAAAATGAAGGCCTGGACTACACAACACATGATACCACCACAGCTCATGAACCCTAAGTTAGGTTAAGCTATATAATCACCATACTGTAGTAGAAATGAAGGCCTGGACTACACTACACATGATACCACCACAGCTCATGTCCACTCATGTTAAGCTATATTTACAGTACTTTAGCAGGGATGGAGGCTCGGACATCACAACATAATGATACTACCACAGCTCATGTCCCCTCAGTTACGTTAAGCTATATTCAAAGGACTTTAGTAGAAATGAAGGCCCAGACTATATGATACCACACCACAGCTCATGTCCCCTCAATTGGTTAAGCTATATTTGCAGTGCTGTACTAGCAGGAATGGAGGCCCAGACAACAAAACATATGATACCATTACAGCTCATGTCTCCTCATTTACAGTTGCTTGATTGTGCCATATTTGTAATAGAAAAAACGGAGGCCAAAACAACATAGCATCTCTGGCATGGAACACTTGATGCAAGCATAGACAAGACTTCAGAACATTTGATTTAATGTCCTTTCACTTTATTATGCCATATAGGCAGTAGTTTACATGGGGCTCAGAACACAGAGCACATGTGTAAATAGAAATAAAAATAAACTCAATCAGTTGAACAAAACCAATGTAATTTATAGTGCTACAGAATCTAGTCACCAGATACTACACACATTTTTGTTGGCAATTTCACTGTTAAATATACATTGTGGCAAATCATTTAATCTTATTTTAAACCAAACAACATAACTGCATGCAATGCGGATATTGAAATTCAATGACTATAAATGTACATTTAATGGAGTTCACTCAAATTTCATAGATATTTCAGATTATATGAAATGATGTGGTGACCAGGAAGTACTGTTGCAGAATGTAGGTCCGATTTCCACCTGACAGGCTATTTTAGAAAGGTAGTACAGGTGTTATGTAATTTGTGTAATAACTTTTGCCCTTTCTGAAATAGAGCAGGACATTGTGTTGTTTTGACACTTTAAGGAAGTACAAAAGACGAATTGTATAAATTACATCATGCCATAGTGTGAAAGCTATAATAATGTGTGCACTCCAATTGATACAATTTTCTACTTTATTGTCTATTGATGTACATGTAATAAATATCATTATTACATGAATAAAATTTTGCGTTTTTTGATTGGTTTAAAAGCAACTTTCAGGTCACGATAAATCGCAACAGTACTAAAATTACATGACATGTTTTTATACACGATTCCGCTGCATAGTAGTCAAGCGCAATACCATATCGACCTGGTTTTATGTTTTAGCCAATCAGAATAGCCTTCTTAATGAATTTATTCGTCCAATCAAATCGATTGTATTAATTGTTATGTACATAATTCATAGATGTCTGCTACACATACATCGTGCGTGTTTACAGCAAATGAGAGAAAGGTCCACCCTGCGATTTATTGATTAATTTATACTCTTCTCAATATTTGAAACTGGAATTTCAGGATTATCAGCAAATTGATATCAAAATGTAGTTTTAAATAAATATATTCAGGGATCAATAATTGCAAAATGGAAGTAGGGGCTCAAGTAGAAAAGCATCCTCTGTTTTTCTGATCAAGGGAGATGGTGGTTTTATTCATGTAATAAAACAATTAATGACTTTGATATACATCCCTATCAGGATTTATCAGCCCTTAAAAATGTATATTCACCTTGCCTAGCGGCTTGGTGAATATTACATTTTCTCTGGCTGATAAGTCCTGAAAGCGACCTATATCAAAGTCATTAATTGTATAATGTTTTTAAATAATTTTTGTGCTTTTTTTAGTAATATCATGGCCTACAGTTTTTATTACTGGAATACTCTGAAATGGCCATTAAGAACCCAGACATACAATCCTACAATTTTGTAACAGAAAATATCATATTTCTATTATTCATGAAGTACAATAGTGAATACAGAAAGGTACATAAACTGTCTGTGTGTAGCTATGCATCAAAATTACATTTTATTGGGGTTTTTCAAGGTTGGTTTATAAATTTGATAATATTATAAAATAGAGCACTTTGAAACAAATTTAGTACAACAATATGTATTTTTCTCAAATTTTTCCATAATATTAAAACCACTTGACCAGTGTGAAAAAAATAGTTCTCTTCATTAGTAAATATGCCGTTCTCATTTGTTGATTAATTTTAAATAACAATGTCATTAACAACAACTACCATTTACTGTGTAACCATAGAATTGAGGTTGGGAGAATTTGTACTTGATTTCACAAATTTCCTTTTTTTTTTAATTAGAGACACAGAATCTTATATAAGTACTCTGAATTATTCTATTTCTCCAATCTTGATAGTTAAATTATGGAACTTGTCAGTCCTCTCCAAGGCTCGATGATTGGAGAAATCTGATCATCCACTTGTACCAATGTGTTTTTCTTCATGGGATTGGTTACTTTAGATGTTGCAATAATTTTCAACTTTTAAAGAGCATGAAATGTTTTAGTACAGGGGAAATACTAGTACGGAAAACTGTTCACCAGTAGATTAGTCTAAGGATCCTCTGCCATTTTACACTTTTTTAGACTTTGATGGGAGCATAAGACACTGGTACTGGTAGGTGAGACTATGTTTTAATGGAGATCAATTATTGTCAGTTTTCTTTGAAAATATTAATGGTCTGATGCTTTACATGTATAAAACAAAGAAAGCATCTATCATCTTCTCATTACCACATATTTAGAACAAAGTACCTACCGGTACATAGGTTCAGAAAAAACACCTGTAACAAGATTTCTCAGGTATCTTATAAATATTATTTGCAGGTTCCCACACAGATTTTCATTTTACTTTTTAAGTACTTTCCAAGGTTTTTTATAAACTTTTAAATGGTGTGATAATCTTCAGTTTTTATAACCAAAATGAAATATAGTATTTCAAAATATTGTTACTAAAAGCGCCAGAGTGATTTCAGAAGTCCTAATAGATATATCCTGATTCAAAGTGTAGTTGCAAAATATGTGGCCTTTTTAAAAGTAAAGGGACAGCAAAACTTTGTAATAGACAATGTTAATGGGTAAGATAAACAAGCAATCAATGTAAAAAAAATTCCAGGTTTTTCACACATTTTTGAAATTTTATGAAATTCCCCTACTTTTCCCTAATGTACGAAAGCCCAGAAGGCTCATTCGAAATTCGAGAATCGAAATTCGAGATTCGAAATTCAATATAGTTATAACCAATCAGATTGCGTGTGACATAATCATCTACCAATCAGAATAGTTATTATATATTCGAAATTCGAAATTCGAGATTCGAAATTAAATATAGTTTTAGCCAATCAGATTGCATGTGACATAATCTCTACCAATCAGAATTCCTTGGTTATATCGAAACTACATAAAATTTGGTTGAGTAGTTTTAGGGAAATTTATGCGAAAACCATGATTATTGAGGATTACTGAAAATTCCTAAGTTCAAAGAGCCATAACTACCATATAAATTTAGGAATCAACAATTCCTGATAATATGCACTACATATATGGTGTACTAGTTACATACCAAGTTTCATAAAATTTTGTATAGTACTGAGTAGTTTCAGAGAATTTGTGCTGACAAGATAATTAATGGGTATTTTCAGCACATTTCTAAGTTCAAAGGGCTAAAATAAGCCAGTGGCGGATCCAAAATTTCGGAAAGGGGGGCACTGACTGGCCAAGGGGGGTCACTTTGGTCATGCTTCAATGATTTCCTATATATCCAACCAAATTTGTCCGTCAAAAGGGAGGGCCCCCTCTGGATCCACCCCTGATAGCCCCCCCACCAAAAATTCCGTTGTAAATGTACATGTTTGTTTCTTGATTTGTAAAATCAAGATGTTACTGTAAACTGAATTCATTTGATAAAATAACAAATAAAGCTTATAAATTTGATTTTTTTAACAAAACCATGTTGAACAAGTCATTAGTCAAATATGTCGACTGTTAAAACACCAAATAAACATAATAGCACGTGGCTACGTTTATATAAGAATTATTCTGATTGGTAGACGATTATGTTACACACAATTTGATTGGTTATAACTATATTGAATTTCGAATTTCGAATCTCGAATTTTCGAATCTCGAATTTTCGAATCTCGAATTTCGAGTTTCGAATCTTGAATCTCGAATTTCGAATATCGAATGAGCCTTCTGGGCTTTCGTACTAATGGGAAAAAGATAAATGAACTTCCCAGTCTTTCCCTAATTTTAAGGTCTTGTGTGAACCCTGTGTTAGCAAGTTTGAAATTTAAAACTAATGGAAATCTTTCTGATTCTAGTTCTTTGGAAATGCATTTTATACAGCTGCTAAGTACAATATTCAAATTTAGTATAATGTAGCATATACAACTAACAATTCTGTATTTATTGGTATATATTTATATGTACATGTCAAAAATGGATACGAAAGAAACTTTATGGGAAGATTTCTAATACATGTAATTTAGAATATCATAAATTTATAGGTAAGTTTTAATTCTGTAAATCCTATATTAAATGTCTGTTGATCTGTATCCTTTATTTTACAAATTCTAATTAAAATCAGTGTACAACTATACTAAGACTATTATTTTACAGCAACCACAACTGAACACATCAAAAAGAACAAATACATAATTATTTGCAATCAAGTTACTGTTTATATATGGTTTTTATTAAAACATTTGTTCTATAAGGAGTTATTTAACCTGTTACAAAAAAGCTTGTGTGCAGAAAAACTTTGAAACAGTAAAAGATATCTCAATGAAAGTTGCTCCAAGATGGTCAGTACTGGTTTGCATCAATTTGTTACAGAATTTGGACACCTCCTTATAATAGTTTTTTCTACTTTTTATGGCAAGTACATTTTGTATCATTGTTACTAATATGAACAAGAGGTGATAGAGACTTGGGGTTTTCACTTTGGTCATCACTGACCTTGACCTTGAGTTGTGTACTGATCTCCTTTACTTTAATAGATACAAAACTGAAACATTTATCAAACTGTTGATCTTATTAAGGTCTTGAATTGCCTTTTTTATTGACCTTTTTAAGAGGTATCTTCCCTGCATCAATGTAATTTATTGTAAATAGTGATATTTCAGTAACTATAAGAGATATTTAGATAGTTGCAACTTGAAACAATTAAAGGGAAAAGATTTCGTCTTATAGGAGTTATCTCCCATTTCAACCATTTAATATTATTTTATTCATAATTCATTAACTATTGACAGTACAGGCATGGGGTCATCAAAAACCATTATGACCCTTGACCTTGAAAACATATACAAGATCAAAGGTCATATCATTTTTGTTAATTATAATAAATATTCATATCTCAATAACAGATATTCTTCACTGTTGATCATTATTTACTTTCAGCATGGTCAAGGTCACCATATTATAGGTCAAGGTCAATTCCTATTTTTTGAGAAATTGTAATATTCCAGGTAAAATGAAGTGGTTTATTCTACTTAATGTTTAATATTTGATGCTTAATATATGCAAAGATCAAAATGTAAGTGGTCAAGGTCATTAAAGACTGAATGCCATATTTTATCACCTTTTTTAATTCAAAACATATTTGAATGTTTTTTTTCTTTCATTTGTTCATATTGTGAAATAGATTCAATTTATATAAAAAGGTCAGGTAAAGGTCATAATGGTCTTCCAGCTGATCTTTCTTATTTAATCTGATATCTGAATGGTTTATCTTTCAAATTTGTTATTTTTAAAAGAAAAACTATTAATATTGCTAGGTTAAATTTCAAGGTCACTTAATAACTTGTAAGTTTTAAATCCAAAATACGTGGAAAGCCTATTAATCGTTCCACATAATGATTGAACCTATATCTGTAGGAGTAATTGTTCTCCACAACAGTAATACATGCATAAACAAAATACCAACACCGGGTTAGTAATACAGGTAATTGATTATACCTGTATCAACATCTACACCTACGATATTTACATCTAAACAAACCAGCCTATCATTCCTAACATTAACTGACTAGATAAATCTATGAGTAACAGATGTAAACAACTTTTAATGAAACATTTTATAAATGTGTATAAATAGTTAAGTTTCTAATACAATATAATTCCTTTAAAGTTTTAAATGATAATCAACTTTAGCTGTATCCTTTATGTTACTTCAACTTTAGTTGTATCCTTTATGTTACTTCTAAGTAAAACTAAAATGAAGATCACTCCATAACATGTAGGAGTTGATTACAAATGTTTTGAAAAAAAAATGTAGTATACACAAAATAGGTACTATCTTCTGCAAATATTCTTAAAAAATCCCAAGGCTAGAAAATAAGGAAAAAATTTCTCAAACACTTCCATAACAGCAGATGCATAACTTCAATACATGTGTGCAAGCTTTCTGTGAAGTTTCAAAATTAGCTCCTTGAATCATTTTACTTTGCAAAAAAAATAATGAAGCCTGTTTTAATCACTGTATAACAACTATTAAACTTTGAACACAGATTTATATCTGGTCTATTGAACTTAATAAAAAAAAACCAAAAAAAAACAGTAAATGATAAACAATTTGGATGATATGAGAAAGGGAAAATAATATTCAATAAAAAATAAAATTCTTTGAAAACTGTGCATACAATACAATCAGATGTAATGTAATAACCCCTGTAAAGTTCTCAAATTACAAAGAAAAGTACTGGCCAATTTATTCTCAGACAGCAGTATAGTGGCTAGCAAATTGCATGTAATTATCAATCCCACCTATTAATCTTTACTTTCAACAGCAATAAAATTTGAATAAATTGAACAGAATTAGTCAGACTATCATTACATAACATGCCCACAAATTATATGTTTCAGTAAAATAAAAACTCAATGCTACAAATGTGCACTTTTTAAAGCTGGAATCAAAGGTTGTTTTTTTTCACAATTTTAAGTTTTCTGTTTCGAGACATTTGTTTAGAGTTTCACAAACTGTTTAGTTTGAAGTGGTGGCAATATATTTTGGAAGTGAAAATGCTGTAAGATATTTGATTCCACAGTATTAGTATTAATACATTTTTTCAATATACAGTAATTACTGAAAATGAAGTTTGTTCAAATAATTTTGAGCTTTAATTTCATGACTTGTGTGGATGGATTTTAACCTTATAAAGGTAATATTGATTTTACTGACAAATAAATGAAGGTTAAATAAGCTCCAGTAAAAATACTTCATTTTAAATCAATACATTCTACCTGTTATCAAAGCAGACTTGTTTAAATGCTGGACATTAATTTCCCATGCAGTCATTTTAACTCCATTTTAAAAATAAATACTGCTCAACACCATATAACATTATCCACCTTGAGCTTATGGGTCAAATACAAATTAAGTTTCCTGTGTTAAAAAATATAATTATAAATGGAACAGATTTACAGCACTTGTGTATGTCACATAAGTTCTAAAAAAAAAGTTTTTTATCCATCAGCTTTTATCTAGAAGCTCTAGAGTAGAGCACCCTGTACATATATCCATAAAACACAAAATTGTTCCAGCTACTAGCTATATAGTACTAGAAGCAATTGATAAAGTTCATTAATAGGATTCCTCATGGTAGCCCTATTTGAAGGAAACATATATACTATAAATTGTGGATGCTTTCTGTACCATACTGCAATACTGCCAAGTTACTGTTTGGTTAAGAAGCTTCAAATAACTTTCAAATTATTGAAAATTAGAAATTTACAAATTTCAAATTACTGACAATTGGAAGTAAGAATTTCTTACTGAAGTCCTATTCAAATTCTGACGTCTGTGTAAAGGATTTATTTAACTAATGATAAAAACCAGAAAAGTCACAATTTGTTTTGTCTTCTAGTCTAATTTGGACGAGTTTTATTTTAGCAAATCAGAGGCAAGGGTTGCATGTGACAGCAATTTTTCACGTCCCATCAAGACAAAAATCTGTAATGCATCATTCCTAACAGTATAGCGAGAAATGTGAAGCTTCCCTAAGGACATGTTTGTGTTGGTCAGGGTATTTAAATTTTTGGAATTGCTTCAATATAATAACTATTGTTCAAAGTGGATTTTCTTCATTGAGAACTTTAAATCTGAGAGGGGAAATTCAATCATTCATTTATTAATTTTGATGTGGAAAAAATTCAACACCCTAATAAAAATATTTATGGTGACACTATAGTAAGAGAAAGTAGTTATTGAAACAATTGGAAAACAATTACTTACGAAAAAAAAATTACTTGAACAGTATATGCATTATTATGCAGCATACAATTATTTGCATATATTCCTTTCTCACTAATACCATATCTTGATGGCAGTTGTATTCTTTCTTCATTAAAAAATATTAAATAGGTTTTTAATTAAAGAAACCAAATAAATACATGTACTAGAGACTCCCAGGAGCCTGTATCGCTCACCTGAACCTGAAACCAAACAACCCTTTTTTATCCAGCTTTTCTTTCCTATAAGGAATTGCTCAACACCTCTGCAACAGTCATTAATTTTGACCTTTAATTTAAGTTAAATAACTCCTATAAGGAGAAGCTTTTGATGCTTAGAGGGAGAAGGGAGGTTCACTTCAAATTTGCTGTACCTGTTATACTTTTTTTACTATCAGCCGACAACTCTCTTGACCCCCCTCTAAAGCAGTCGTTTCATTGGTTAAAAAGAAGACTTTTTAAAATCACTTAAAATTGATTAAAAATTTTCAAAGAGAATAATTCCAAAACGGTAAATCAGACAATCTTGACCCTAAAGACATTTTTGTAGCCCTCATAGAGCAGAACAATTAAGCAATGCTATCTTTTTATCAAGTTCTGATAATTTTTCAAGATTTTGAAGCAAAAATGTCAAAAATAATCAATTTCGACAATTAAAGGGCAATAACTCCTACAAGGAGTCATCATACAACTTCAACCCAATGGAGTGTTTGGTAAAGCTTTCCATGCCGATGAAGGCATGTATCTTCGGTTTTCTCATATCTGTTATACTTTTTGAACTATAAGCCAAAAACTGTATTTTGACCCCCTGTTCTATTTTTTAGCCATGGTGGCCATGTTGGTTGGACTGAGGCAATGATTTGTGAAAACTTGGTAGAGGACATTCAACTGATGATGTGTGCAAAGTTTATGAGCAATCCCTTCAGTGGTTTTGGAGGAGAAGATTTTTATATAAAAGTTATCGACGACAGACGCCAAGTGATGGCAATAGCTCACATGACCCTTAGGGTCAGGTGAGATAAAAAAGGACTTTTTAAATAAATTTTACTGACTACTATGCCAGCTTTCACAGCCTTACCCTTCAGCCTGCCAAGTGCATCCTCTTATAGATAATTGATATGGGATACCAACAGATATGGGAAGCCCTCTACACAAGGGGGGGGGGGGGGGGGGGGGGCGCATACAATACAGAAAGCCTAGCCACAAACCATAGTTATAGAGTAGCCCATGTGGTGAGTTTTAAGTTACTTGCTTTAGATTTTTTTCATTAGAAGTCTACATGATCTTTTCACTGGTTTATTTCTATTTCTCTAATTAGTTTATGGTGTTGGTAACTCCTTTTTATCATGAATATAGCTACAATACTGCTTGTACCTATTATTACATATTAAGCAACTTTTGAGTCAGATAATAAAAAAAGATTTTTTTACAGATTATCTTTTACGAACTAATGTACATACATGTCAATTATATTTTTCTATGGTTTTTCTCTTTAATAAGTTACAAATTATTGAAGTGCTTTGGTAAATTTTTCTCCTTTCATACAGTAATATCACCATCATATCCAATCCTAATGTCAGCTTCATAGAAGTCAGTTTAAGACTCATTTTCATTAATGACTGAGTTATCTCCACTTTAATGTCACTAAAGTCTTTTATTAACCACAACCCCCATGTTTTATTATGTAATGTATACACACCTAAATTTATACTAAAAAGTCTACTTTGGGACAGGAAAAGACAAACTATTAAAGTATGGTACAATTATCAACCTCATAATGTCCACAAGTAATTATATACATACATGTACTAGTATACGTAGGTCAAACCACATTTTAAATACAAATTTAAAAACCTTATTTCTATAGAAATGTCAAGGAATTTGATGACAGAAATTCTACTTTTTATGTCAGTATCATTTATAATACACGTTTTTGAAAACATTGCAAAATAAATTTAAAATTTTTGAAAGAGTTTTGCTATAAACTATTTTGTCCTCAAATAAGGCAAAAAATGAAGTTCAGCATTGCACAACATCAGTATAGGTTCATGTATCTCATTCAGCCCCATCACTGTTATCAGAATCACTGCTGATAATGCCCCAGCATCATTTTATATTTCTAGCTGCTTGTGCCCCAGAGATATTTTATCTAATTAATTAGATTTGTACACATGATGCACATGCATGCATTCTTATCTTAATTTCTCTGTTAATATCCATCAGAAATCCATGAAATTTTCCCACAATGTTCACAATAAAATTATCTACACAGTAATATAATTTTTCTTCATAATTCCTGTTTTTTCTTAAGTTTATCAAACACTTTTTACAAAATTATGTACATTTATTTACAGTTTTAATATGTATTTTAAATTTCATTCACTGGAATAAATATGGAAAAAATTCTTTATGGTATGGATTTGAACCTTTAAATTCCATGATTTTAATTGGTCTATTATGATCACTCCATTGAGCAATCTCGGCCAAAACGGTGTCATCCTCAGAGTCAAAGTTGTCACTATTAGATGATTCCAAGTCGGAAATTTTAATATCGGAATAAAAATTGTTTAATACATTTAATTGATTCAAATATCTTTCTTCTGCTTCCCCTTAATTATCTAGATTGAAGCCAGTAAACTCCTCTGAATCACTTCCATCATCACCGAAAATTGCATCAAAATCCGCCATTGTTTACAATTTTTATGAATGAAACACTTGTGGAAAATCCTCTCTGGTAATTTAACCTTGCCCTTTTAAATGACGAAAAAATATAAAAAGAACAGTAAAATCATTTCTCATTGGCTTATATTTGAAAGAATTCGGGAATTCCCTGCATTTAAACCAATCCGAGAACATTTTACAACCACTTATTTGAAACGCCTATAGACGTGATCGGCCATTGAATGATGAAAACAAAACACGCGTACAGACGGGATCGGCCACTGATTGCACAAATATTAATACGTCTGAAAGCGTGATCGGGCTGAATGAGGTATTAAAATTTCACCAGGAGGAGTTTAGGTTTTTGGCATAGGATGTTTGTTTGTTTAAATGGTGTTTTAACGCCTAAATTTTTCAGCTACATGTATATCATGGTGTCCAGTTTTTATTGGGGGAGGAAGCCTGAGTACCAAGAGAGAACCCCGACCTGAGGTAGGAAAACTGACAATCATTGTCAATTAAGATTGGAGTCGACTCCGGGATCCAGTACACCCTGCCTGCAGTTAGAATCGAACCTCCAATCTCAGTGTTGACAGACCACGTGATCAATAGTAGACAAACTACCTTAACCACTTGGCCACCAAGGCCCCCTTTTGGCATAGGAAAATTAAGGTAGGTAAACAGTTCAGGGATCAAATCCTAAAGTCACCATACATTAGTGCCTTTTAAATTAAAGCAAAACAGAAACAAAAATAATCCTGATCCTTAAATGAATATCAGCTAGATTCTGATGGTTCCACTGAACAATGACCATTAAATAAATGTAAAGAAGTATAAATAAGTAAAATTAGAAGCTATCTATACCACAATTCTCCAGATCTGAAGTCCTGGTTTACGACCTGCATTCTTCCATGCTTTCTCTGTGGCAGCTGATTCCTCTGAAATAAAATAATTCTCGCTAGACTGTCTACTTTTTTATGTTTATTATTCATTTATTAATAAACATTTTCTTATTCCGAAGATCTGTGACAAAATCAATCTGGCTTTTTCCATTAGAAAGTCTAGTTGTAAACATCTTCACTAGCCAAGGGTTACGATCAGGTCCCCCTAATAATGGGGTACCTGATCGTAACCCTTGGATAGCGAAGATGAGTTGTAAACAACTTTCTTGCAATATAAAATCTTGACTGTACAATCCTGTTTAGAAAATATATGTTAACATACTTGTTTTCTTTAGCCCACTGAAAGTCTTTTTGGCTCAGACTGTTAAGAAATAAAACTGCACCCTTTTCTACAGTTGGTTCATTTATTACAGATAAAACTTATGTACAATAAACAATATTTGCCCTTACAAAAAAATGTTTGAAAGATTTGCTGATATGCATATAAATTTGGAAATCGACTTACTTTTTACATTTTTCTCAAGGTCTGAACCAAACAGTGCTAAATTGGAGTCTTTCCAGTCATACTGTTTTTGTTTAATTAAACCTGGAAAGAATATACAGTTCACAATTACACATTTTTATATGATCAGACATATTGCACAAAAATCACATATAAAAAATCTAAACCTTTGATTTACAAGTACTAGTAATGTCAAAATTACAGTTAAGCCTTTTTTTAATTACACCCTTTTTAACAATAAATGAATATGAAGAAAATTCAGAATAATATTTTGCCATAATATGGCCAAAATACACGATGATAGCCAAAAGATAGCTTGCTTCTGAAATATTGCTAGAGGGTAGGCCAATTAATTTTAAAGAATGACCAAAGGATAGGGCTTACACTAGCTACTAGTACTCTGGCTTCATTCATTACCCATCCCAACCCTTAAATCCAAATTTAAAATAATTGAAAAATAAAGTATACAAACAAAATGACTTTTGAATTTTTTTGCAAGAATGAAAAGTAAAGGAATGAAATAAAAAAAGATTTTTTTAACATACAGAAAATGCTTACCAGTCATTTTGTACAAATTGTGATCTTCCTGAAAGGATAACAAATTTAAAACTTTAGGAAAACCCAACTTCCTGTATTAAAGCTTGTTTTTGTTTTCACATACACATCTTTATGTGATTCATTAAACAACTATTGGACTAAGACACCTTATTTATATCATCTTGTTTTTATGAACTACATGGACATGAAAAACAGTTTAATTAAAGCATCTGTGTACAAATGTATATGCAGTAATATATATCCTGTTTGACCTTCTAGTACTTTTATGATAAAGAGTACAATCTTTTTATCTTTATCGATACATGTATCATCATTGAACCCCTTGTTACTACAAACACAAGATCTACTAGTTTAGTACTAATTATGTTACACAATTAATTTGAATATACTTATCAGCTTATTCAACATGTTCAATTGACAATATACCAGTATTTTAGATGTTGTTTCTATTGTCTTTATAATACTTGCGCGGATGAATGGTTCTTACTAACCTGCGAATTTTGTATCAAGAAAATTAAAATTCTGTATCAAGAAAAATTAAACACTTAAAAACACAGGTAATGGTGAAGTCTTTATCCAGATCGGTATTAGCAAACTACGTGGGCGTTGTCATTATACTATTAGGAAATTCATGACATGCACATTATTGTTTGATTAAGTAAAAACTATCTATTTGCACAAAAATACACATCTAATATATAAATGAATAAGTATTAGTTAACGCTTCTTACCTCTCGACAGCCGGTTCGTGCACCTGCAAAGTGATTGTAGTAGACGAAACCAACTCGTTAGAATGCTTGAAACGGATCCGGATTTACAAATATTCGTCTTGAAGTAAAGTGATGACGGTTACTCGCTGTGTCTAAACTCGTCTAAGTCGAAACACATTTCTCACTAAACACACTAAAACACTGTACTATATGGCTAAGTTGTTTATGTTAAATAAAGTACACTGTACCATTGCCTCGAGTTGACAACCAGATACAATTTAGATAAGACTTAGAGTGAAATAATCACACAAGTTTGATACAAATTTCATGTTTTTACTTTCTGTAATGTAGAAACTTGTATAGTAAAAGAGAAATCGATCATTTTACTAAGGGCTATATTTCGCAACAAGAAATTTCAGACTGTTTATCAAACGAGTGAATACACACTATCAACTCATGGATTGACATTTTATTTTATAACAAAATGTGACAAGTAGGCACATTGTGAATACAATGAAAAATAAAAATAAGCGTTCGATCACAAAATGAGCGTAAAACATTGTTAGTGTTATTTTAACTACAGACACAAACTTTAATATAATCTTATTGATCATTTAGTATACTAGTACACCAAAAGGTTATGATGATATGCGTTTTAAGAGTTTTATTTTTCAGTACACTGAAATGATTTATGTTGGACATACAAAAGTCTATTCGGAGCCTTGACCGAGTGGTTAGCTATAAATCACGCGCACATTCTGTCAACATTGAAATTGTGGGTTCAAGTTTCAGTGCGGACAAGGTGCGCTCGACTCCAATCATAATTAGTTTCAACATTTAATCATATTTAATTGTCTAAATAACAAATGGATTGCACACAAGTTATAACAACTTACAATGTCTTTTCCAGGTGAATTATATTATGTAAATACACAAGATGACAGCAAGTACATCATACACTATAAATAAGCAATAGGAACACAATATATATAATAACAATAAAGTCGATCATACAAACAAGTTGATATAATAATGGAATATGCAAGGTATAAAGGATGCGTGTACATATATTCGAAGATTATTTGTTTTATATCAACAAAACTAAAAGTATTATTCACAGAAACGTCTGGTTTTATTTATGTATCTATGAACACTTCTAAATATCGTTTTATTATTTTCATCCCTGAGTAAGGTTGATCTAAATAAAATGACTTAAATAATAGATAATAGACTGATATACCCCGAAGAGTTAAACTCTCTGATTTAAGTCAAGAGAGCATTCTAGAAAATAGATTGCATCCTCCAATGGATGTCCACAAGAACAGCCTGCTTCGTTCACCAAGTTTACTCTATATGGGTCATCCTTTAAAAAGCTAGATCTATGCTTAGTTTAGTCTGTAAAATATTCATATTGCGATCGCCAATAAGAAAGTATGATGGTATATGTAAAGTTAAATTTTGATATCTTAACAGGTTTTTACAAGCAGTTGTAGACTGAGTAGATCTAGCATGCATATTTAGTGACTTCCAGGACCGGATTGTGGATTTCGAAAATGTTTCTAGTCTACATCTAGGTATTTTATACTGAGGTACGTTTCTAAACATGTCATTATATGTGTCTTCTGACAGACGATTTCGTGCAGAACCTAAGGATTCCCACCCTGTTAAAAAACCAGAGATTTTTTTACTGGCGTATCAGGGCAAACCAGTTATGGTTCGTGCTGCTTCGCAATGAAGCTTATCCATTTTTTCACTTTCTTTTATGTTACACCCGTTCCACAGTTCACATGCATTTTCAAATAGAGGAAGTATATAAGTAAAATATTCTAAGGTTTTGTCTGCTAAGAATATATTTCATCTTTCATCAGAACATAAATTTGTTTACTGATACCGAAACATAAGTTTTCAATATGCCTTGTCCATTTGCAGTCACCAGAAAAGGTTACCCCAAGTGTTTATGAGATTTTACCTTTTGCAGTTGTTCATTATTAAAACACAGATTGATCAGTGAAATACTGTTACCAATGGAGAAAATAATGAATTCCGTCTTTTGTGAGTTTAATTGAACTAGCCAGCGTCTAGCCCATTGACTAAGTAATTTTAAATCTGAATTCAACCTTTTTCTGAATTGACGAGGATCGCCAGCTTTCCTACTAGGTCGGGAGTTTTCTCAACGTACTCTGGATTCCTCCCCAAATAAAAACTGGACACCATGACGTAGCTGAAAGATTGCTGAAAGTGGTGTAAATAAATAAACAAACAAATAAACAAATTCGGTTTAATTCTTAAAATTCAGGCGTTAACATTGACACATATTTTTTAACTATTAACACATAAATCAAATAAATCAGCTTAACATTCTAACTTGTCAATGAGTGTTCACATTCTGGAAAAGATTTTACAATCCTACATCAGTACACCCAACAGTATAACAAAGAGAACATAACTGGGAACCGCAATACCTTTCGGATGCATCGAAAATATATAAAATTATATGTAGTTTTTCTAGCCCCGATGCAATGATGTAAGCACCGGAAAAGCCGTCACAGACACCGTCATTATACATTTCTAGACTTCAATAATGTATCTATCTTAAATGACTGTTTCCTTTCATTCTAGCAGGAATGCATCACATTCGAACAAAATCACATTTTCTTCCTCCTTTTTAACGTAAATACCTTATACAAGGAAGTCTAAAAATTTTCGTTACCGACCCTTTATCTAAACTGATATCAATTTCGATATTGTATACAACCGTTTATTTAAAACTTTCAGTGTTAAATAACGAATGAGAAAGAACGCAATTTGTTCAGTTCTCTTCCATTCCTCAACAAATTTTCAGACACAGAAACATTTAGATAAAATTGTTTCGAATTATGAAATTGCTTCTCCTTATTTCAACGATACAGATTCCTTTTTATCTCTTATACTTATACCTTATACCCTACGTTTCTCAACTGATACGTTACTTCAGATTTTGAGGAGAAATACTATATGTAGGTTTGCCGAAATTTTTTTTATAGATTTTTCCTTTACTGGACTTGATTTTGGAAATTAATAATACGTGTACTGTTTTTCGATTAAACTCCCCTTTAAAGCAGCTAAAATGACAGGACACTATTTTTTATGAGACTATGATTTTCATAACTCAGAACAGAAGCAAATGTTCCATGTAGCAACAAACTAGAATGAAATGTAAATCTTTGTGTAACACCCTAAAGTTTCAACCTACAAAGGGACAAATTATTTAGTCAGGTATTTTTGTTTTTTATGTAGCAAAAAGAATAAGGGACTCGCATTATTTAACAACAAGTTATGTAATTGTCGTATTTGCTTTATAAGTTGTTATTTATTATATACAGTGCAAAGGAATTTGTGTTAATAGTTAATTTTCGATCCCTACCTTAGTTCTTTGCATGTTCGGAAACGCAAATCCTCGAATTTAACAACCCATGAACATGTAAGTTTCAACAAAAACGAAATTTGCTGCCCACGAAAAAAAGTACTTTCACAGTAAAATAAAACACGAAAATCCTAATGATACACAAGTCTCTTAAGTAGAATTATTTGTTTGTTGTGTAAAAATAATAAAGATAGGGCTTATTGTTCAAGAACAATTAGAAAGTGCAGATTCATGTAAGAAATTAATATTTCTTCATCTGTTGTTTTGAACTTGACTACATAGGTTGCTGGGCGATAGTTTAGGCGAAATAGACTATTTCTATGGTCCTGAGTATAACAATACATGGTTGCTAGAGACAAAATGCCACTTCCGTTTGTAAAATGACATATATCAGTAAGATACATCATCCTGAATTAATATATGGTTGCTAAGGACTTTTTTAAATCATTATCTATGTTGCTATTGTATGACCTTGACCATTAACATTTGAAAATGGGCTCAAATTGAAGGCCCTGACTTGGTGATCATATCAAACCTATATGTTTACTATATTATTTCTAACCATTTTCAAGTTGTATGCAAAAAACTGATTAACCCGAAATGAGTCAAGGGCCCGAACTCGAACATCGCAAATGAGGGGTTTATTGAGAGGAGTATTTTTCCTATTTATTGTCTTCTTCTATCTTTTATAGTTTTTTAGTTGTTATGATAACAAGATTAGAGGCCTAAGGTCGAGGTCACCTCTGAACTATGACTTGATATTTTCTTTAAGGACATGTCACAGGACGACTAATCGTGAAGTCCTTTTCTGAATTCGACTAACGGTCTGTGAGTTTTTGTGATAAGTAGAGTACTTGAAACATTCAAGGGATACCGCTCGCCTCCGCTTGTCAGAAATTTTTAGCCAAATTATGTGATAAAGTTCCTGAGCATTTGTCACTTTTCTGTTTTCTTGTATCTGTTGTAGTTTCAGAGATTACGCGATAACAAGGTGCTTGAGCAGAAAACTCCTTAGAGACAAATGTTTCGATTTCACGGGGTGAATTCCAAATAGACTTTCAGTGGCCAAAAACTTGTCGCAAAAGACCAAAATGATATGTGGCATACTTTATAACTGTTTGGTTTTGAAAGTTTGCGGAAATAATCAATAATCAATGTAAAAGCAAGAAGGTCTTTACACTGGGAGTGGGAAAGACCTTGAATACATTAAATTTAATAATTTCAGTATATTTCAATGAATAAGACAAAATACCAACGTAAGACCACAAGTCATGCAAAGTTTAATAATACAATAATCTAGGCAATTTAGTATAATATTGTATCAGCATTTATTTCTCAACACTAACATGTAAGCAAACAAACAAATCAGGCAAACAACTGTATAGTAAACAGGCTAAACAACTATTTATGAGTAACAGATGCAAACAATATATAATGAATCACGAAAAGCGTATTGTAATGCAAACCTAAGTGCACCTATGGTTTTTATTGGGTTCGTCGGGCTACTGTCTTTCTGTTCTTGTGTATTTGGTTATTGTGTTGCGTTGCATAAGTCTATATTCGGAATTGTAATTATCCCTCGACTTTCAATGGTTCTTGTTGTTCAGTCGGTTTCCTTGCTATTTTCAGTTAAACTCGTAGATATTATTTGCTTAATTCTATTTTCGATCACGATGAAAAAAATTGCAAACAAAAGTTTGACCTTTTGTACCCTTACAGACACGATACAAAGACAGGCAAATGAAGTAAGGATAATATTTGTATTGAAAAAAATGACTCATGCCTCGTTATTTCTAGGATACTGCAGTGAAAATATCGAGGTTTGCTTAAGTATTTGTATACCCCAGAACCTATACCATAAATTACAATATATGTTTATTGACATAAATGTTGCAACTCAGTAGTATTCTTTAACGGAAAACTATTTGGCTTCACGTTGTCCAGAATTCAAATTTGTGAATTCCTGACATCTGGAGTGCTTGATCACTGGAATATGGAAACAATTGCTTTATAGGTTACATTGTTATATTTATAACGATGTCTAAGATTGAAAGAAACTCTTATTCTTGAGGAGCAACGGATTTTTTTTTGTATAAAGAAGTTAGAATCAGATTAATTCAGACTAGATAACGTACAGTGATGACGAAGGTAAAGTAATTTTAGATTAAGTCAATAGGTTAAGAATATAATTATATGTACATTCTTTGAAATTTTCATCTTATCTTTTGTGTCATCTTATAATAATTAGGCATATATACACCTGAAAAAGTTCAGCACCCCCGAATATTTTTGTTGTTCGTTTATTGTAAATAAAGGTTAATTTTGATGATTTTGGTCAGTATAAATTTTTTAATGTATAATTAAAAGGATTTGAGCGTTCAGGTGTGAAATTTTAATCAAGCGCCGTTTTCTGACCACGTGACGCTTGCTTCTCTCAACACGTCCAAAGTGCACTATTTTTTCGTACAACATATCGGTTTTTAAATCCCAAATTTCTAATTGCCAAATCACTTAAAGTAAGCATGGCAAGGAGGCGGATATCAGAAGCACAGAGATGACAAATCATCGACATACATTCCACTGGTATGTCTTACAAGGAAATAGGACGTCAGCTTGTCTCTCATTATACAGTCATTAGTCGTTTGGTCAGAAAACAGACTGCCACGCAAGATGTTTAAGATCGTTCCCGATCTGGTCGACCATCTGTGACAACCCAACGTGAAGATAGGAGCCTTGGTAGATTGGTTAGGCGAAATCCGTTTGCAGCAAGCAACTGTCTTAATCAACAATGATTACCTTGTTCGTAATCGTCTTAAAGCTGCAGGATTGAGGTCAAGGAGAGTAATTGAACGCCCAATGATTGATGATCGCCATATCGCAGGGACAGGTTGGCCAGCTGCAGAACAATACAAAAATTGTGGAACCTTAGAACCTGGCGACGAATACACTGGTCAGATGACAGCCGATTTTTACTTTATATAACTGATGGGCGAACTCGTGTTTTGGAGGCATCAAAACACAGTTTTCACGCCAATAAACATTGTTCCAACAATGCCTGGGGTGCCGGGGGGGGGGGGCTGAGTCATGTTGTGGGGCTGTACCGCACATGATTGCATACTGGATCTGTTAACAAACAATGTCAAGCTTAATGCCGAAAAGTAAAACACCTGTAGTTGTGCCTCATTTTGTAACCCGTTAGAGACAAGACCTGTTTTCAAGGATGTCAACGCTAGACCTCATGGTTCCAGTGTAGTAAGGGCATATCTAGAGAACGAAGCAGTGACCACTTTTCCATGGCCTGCAAGAAGTCCAGATCTCAACCCAATAGGCATCTGTGGGACCGATTGCGTCGGCGATTACAAGCCCTGGAACCTCCTCCACAGACCTTGCAACATTTAGAAGCTCAAAATTACACCGGAAATGGCGACAGATAACGCTTGAACAAATTAGACACCCTTCTAGCAGTATGCGACGCAGGGTTGATGCAGTTATTCGGTGGATATACCCGATATTGACCCTTCGACGGCTAATTATCAATTTGGTGTTTATGATTGGCAGATAAATATTAATCCAAAGGTGTTCGAGTGTGTATGACTTGAAAAAAAAGGGGTGCTTAACTTTTTTCCAGGTGTATAGTACACTACTTTTTACTACTTTATAAATTTTGTGTAAGTGCCTTGGTTAGATTTATTGTAGCTGAATAAGTAGTAGAACGTTCTATGTATGATACCGTTATAACAATACTTAGAAAACAGGTTATATTTCAACTTTACAAATACATTACAGTTTTATAACTAAACATGTTCGTATGCCCGATAACGAAATCTCACATTTACATATTAATATCAGTGGTAGCTTTAACAATCTAATTAAAATTAAATCTTTCACTTGCTCCCCCCTTTTTGTTATAGGTCGAAAGATAGTTATAGTGAAAGATTTAATTTTAATTAGATTGTAGCTTTAACACAATCTTTCAATTATATTTTAGACGAATACAATTTATAGAATAAACTTTCTCTCTTGTCTTAAAATTAATACGCCTAAAACACAAATTGTAATTACATGTGAAAAAAAATAACAGAACGTTTATATTTCATAACCTTTGAACAAGGTGTTGACTATAAGACACAAAAAGGATGTTTTTTGACAGTGATACAACGATCACAAACGATATGTTTCAAATGTATGCAACGTTCATTTAATTTTTTTCATAATCTTTAGTTGTTTATAAAATATAGTTAATTTTATTATTTTCAAAAAATACCTATAACACATATATCTTTACAAGTTGCTATCAATATATCGACTGTTTAAACTACAATATTATTATCATTATTAGCTATATTTTCTGGATAATCAACCAGAAATAGAAGAGACATATGCTTAAACAAACTTTACAAGTTTCGAAAAGTAAGTGGAAAAAAGACAATATTTTTTAAGTCTAGAAAATTGTACAAGTTATTAGGAATTGATCATACTATTTTAGTGTATTTAATTCGTTGCAGTGATTTAGTGAACGAAAGACAGACAATATAATGACACAATAAATAAATAAATAAAATGTATGTCTTTACCACGAATTATTGGTACATTTGCATGTAAAACGGTACGTGCTATACTTATCTTTTTAATGTATGTGTGATATGCTATAATTAAATCTTTAATTAACTGGAACCACTGACGTTAGAAAATGATTTAATTTGAAAAAACACACTTTAAGGTTTTTTTCAAATAAAAAGTAATTTGAAAACATTCTGAATACAACCTTATATAAAAAATAGTATTACTGTGCTTTCCTATATTTTCGTGTTTTATTTTATTTTACCTTAAAATGTGTTTCAACTAATTCAAAATTATTCAAAGAAGTAAACAATGCTATTACTACTTATGTTTGATATGCTTCTTTATCTGTGATCAGTGTGTATGTTACTTTAAACATAACAACAATAATAAGGAAGGCGTACAATCAACATCACTGAAACTAATGCAGTTACAATTGGATACAGCAACTCAAACATAATTGAAAAAAATATCAATCACAAAATAAAAAAAAAGTTTTGATATATTAATAATTAAAGTCAGAAAAAGATACAAGTTATCATTATTTAAAACGACATTCGCGACAAATCAAAACTCACCAGGCTCAAACCAAAACATTTGAAGGCATACTAGTTAATACAAAAATACTAAACTGATTTTAAAAATATATCCTAACCAAATCTAGGACCAACTATATATGAGGTATAGTAAATTTTCAGAATGTCTAGCATTTTCCCAGAATCAACACAATGACTATATCAATAAATGGATCAATACCATGTCATGTCAGCACTAAAGATAAATCTAAAATGTTTGTTATACATTAAAAAAAGAAATTGACAATTGTCTCACATTACCGCTGTAACATGTGCGTATTATATAATATTTTTTTCAATAATTTCTTCGAAATATATGCAAAGTAAAGTCTCATAGAATTTGGTTTGACTTAGCAAGATATATAACAATCTTGATTTTTTACAAAAGAGAGAGTAATTTGGCGCCGTAAGACATGTTGAAAACTGGTATTTGTTGCCGTTAGACAAGTTGAAAATAACCCATTTTGTCTCTTGGCAAATATTTTACATGCACACTGCTAACATCCATGTATTATGATTCGAAAAAAAAATTTCCATTAAACAGATGAAAAACAAATTCTGCCTCATTATGCACAAGTTTATTAAGTGTTTCATAAGTCTTATTCATTATTGTTTGTAAAAACAATAATAAGTACGCATTAAATTTAAACGTTTTATTACAAAGACAAAATACCAACATTAAACTACAAGTCATTCACAGGTTAATAATACTGGCAATTTATTATAATGTATTAGCACTTACGTCTAAACACTAACATACAAGAAAACAATCGAATCACACAAACAACTATACAATAAACAGATTAAAAAAATATATAGATGAGTAACAGATGAAAACAATTTAAAATGAATCACAAAAAGCGTATTGAACTCCAATTTATTAATGCTTTTTCCAATATAATATCTAACCTGTCAAAGACACGAATGTCAAGACACTGTTACAAATCTGTATTCAAACAAATACATCAGAACACAATGAAAACCATGAGTGCATTCTGGTTCTGAGGACAAGTAAGCAGTGCCTGCCTCTTATGAGACATCCTTCGAGTTACTCATTGGGCATAAAATCCCGTAAGCGGAAAGAGTAAATAAAACGTGAACATAAATCTGTCAGTGAAATTTCAACTTTAAATTATTAATGGATTAAATATAGTACTATGGCAAAAATGGGCAAAGCAATCAAGGAGGTTGATACCTTGTCCTAATAAGTCTTTGAAAAGGTCTATGACTTATGAAGCATCTTTAGTATTAAAAAATATTGATGCTGCAAGGACTATGGCTAATATTCATGGATAAAATCAACACAGGTACAATAACACTTGTTTAAATTAAAGCAAGGTTTGGTAGAGAAATTTAAAACACCAATCGCAAACTCTATTACAACTTACGTAGTTGGGGTTTCAAACTATTATGAATTATAAAACACATATGACAAAAATTATCAAACATAAACTGATACACTAACAGACAGCATACAAAGACAGGCATCTATAGTAAGGATAATTTATGTATAGTAAAAGGTGTCAATTTATGAGTTTATTGTGAGTATTAATTTGTTTTGTAACAAGTCTCGTTGCAAAATATTGCCATTAGAAAAAATGATACATTTTTCTTAAAATTATAAAAAATTTCTGTTGTATAATACTATAGCATAAAAGGAAAGGTTAAATAATAAAGGGAGATGTCTGGTTTAGTAAATGAGTATGTGCAAACTAAAATATTAACATATCATTAAAATTTTTACGGATTTCATAAGGTTACATTTTATTCATAAAAGTCAATAAAACACAGAGATGCAAGTTATATTGCATTTTCTTCTGCTGTAATCAATCTGGTTCCCAACGACATGAAGTGATACCTGTTCAAGTAATATATTAATGTCGCAACGCGTACCTATGTATGCGTAATATTTAAAACTGTATCATCTAATCGTTACATTGAGGTATATTGGAAAAACTGACAACTTTTCACATGATTCCAGTTAAAACTGGAAAGTAGTTGGTATTCCAAACAAAAATGGTATTTATATTTCAACACAGTATTGTTAAGAATTTAAAGGGAACTCATGCAACGTTATTTCTAGGATACTGCTATGAAAAAAAAGAGGTTTGTTTTAGCATTTGTATACTTCAGTACCTAAACCATATTTTACAATATATGTTAACTTGCATAAATGCCGCCACACAGTACTATTGTTTGGCTGAAAACTGTCATCTTTACGTTGTCTATAATTTAAATTTGTTGAAATCCCGACTTCCGGAGAGCTGTATCACGTACAAATGGAAAAATTGCTATAAGTAATATTGGTATTTTTATAACGGATGTCTAAGTATACGCCAAACTCTCAAGGAGCAATGCATTTCTTCCGATTTACAAAGGAGTTTGAATGAGACTAATTTACGATAACGACCAGAGAGGACTACGGAAATATTTTAGATTTATTTAATTTGTTAAATGAATGTTAGCAAGAAAAAAATGTGTAATTCACAATCGTTACGAGCGTTCTCAGTAGTCGTTTTCAACTATTACAATAGCAAGATTTCAAGATGTTAAAAAAACACGTAGTCAACAAAGTACAGACAAAGCTAATGTAAAGAAAACTCAGTCTGAGTGGTACTTAATCATGTTTTGAGACTGGTAGTAACACATTTGGAAAATGTAATTCTTACACAATTCTTCAATTACATTTTAAACAAATAAAATTTATGGATGAAACTTTTCTTTTTGTTCTAAAATTGATACGCATAAAGAAAAAAAGTTCTAAAAATTTGTGGGAATAACATAACTTAACGTGTACATTTTTATAGCCTTTGAACAGTGTGTTGACAACAAAAATAAACAAAAACAAAAATAGCAAAGAAACCAGATCGAACAACAAGAGCAAAGTCAAGGGATAGTTACAAATCCGGATATAGACAAACACAACACAAAAAAAACCCCAAACCCCCCCCCAAAAAAAACCACGAAAAATAGAAAGACAGTAACCCGAACCCAATGAAAACCATGGGTTAGTTTATTGAGTTTATTTCAAGACATAGCATTAAGTAAGAGGCTGACCTTAGTGTATTGGTGGTGTCTTTAATATCAAGCTCGCTAGGATAAATTGAATGTAAAGAGTCACAAAATTTAGCATTGTTGAGGGACAAAACATCATTAATATGAATATGGCAGAATGTTAAATTAAAGGTCTGGGCTAGTGTCTGTCCTTTCTTCTTCAGCAGGCCTTTAGGAACTCAGCCTCATAAGAGTACAAAAACAGGTCGGCGATGAGAGGAGCACACTTAGTACCATTTGGAATACCAACAGTCTGTTAAAAAATATGTCCTCCAAACATGACGAATATGTTGTCAATCAGAAAATGTAACATATGACATATTTGGTCTTTAGTATATTTAGTATTAGATTTAGAGTCATTGATGACGAAGTAAGTTTTGTCATGACTAATTACCAGGCATTTACATCGGTTCTTACAGTTTTTCTTGACAAAGCAGCGTTTTATAAGATGTATAAGCCTGGTTTTAAGCTGCATATGAGGGAATGCGGTATAGAGTGTCGAAAAATCAAATGTTTTAATTCTGTTACAATAGAAAAGAGATCAAGACCTGAACATGTCTATCAGGTCTTTTGAATTTTTTAATATGTACATTTCATTAATTTCACTCCTGGAGTAGAAAGTGTCACTGTGTTTTTGAAGACCCGACTTTACTGTTGTTAAAATAGGTTAGATAGTGTTTTGGTAGCACACAGGCGATCCTGCTATGAAACTCTGTTTGTATGGATTTTTGTGAAGTTTTAGTATCCAATACAATAAAGGAAGATCACAATCTTCTACATTGATTTTGAGACCAAAGGATGTCAAAACCGATTTGTGATTTTCAATAATCTCTTCTTTTGAAAGCGCAGTGAACAAACTACATTTAGGTTTCACACATGTTGTCAAATACAACATTATTAAACAGTATAAGTATCATTACACATAACAAATCCTGAATTAGTTTCAATGTATAATAATGTCATAGTTATTTACTAATTCATATAGACGCCTGCTCAAAACTTAGTTGCAATGTAAATTTTTAATTCGAGTTCATAAAAATCCTTAGCCAAGAAAAGGAATAAAGAACTATAGAATAACAAATCATTACTGAGCTGGGGTATAGATACTGGGGTCATTGACCATCTCATAATGTCACTGTAATACGTATGGATGTACGACTTCTGCAAGTTTCATTTCCTTGATTCGGTGGCTTTTCTGTAATAAATTCCTTGATGAAAACACATTCCAATGACTCAAAAATTCACATACACATTACAGAATCTACAGTATGGTAATACTTCTAAAAAACACTATTTACATTTTAAACACAGTATTATGCAATGAGATTAAGTCTAATGCACTAATCACGTCTCCTACGCTTCAAATTATTTTAGGATTTTCATTTAAATAAAAAAACTTTATAAATTGTTCTCTACACGTTAGACATTAGACCTGATGTTTTCAAATCCAAATGAAAGCAAATTAAAAGGTATCAAACTGAAACTTTCCTAAACTTTTTTAGATATAGAATACTAATTTTTAACTGGTTAAGCAACATGAAGGTTTATTATAGATTTACTATTAATTCATAAAAGAGGGAAGATGACAAGACAAGATGAGATGAGATATCATACTAAAAACACAGCATTTTTAACATTAGTAGCTAAATTTCTTCATAATTATGTAGAAACAGAATGTACATAAACTTTAAATGATTCACAAATCTCAGTTAAATAGGTAGTCCTGACGTTTTCATTTTCTTTGGCTGACGACCATTAAAAGTTAAATCTAAATGAAGGCAAAGTAATTATACGGTATTAAACTGAAACTTTCCTAAAATAATTTCTTTGTTAAAATATAGAATACTATACAATATATAACAACGAATAACTGTTAAAGCAACTTGAAGTTTACTATAAATTTACTTTTAATTCACAAAAGAGGTAAGATAACAAGACAATATGACACTAATTCATACTGGTAAATAAAGTTACATTTATACTTCAGACTCGTTGAGATTTCTTCAGACATGATCGACTATTTCGATCCTTTTACTAGAATAATCCCCAAAAGAGTCGAGTATGAAGTCATATTGAAATCAGATTGATAAACTTATAAAGTACAGTCAATTGAAAATAATGTTTCTTAGGACAAATTCTATTTAGGAGAACTGAAGTTCAGAACGCCAAATCTCCTATTTAGACTTGTCCTGATTGTGTCGTTTGTCGAACTATTGTTAACTTTTTTGCATAACTATAATATTAAAACCCTTTTTCTTGATCTAAAGTTTAATGAAGAACACACTAAACACTAAATTTTTTTGTTAACATAGGAATTGAATCTTCCATTACTCTACAATTTTATACAAGTGTCCTTAAACAAGTAAACGTTGAACTTCTAATTGCTCCATTTTACCTCTTTCTAAACTTTACCAGCTATTTTGTCAGCAGTTAAAAACGGGCTTTGAAGATACTGTGATACGCGCTACAGAGATGGCGTGAATCAAATGTGGATACCTAAGAATTCTAAATATACGTTAACAAACCATTAATCTAGGTCACACTCTTTATGCAATTCAGCGTTAGAACGTTTGACCTTTTAACCCACATTTTTGTACGACTATTCCGTTTAATTATCTAAAAGAAAGATTAAAAGTATTGATTTTACTTTGCCGAATCACGGAAATAAGTATCAAACCTAGATACAAATATTTGTAAGAACAAATCATAATTGATGAAGGTAATCTCTAGTTTTAATGATTTTCTTATTCATGGTAACGTATTTTTCATATGCGCTGGATTGGTGTCAATTATTAACATTCAAATGGGTAACAAGTGTGCTCATCTATAAGTAAAAGGGGATTTTATATTAAAACTTTTTAAGAACAAGGACTAAAGGTAACTGTCTTTTGTTGTTATATTCAGCTATAAAGATTACCTGCTTTTATTGAATAATCCAATATTTGGTCATTATGTTGATCGCGTCTACCATACTTATCTTGAAATAAAGGACAAAACAGAAACATAAAGGTATATCTTCATCAACACAAAATATTGACAATTACGGTTTGGTGAGGACTAAAAGTTGACAACAGAAAATTTAATTTTCCTTTTGTGAATTTTTCATTTTTGTGTGGCAACATTCTAGCAGCACCTGCCTACAGAGAATACTTCACTCCAGTCTATAATAATAACTTTTATTGTATTATAATTTTTGTATGCAATAAAAAATAAACAATTTTTAATGTTTAATATCAGTTTGTCCCAAAGGATACAGTTTTATACTTTTCCTTTTTAGAGGATAAATACTGTGGATAAAGATCTCTAATGATCAACCACCCCAAGTCTGGTCTAATGTTGATTTTGCCGAATAAAAACTTTTTTGTAATTCGGCAAAATTAGTAAAAGTATCACTTTTTCAGAAAAATACCTGAAAATTCCATGTTTTCTTGGATAATTGGGTCACTCAAAGGAATATTTTTAATGAGCATTTTTAAACCATTGGTACACCTACTCGTTCAGTTCTCCGAACTTGCTACCACTATTGTATCATTTTCTGTCCAATGTGGCATTGTACTCAAAATGATTTTTGTATTCCAATGTTCTTTTCAAAATATTGGAAACAGTGGTTTTTCCAACTCCAAATTTAACATTTAAATTCTATTGGGTAGGCTTCGGTATTTGTTTTTTTTTATTCAACTCATATTCCTGTTTAAGCGAAAGTTCTATTAGTGTTCGTATGGTAGATGGTGTTCCTATTACATCAAGCGGACGTTTCCTCGGGGTACTAACATGTCATATAATTTAACAAATAATTTAAAACAAGTACTATCTTTAAAAAAAAATATTCGACGCATTTAACTCCTAAAGATGTATGTAAGCTGGGACTAGTATAACTAATATTTGAATCCTGGTTCCTGATGTAAGGTAGAACGGAAACTGAAACAAGAACCTATAAATCAAGTAGTAATATACTTGTCCCACACTGAACAAACAACAATAACAAAAAAAACAACTTAAAAATAATTATCAAACGAAAGAAATAAACAAGAAACATTAAAGTTTTATTTCATTGATGTGTGGGGAGGTAAATAATTAACGTGTTGCGAACTGTATCCAATCAAAATAAGGCTATAATATAAGAAGGTTGCTACATTTATGGATTTTTAGAAAATTTTATTAAACAATAGGGTACTATCAAAAAGATACTTTGCAATTAGAGCTCCATCTCCTGTCTGCACGTGAATGACGACGGACGCAAAGAAAGAAGATAGGCATTAATGGCTTTAAAAATCATAGAACTAACAATAAACATATTTAAATATTCCCAATGAAAAGCTATTTCAGAAGTTGAAGACCACAATGGTAAATAAAAAACATACAAACCCGTATGTATATGTCGGAGTTGTAATTTTCTCAAAAACATGTTAGTTAACATTTAAAAATATTAAAACAACACCTATTTTTAAAATAAATTTCATAAGAAAATATGTACTTTATATGCATAAAGTAATATTAATTCACATGTATTCATTACAGTTTGCTATTTTATTAATTTGATTCTTTTAAAATGTGAACTTCTAAGGGACAGACCATTTAACTTGAAAGGGGGGCCTTGGTTTTTTGTTTTGGTCAGAATTTTTTTTATTTTTTGAAGGCGTCGCGACAGAAATTATTTTTCATTATTAGCATTATTTTATATAGCAGAAATCCTTCTTCAGAATATTTTTTTTTGCTTACCTTCTGCTTCCAAAATTTTTTTTTTCATCAAATATCATTTTCAAAAACCAAGGCCCCCCCCCAGCAAGATAAATGGTCGGTCCCTAAGAAAAATATTTTAATTAGAATTGTATGAATTGCTGAAATAATAGTTGAAAAATGCAAATAAGATGCTTTTCAGAGTATAATATAGTAGATTGTTCGAACGCAGAATTTTTTACTATTTTTGTCCAATCAGAATGCAAGCTTGTCTTCAATAACAGCACGTTCCCATGAGTAAGCGTCTTTTAGTTCAAAGGTCACAATTCGAAAATATACCGACTGCGTCAGAAAAACTGCAGAACCCTAGCTTAATTAAATTGAAAAAATAAAAACATTTCATCCTATTATGTATACGTAGGTAAAACCGATGTAAGTGCGCAAAATTACCTGCTCTTAAGGCACCCCAAGTTCAACTAGTATAGATTAATTGTTGTGTAACCAAAGACACGTGGTTTGGCATTGAAGATTATCGATTTTTAATCAAGCTGCTTTTTGAAGATTTTAGTGACAAATTGTCTATTGGGGATTAACTTTAACTCCAGTGTTCGGAGTACACAGTGGTCCGCTATATTAAGGTATTTTTTTAAAGAAGTTTAAGAAAACACTTTGGTAACCAAAAGTTTTGATCGCTTAGAGTAGGCACAAATGTTATATTATTAAAACATTTGTTATCCTATATTATATATACACAAACGCTGAGCAGATTAATTCGTATTGGTTACGAAAATTCCATCGTCACATGCTAGTCACATGCTAGTACACAAGTACTATATCTATCACCTCAGTTAATGAAGCTATATGTTTATAGTGGTCTAGAGTGCTGGACATAATGTAGAAGAATTGGTGCCACAGTGTCGCAATAGTTCGAATACCGCCGAGGGTAAGCAAACATTTGACAGTATTAAAATTTAATTCTAACAATGTTGGGTTTTATTTAGTAGACGTATGATATATGTCCATTACTTTAGTGTGTGAACTGGCGTGTAGATGAAAAAGATTTATAATCATATACCACTAATCAGTATTAGGTTATCCAATGTTTATCTATGAAGGCGTGGACAAGAGTTTTTTCTTGTAACAATGGAATATATGCCTATCCAAAAGAAATTGGTGACGTTAACAAAACTCAGTATTTTTACTGCCGGGTCTTGCATACCAGATGAACTGAGACAGATAGACACCGTATGCAGAAAAAGCTGTCATATTGCTGCACAAGTAAAAAAAATTATAATCTTGAAATTAAAATCGTGTCGGTTGTCATACATTCTTATGCCGAAATGACCATATTCG
The DNA here is from genome assembly GCA_944474755.1 of Limnoperna fortunei. NCBI lineage: Eukaryota > Metazoa > Mollusca > Bivalvia > Mytilida > Modiolidae > Limnoperna > Limnoperna fortunei. The sequence goes on along the minus strand of OX104111.1, from coordinate 38,778,225 downwards.
ATGTGTAACTCTGAAAAAGATGTAGACAAAGCTGTTTCTGCGTGGTTTCTTTAATTTTTAATTCTGAATGATATATTAACAAAGCCAATCGGCAAACTCAGGACGGTTAATTGAAAAGACATCATCAATATACCAATAAGTGCAATTAAAGGACAATGCTTAAGGCGTTAAAATTCAATTTTGTTACAATACAAGAATAAATCGGCAAGGAGTAGGGCCCAGTTTGTAGCCATATAAATTCTGATTACCCACTAAAAACACAACTTCTGAAAGTTACAAATATGTTGTCGATCAGAACACCTAGTATATATGTTTCTTGTTGTAGCACGACTTTCTTTTTTTCCTTGCATTGTTGTAACCTAATGTAGGCATATGTGGAAGAAAAGGCTTTGTGTAAAATTTCGTTGATACGGAATTTTAATTTATCATGAGGATGGTGGTATAAAAAGTTGAAAAATAGAAGGTTTGAATGTTCCAGTTTTATGACAATTTAGATAAAAGATCTTGATTTTAAATTGTCTTGAACTTTTCATTCTGATCTGCAAGAATAACAACATATTAAATATATATAGGGAAGTGAGGCACCTCATAGTACAGTGAATCTTATTTAAACCATGCACTTTGAATAAATCTAAAAAATATGACCACTTCATATAGTTGATGCCGCAACTGTTTTCAAAACTCCAAATTAAGGGAAATTAGGATTTAAAATTTGGTCAATTTGGAGTAAAATAGGTTACAAAGAAGAGGAAATTTTTCCTACGTTACGTATAACATAGTCTTTTTCAGACGCAAATTAATGAACAGAAAATTAGTACGGACTAACGAAATTATAAAAAAATTACGATACTTTGAACTATTTATAACTAACAAGCACTCTTAAACCGACTTAACAGCGCAAAGAACCGATAGAATAATAACATAAAACAATGAAGATTTTAATATTGTTAATAGAAACACCTGTTTGCATCAAATACCAGTAATTATAAATATTATGTTAATTTTTTATTATGACATACAACGTGGATAAATTGTTAAATGATAGAAGTGCTTCTACGGAAATTAAATATATTAAGTAGAAGAACACAATATGAAATTTGACTTTCAAAATCCATTCATAAAGAAACCAAATCTAATGTAACTTAGAACTCTTGTGAAAACCTTTTAATTCAGTTACATTCGATATGATATTTTCTTTCTAAAACATTTAGCTTACTATTTTTGGCCATCGTCTGTTATACTGCATTGACAGCGTCTTGTGGTCCTTTTCCGTGTCGTGCATCAAAGAACTACCAGGGGATACAGAAGAGTAAATACTCAAGGGATAGATGGATGACCGAGCGTGATGTTCAAGAATTACCGAAGTTCTCTATTAGTATGACAGTATGTATATAACTTTACTGTACATTGTACATGACGACATGGCTCTATAATCCTATATTTTTATGTTTATTGTATGATCAATGTTTATTTATTAACACATATAACATAGCAAAACAAAAGTTTTACAAAAACCAAAACGTAAATTATTCATTGTAAAGTTGGCACAAAAAACTTTAAATGTTATTAAAAAGAGAATGGTATGTAAAACTAACGAAAAACCTTTTAACGGCCTAATAATAATCGGTTTTTTTATTTAAAATGTGTCACAGGTAACGTAGAAATCGTGATTATTAAGTTACCCAAATTAACGTGTCTTTTGATGTCTATTTCACTATACACCAGTGAAAAAAGGCTTGATAATATCAACCTTAATTTTTTATAATATCTCTGACAGGTGAAATACCCAAATAAACAAGTTTCAAGATCACGGAATCCTACAAAATACGTCATCAAAATTACAATATTGAAAAACTTTAGTTATAATTGGCTTTTTGTCAAGATTAAAGTACTAAATATCGGTATTAAAATTTCAAAGAATAATCAGTCTAGGAATTCTTCTTATTTGAACCACTTAAAAGTATAGGAAAACACATTCATGTTTGTTTTATTTGTTTATTATACGCACTGCAAGCTTTGCTATGTAGTTGTATATACGGATTGAAAAAATTTCAGAGAAAAGGATGAAAAAAAATACTCGAATAAGCCTCTCGTGCATAATTTAGCTTCATGGTAGCGTAGGATTATGTAAAAAAATGACAATGATCCAACCATCTTTGTATTAAGAATTTGATTTCAAATTCAAATTTGGATATTCATAATGAAGGTTCATTATTAAGACTACCGAATACACCAGTTTAGTTTTGTATTTTGAAGACCTTTTTGAAAATGAAATGTGCCCGAAAATCGAAATTTAAATTCTTGACATGTGAAAATTTAATGTTGTTTGTGATTGGAACTCTCATAAAAAGAAATAAAACACTTCTAAAAACAAGAAAAAGTGTTAACAAATTTGCATATATGTAATTTAAAAAAAAATAGCGTCGTAAATTATATACATGTAACAACTTTTTTCATAATTAAGACGACTTTGGTAACAGTGAATGCATGAAATAAATGTGATTAACTGGGTATCCTCTTATTTGAATGCGAATTTAGGTCGATTATCAATGCAATGTCTTAAGTTCTGAATGCGACATTGTAACAAAAACCTTATTGTTCCAGTTGAGCATTGCATCTAGTTCAGGGTTTTTTCCCCTCATCTCTTAATCAATTTTTGTTATATTTTTAGACTGCATCCATAATATGTTTTAAGTTTAAAATCCAGTCTACATGTCGAGGCCCTCAATTTATGACCTCGAGAAATAATGTTTCTGAGATTGTCGTGGCTAATGGTATTTAGATTACCACTAATGACATGACCAGAAGGATCATTTATGAAAAAGAATGGGAACAATTGCATTCGGTAGGTTTGAGTAAGATATGCTGCAATGCAATTGGAGTAGTTTGATTTTTAAAAATATGAAAAGATCGGATCTTTCACTTCTTTTATATTAAGAATAGTACTGATTTTAACTGCATTAATTTCTTTATTTCTAAATTTCATGTGAGGAAATTTTCGTCAATAAGAGACTCTCTCCGAACGGGAAGAGCTATATGCTAGGAAAGTCTATATTTTGATGTAAATGGATCTTTTAGTTTTAAGCAGTTAACATACCTAGAAAAAATGAGTGTAACGAATGGAATGTTAACCAGGAGGATGTTAAAGAACGTCTTTATACCTATCGGAGTTTATTTCGGTGCTGCGACGTTTGGTTTTTTATGACCATGGCTTCTATTCTATTCACCTAGGATTGGTGTTAAAAACTTATTACATTCACATCAATGCAGACTAGACTTGATACGTCAGGTTTGATGGTATCATAGCAGTACCGGGTTCACTGATCCAAAAAATGTTCTTTTTACAATATGGTGTGCTAAGTACTGTATTAAAATGATGTTAAATTTCTTTAATGATGCGTACTTATACTAATAAACACCGGCTATGATCTGGCTAATTTAAGTGATTATACGTAATACTATATTGAGAATAGTTAGTTTCATTTCGATGTTTCTTTATTCTACTTGTAACATGTTTCGTATTTTGAACACATACAACAGTTTACAAAGCAAACACTCAGTCCCACCAATTATCAGTTGAACAGCACAAAGGGTCAAAATGATTCAGTAAAATACAATTAACTACACAGGGTTATTTAGGATGCTGCTAATTCTAGGGATGTTATTAGAGTATCACGGATTTAACTTTTTTTTTCCAGTTTGAAGTCTACGAGTACTGATTACAGGGGTTGCATTATAAGTACAAGATGATGCCAAACCCTTCGACATATCAACTGTGACAGGGTTTATAATATTGAACAATCCGAAATGTTTGGAACTGGCCGAGTTGAATTAATATTTTGCACCATTGTAATGTAGCAAATGTTTGGGTCAAACATATGTATATTTAGTTTATTTATATCTAGTTTCATTTCATGGCATCAATTCCATGACTTAAGCCGTCAGAAGTTAATGCAAGCGCAGAGTTATTTCCGATAAATAAGGAATTCCTATTTTAATCAGTTAAATTTAGAATATTATTGCCACAACATTAGAATGAAGATAATCGTAATATATTTGAAGTTAAAGTTAACTCCTTAAAATATATTTTACTCTCAAGAGTAAAACATATTAACAAATATATATACCCCATATTTACGACCAGTGTGATGACTTTAAATTCCTGTTCATGGATTGCAATATTCTACTATCTCCCTTATGTGCGAAAGGGACCCGAGAATAAATTAGTTTGCTTTTATTGTTTGTTATTTTAATATTTAAATTTGAAAGGAATCCAGAGTACTCAGTGAGAATTCCTAAACTTCTTCATGAAAACTGACATTTCTTGTCAAGTAAGATAGAAATGATCAAATCATGCCCGAAGCAATGGTACGAAAGGTTACTGGTGCATAGGACACATTGCAAAGGCCAGCTAATGATCCCTTTGACTGCAATTCCTTTTAACAAACATTAAGAGGTAAAAGTCTGCATGACTACACGTGCAGGGGCAAGACCTGTTTGGATTTTGCACTGCTACAGGTGTACGGGACAATCAAGTACAACCAATTAATATTCTACCCAGCTACAAATACTTGAGGCAAATAATTAAGACCATGTAAAGTTTCACACTGTGTATATAGCAAACTGGTACAAACTAAAATCCGGTGTTATTACATGTGCATGTGCCAAACAAGGAGGACCAACTAGTACTCTGCGAGTCTGTGGCGCCAACACACACGTAATAATATAAAGCATACAATGATTAATTTCAAATATTTTTTTGAAATTTATTTGCAAGATATTGCAAAGTTTCTTCTCTATGGCTTACAGACTACAAACATATGGTTGTGGTCAACAAAATAAGACCATATTTTCCGTAGGCTGTTTCGTTTAATAGTAAATGGAGGACATGATACATCACTATTGTAGAGGTTGAATTTCCCATCCATGTCATTATATCCTGGCGCATACCAACCACTCCATGCACCATTAAACCATTGTATTTTGTAAGCAACGATCCTTCCGCCTTCAACCACTTGATCTGTCATTACATTTAGACCTGCCCCCCATCTACAATCTCCAGTTGGACCTCTTGTAACTTCTGTACACTTAGGCTAAAACATAATTAAAATTATAAAACTTACATTTGTTACTGGGTAATATGATTTAAGTTAGCAAATAAACTCAATATCAATTAATAGCGGCTATTCGTATACACAGAATAACATAGTATTGTTTTTGCATCTACCGTAATGAAGACGTTGAAACAGCTATTGAAAAATTGAAACAGAAGTTATATTAACTAAATTATTTGAAACCTGTATGTTGTTCCTAAAATAAGACCCTAACATGAAATAGTACACAACGAAAATAAGAATAAAACTCGTTTCAACTGTATATATTGTTACCTGATTTTGAATGTCATATATCATATGGTCTGCCCATCCCAACACCTGGTAAATGACCACAGAAATGGCAAGTACACTTGTAATGAATTTCATGTCTGGGAGTGAATATCAGCAAGCAAATGTTAACGATGCAATACTATAATCCAAGTTTCGGGAATATATAAAGCCTGGCTGCATCTGTTTATCAAGATAATATACAATTCGCGTGTTAAATACAGCTGCCGTTTCCAATATCTAAATGTGTGCAGTTGTTATAATGTTCGGAGGATGAATGCCTTCAACTGAAACCATACAATTCAATGAAATGAGAAAAAAATTGGAACAAAAAATAACATAACTCTCAATACCAACGGTCATCCATAATGTTATTCTTAACCAGAGAAAATGTAATATTCTCCGAGCAGTAAGTCAAAATTTGTTTTATTGCATGAATAAAACCAACATATCCTCGTCCGTCACGTCTATCAGCAGCAGACGTGTCCATTGTCTTTAACAAGTTATTTGCGTTACAGACGTTGTGTTTGCATACGAATCAGATACATTGATTGAATGGTGGAAATTAAAACTGCTCTTTGGATTGCCCTCTGAACGATCAATTTTTACGGTAAACACAGGTTAATATTGGATTGCGCTTGACCACTTGAAGTCATTTTTTTGGAATAAAATTGTGCAACGAACAAAAATTTGATGCAATTTTAGAATAGTTGCGATTTAACATGACCCGAAGGTAGACAAATCAACAGAATCAATAGAATGTTGCGTGTTGCAACATTCTATTTATGTTACAATTAGATGTAAAAAGACACGTAAAGGTTAATATGTCCTCTTGCTATGTTGATATTCTTTATTGCTTTAAATACTAGTCCCGAATTTAATGCCATTTAATGATTTACACGAATAAGCATTTTTATCTCAAGCAGTTATTTACAATCAAGTTTTGGGGCCTTGGTGGCCGAGTGGTTAAGGTAATTCGTCTACTAATGATCACGTGGTCTGTCAACACTGAGGTTGCTTGTTCGAGTCTCACTGCGGGCACGGTGTACTCGACTCCAATCTTAATTGACAAGGATTGCCAGTTTTCCTACCGCAGGTCGGGAGTTTTCTCCGGGTACTGTCCCAATAAAAACTAGACGCCATGATATAGCTAGAAGTACTAGTGGCGTTAAACACCAAACAAACAAAACAAATACAATCAAGTTTTAATAGAGTTCATGATCTTTCTAAAAAAATTGCAAAGAAAACCGACCGAACAACAAGAGCCTAAAGTCTAGGGACCGTTACAAATCCGGATATAGACAAACACAACACAAAAACAAAAAACAAAAAACAGAAAGAGAGTAACCAAAACCCAGTAAAAACCATGGATGCACGAGTAAACAGTGCTTGCATCTAATTAGACACCCGTTGAGTTACTGACTGTTATGTCTAGGAAAAAGCCAAATCCAGGAATAGGAAACACTACCAACGACTCAGCGAAAATGTCAGATCGTATTTGAGACACATATTTCTCACACTGATCAGTTAAGTCATTGTGACGACCATAGAACGTCTGGAGAGATAACATCAACCTAGGTACAACAAACCCTTGTTTGAAAGGTAAGCAGTCAAAAGCAGTGGTCGGTCTAGAAAATCGGAATACCGATCGCAGGATCTAGAATAACGTATAAGGTGTGAAATGTACACACCTTACGCTGAAGCTGCTGGAATGTTGCTGTCGATGAATGGGAAGTACACAATTGGAAAGTTGAAGTCATCACGTTTGTCGTAGAGTCTACTTTGTAGTTTTCCCCGAGTCAATTTCTATAAGTAGGTCGAAGTAAGAGGATGGCCTTAGTGTATTGGTGGTGTCTTTAATTTCAAGCTCGCTAGGATAAATTGAATGTAAATAGTCACCAAATTTAGCATTGTTAAGGGACAAAACATCATCAATATAGCGGAATGTTAAATTAAAGGTCCGGGCCAGTGTCTTTTCTTTCTTCTTCGGCAGGCGTTCTAAGTTACTCAGCTTCATAATAGTAAAAAACAGGTAAGCGAGGAGGAGAGCAATGAGTACCTATAGGAATACCAACAGTATTATTATTATTATTATTATTATTATTATGATAACCTGAACTTAAATGTCCTTAATTATAGTCTTCTGATAAAACATTGTAAATCACCAAAGAAATGGTAACTGCATTTGTCATGAAGCTCATGTCCGACTTCACTAACTATAAGGATATTTAGGAAGCTGCAATATTATAACTCAAGTTTTTGAAAATAAATATACTATAGCTTCACCTATTAACCAAGCTAATCGACCAATTAAATACAACTGCTGTATACTTTTATTTTTGCCTTTTGTTTGTGTCCTAGCACGAATCCGTTGTTATTGAAACCGCTAAATTCAATTAATTGACAAATCGTTATATTTTAATATGTTTAAAAATGCCTTAATGGTCAATGCTGATATTTCCGGTAGCTCATTCACACGTTTTGGTATTTTTTATTTGGATGATTAAATTGTTGAACCGTTCATGCAAATTATGAAACGTTCGTATTTTCATTACAGTGCGAAGTACAAAACAATGTATATTTTGAAGGTGACCATCCAGGATTCACTACTCCCAAGTTTAGTTTCAGAGAAGAAGACTAAAATGAAAAAAATTATTTACAGTTTACAAACACGAATTCCTGCAAAAAACCAATTCTCAGGGAGGCATAAAAGCAGGAGTAGTAAAATATCCAAACTTTTCAGTTCCTCCAACATTAGCAGTTCATATTTCAACATTCAATTTTTCAGCTTCTATAAAACGTCGTGTTTTAGACTATGAATTTATGATGCATCACAACGGCAAACGTTTTCCTGCTAAAATAAGGACACAGAACTGTGCCATATGTGAAAGTCCAAAACAATATGGCCGCCATCCAAACTATAAACAGAACGAAGAACAAACAAACACGAGAGGAACCTTAATACTTGGTTTTATAACCTTTTGATCTCAATACTCTCTGTATTCTTCTAGGAATCGACATGTACTGGATCTTGTTAGTTGACACAATACGGGCTCTATGAACTGGTGCATTGTCATCTTAAAATATATAATTTTCTTCATGGAAGTGACGTGCAATTACTGGATATAAAACTCATCTAATGTGTCAATATATTTCTGGGCATTCATATATCCATCTATGACAGTCAATATTCCAACCCCTTCATATGTAATGCTAGTTATAATAAACTATTTTTTTATTTTTACCGACAATATTATGTTTATCTTCCACTCGTTTAATCCTTTCATTTCACAAAGAAGTGGAATCCAAAACTATGAAAAATATGTCGTTGTGTCGAAACATGTTCAATTACATTGTGACCTGAAGCCTTCAATATTTTTACCCTTGTCCGTCAACATTGTTTTCTAGATTTACAAATTATGTATGTCAAGTCCTTTACAAAGGTTCCTCATTGTGTCTTGCTGTCATAGGAAATTTGGGTTTCTGATTGCTTGAAAGTTTAAAATTCTTCTACATTAAAACCATAAATCTAAAAGGGCTTAAACTTAGTGACATGAATTCTACTTGATTTTAAACAGAAATTCTTCAGTTCGTCCTCATTGCACTTTTAAAATTATGAAAAGCATTCGTGGACTTTTTCGCTTTCCTGCATTCGTTTGCAAACTTTTCAAAGTTAAAGAACAATGGATACTTAATATCATTTTGGTTTTGGTAAATAAACATTAAAAACGAGGAGTGTGTTGATACGTGCTGTAAAAAATACAAGTATTTATTAAATTTCGAATAATAATATTCATAGATTTCGGAAACCTTCATCTTTTTGAATTGTGATGATATTCTGTTTTCAAGAAAAAAAAAGAGACTCAGTGGCGTAGCCACGATTTTTAAAGCTGTAAGCAGGGAGTCTGGTTGGCGGCAACCCCCCTTAAGCTGAACAGAATTTGGAAGTCGAAGGATGACTTTGGCCTTCTCCAGGCACTTTTACCCACACATTTCGCTATTGAAGTAATGATTAAAAATGCACAAAAACATGAATATCAGATAGTAAGTTATCACAGCCAGCTTTGATTTTTTTCTTTTTTCTCTCTTTTTTCTTTTTTTTTCATTTTTTCTTTTTTTTTTCTTTTTTTTTTTTAAATTTTTAAACAGTTATCTGAGAGTTATCTTCAAGACATTGGTGCAAACAGGGACCATTCATATAGGGTCCCCTGGCGAAAATACAACTGGGTATGCTCAAGAAGTCTGAGTCTGAGTATATAAAAAAACTCCACTAGTGATAACACAAAGAAGATCGACGAGAAAGTCAGAACAACCCCAAATCTTGATCACTGACTTGAAACACAACCATTCAATCTACTTCAAACTGTAATAATCGACCAGCTTAATAAGGGAACAGAAGATGGATTTTGCGGTTACCATCTGATGCAAAAGTATTGATGGCTTCATCAAAATCTATTTGGATTTCTGGATGCACATGCATCAGTGACAAGCCATTCAACCTGTCCTCTACCATCGTCGACCGAAGATAGGTCTTAACACGTTTCAGTGCACTGAAGGACCGCTCCGCTGTTGCAGAAGTGACTGGCATGGACAGGAGAATCTTAACAGCTGTGTGAATGTTTGGATACAGCTCAGGATTAGCATGTTGGAGGGTTTCAATCAAAGATCTAGGCTTCTCATTGATATTATCCCACTTGCACCTCCATCTGACCAACTCCGTTCGAGATGTTGCTAATTTACCTTCTGACAAGTCCGCAGCAAATGGAGCAAAAACACTGGCTTCCATATCAGGAGTTAGCAAATTAAGTCTGGATGGAATCAGGTACTGGGCAAGGAACCTGTCTTTGGGAACTATGATCCTCTCTTCGATTTTATTGGCCATATGATCGAGCAAGGGGTAGAATAGGGACATTCTCCAGTACTGTTCAGGTGTGTCCGCTGGGGTATTGGTTCTATGTTGTTGTCTACCTGCCGTTCTAGGTTTAGAAGGTTGTACATCTTGTTTCCTGGCAAGCGTTAGGATTTCTGTATAAAGTTGTTGCCAAATATTGTCGTCCTGCCTGATTCTTCTGAAGCTTTCGACGACAGTTTTTGCCTCCGATGCAGCCTCAACGAGGTCAAGAGTGGGTCGCTGTAGCAAGTTTGAAAGAGCTAAACTGTACTGCAAAACATGCTCTGCTACAATAAGAGCAACCATGAACCCAAAATCTTGAATAGCAAGTTTCAATTGTTTTGCATTTTTATCACCATCTGTCGCTAGGTCATCTAAGGTGTCAACAATGATGGAATGTGCTGACTTGAATGTGTTTAAAGCGTCGGCCCTACTAGACCATCTAGTCTCGCACATACCCTTGATTTTTCGGCGACCATCAAGCACCTCTCTTTGTTCTGCATCAGCCTGTTCCAGCATTGTTTTAAACCTTCCTGTTCGCTTTGAAGAATAACTAAAAGCAAACGAAACATCCTTTACTATATCAACGGCATTTCGGATGATTGGGAGTTGACACGATTTGACCACAGCCAAATTGAAGCAGTGTGCATAGCAATGTACATAATGGGCTTCTGGGATTTCTGCTTGAATACGGGTTCTAACCCCAGAAAGTTTACCCGCCATATTAGCAGCCCCGTCATACCCCTGTCCCCTCATAGCCTGTGTGACTATTCCATACTCGTTGAGTTTTCCCATAATGGTTGCCGCAAGAGCTTCTCCGGTTGTAGAACTGGCTTCAGCAAATCCGACAAATCCCTCTTTTACTTTCAATACCCCATCTGTATCAGTATCGACATAACGAAGGCATAACGCGACCTGCTCAATGGTTGACACGTCTGTGGTTTCGTCAGCAATGATACTGAAACAGTTAGCAGCATTGCACTCCTGGACAATACGTCGCTGTATTTGATCGCCACAAATACTGATCAGCTCATTTTGGATTTGGGGTGATAAATATCTGGCATTTGGGGGACTATTCTGTAGATGATCAGCTAAAATCTTATCAGTTTCAGCTCTAAATTTGATCAAAGCGATAAAATTACTCTTGTCTTCCGTATGACCACGGAGGGGAATATTCTGTTTTCCACACAGGTAGATAGTCTTCAAGATGCTGTTTAGAATATCCCGATTTCTCGAAATTTTATGCTGGAAAGAGGTACTCAGCATAGAAATGACATCTTCCTTTTTGCCCTCAGCGACGGCCACAAAATTTTCGCTTTTTTCCACACAATTTCCATGCCCAGATTGCTTCAAGTGACGTTTGATTAAAGTCCCCAAGTTTGCCCAGTCATTCACAGGGTCACGAACAAATGCATGTTCATCACTGTTGAACAGCACACAATATAAACAATAAAGACCATCTTCAGATTGTGAATATCTGAGCCAAGGGAATTTCTCTAGCCATGATCTGGTAAATGCCCTATTTACCCCTCGAATCTTTCTAAGGGGAAAAACAAACGATGTCGGAACGAGCCAATTATTCTTTAATAAGAAAAGATTTTGTTTGTCATCAACAGTTGTTTTATGCAATGCAATATCAAATGTTGTAGGCTGGGTAGATTTGGACTCTGGTTCCAATATGGGTGGGCTAACAGAAGCAGCATTGCTATCTGGATCAGCGATGCTCTGTTCAAGATGGGCAGACCCTGATTCAAATGTGGGCGGATTAATAGGTACAACATCGCTGCACTGAGCATCACCTTGAGCAAGACTGACGGACTCTGGTGATTTTTGTTTTACTACGGGATGTTCATCAATACTTGTAGAGGGAGCCGCAGATGAGACATTTTGCGGTTTCGAAAAATATTTCGTCACTTTACTTTGTCCCTTGTCTATTTCGGAAGACTTACTCCTCTTCATTTTAATTGATCTGCTTGCTACTGATTTATGTAAACTTATTATTATTTTATGAAATGCTACGGTAGCACGAATAAATCGCGAATAATTCACTCAATGTGAATGATAGCCGGATTGCTTAATTAAACTGTTCAAGATTTATAAAGGACGCAGGTTAAAATCGTGACGTCATGAGTCAAGAAGTAAATTAAACGCAGTTACTTTTGGGGCACCAACAGGGTAACTCCTCATGTCGCATTTTAAAAGCTATATTTTCGGGGAGGTCGCAAGTCGTTTTTGGCATACAATGTAGGTCGATTTTTGATTAATCGTAATTCAAGATCAAACGAGATGTTGAACAGTATACACAAATAATGTAGTAATAACTATAATTATGTTAAATGTTTAACTTTGTGCGTCCATTGATTTGATCTTGAACTTCATATATTCATAAACCCAGAAAAATGCAAATACGAAAAAAAAAATTGCCAAAATTATTTGTAAGCACATGCTTACAGTGCTAATAAACAGCTACGCCACTGAAAGTCGAGTATTATTTATTTTGCGGTAAATTCATGTGTGATTATTATTTATGTGTTCGTATATGTCACAGTTGTTTATTGTATTGAAGACACCGGGAGAGGGGTAGTGTGGTGCAATTGTCGAATAGGTTGGTTGGAATCCGATTAATGGTGTCTCCAAATTATATTCATGAGAGGCAAACACTGATAAGCGTCATTTTCATGTTGACGCGGATTTTTGACAGGACCCAAACAATTCAAGAATAAACAATACTAAGTTAAAATAAGACGCGAAAGTTTCCTTGTCGAGC